>CM040402.1:46919442-47391942 GCA_022702515.1 Ilyophis sp. 1 JC-2022
GTGTGTGCAACCAAACAGTCTCTCATAATTTATATTAATATTACAAACAAGATGCACAGTAATTTGATTACCGCAGGACAATTAACTGCAATGTCAGAGACTGGGTCCAGGGGATGGCGGTTTAGAAAACCATTAGGAAAATGGCTATGAGATCATTCCACAAATCTGGAAATCGTATTAAAATGAAAACCTCAGACTAGCAGGGTATCCGATGACGGAAGAGGGAAGCAATTAATGAAAGGATTCCTAAGAATTAAATTCAAGCGCCCATTCAAACAGACTGCATTGCCCAGCTGTGGACCAATACTCAAGAGACTGAAGCAGAAACCATTTGTGGAGCCATTTTTGCACAGACAATGTTACTTATATAATATAACGGTCTATACTACACGGAAGTACAGCAGAAGCATGAACATGTCTATTTGTTAGCTAGGGGGTAATCTGTACTATATGAGCTACAACAGCCAATGGGAGGATGAAGCTTGAAGCATGTGGTGTTAGCTTTTTAAAATGTGTACTCAGACAGCCCTGCTAGTTTTAGACATTAAGGGTGTGTGGTTTTTAAAGCAACCGAGCAACAGGATTGGAATGAAGTAAAAACGAAGTGAGGGTTATGCCTTGCAGGGAATGCCTTGAGGAAATATGAGCCATGAAACCCAGCTGGGAGCAGTATCTGATTTGTCACCTGGGTGATGCACGGCAGTGATTTTGTGCCACAGCGCTTACCACACAGTTGCAGTGGAGAGGAAAGGATTTATCATCCGATAGACTGGGGAATGATTAGAAGAGTCGATTGAGAGAGATTGATTTTTTGATATGACAAGCACTTGCCTGAGGGAAGTCAGTAATCAAAAAAATAGTTTGCAATCTTTGACGATGTCATGTTTTATTTCTTTGGCCATCTCCATAAGTATAAAATTACGCAGACTCGAATGTGTGTCTGTATAAAACACATTGTTCACAAACTTACACTGAATTTTATTTTGTGTATTATTTTCATATCAAACTGACTTCCTAAAAATATGCAATAATTGTCACTGAAAGATACATTCTGCTTATGAGCAACAGGCAGCTGAATATCCAGCACAGTCCGTCACCAAAGATAACAATAAATAAAAAAACTTAATGAGAAAGGGTTTCTTATTATACATAGATATACAATCATACACCCTACTATGCAAAATAATTTCTGATCATTGAGACCTTTCTTGTCAAAGACTGTTTTTGAAAGGATGTATGGCTATTTATTTTTAAGACATTAAACAGAAGTATCAAATTTTTTTAATTATTTGAAAAATTCAGCTACCCCCTTATTTTTACCTACGTTTTGAGTGATTAAAATTACCTAAGCACTCAATATCTCCTTGGCCTGTCTTTGTCCTTTGCATTTATGGAATGACACGGTACTATTAAAAATTCAAAAAGAGGATTAATTTTTATTTTTTTAAAGCCACTTAAATCTTGTTTTATCAAAATCTGTTAAAATATGAATCATGTATTAATAACAAACATTCACTGTGTGCCAGTCCAGAAGACAGATCATGTATTCATGTTTTGATTTTATGGTCAAAACATGTCTAACAGGTTGTGTACCTCATTGGAATAGCTCATGAATAAATAACGGCGACCTACCTAGGGAGCATATTAGGCTAATCATATTGGGCCCAATCCTTGCTTATGAAAATGTAGGTTTAACAAGAATTTCCACGTAAGTTAATATTTATTTTTGTTCCCCTACTCACATCCTTGTGCATTTTAATTTAGGTCTATCTATACAGCCTTTGCTCTCATGGAAAGGTGGAATAAATAGGGCAAATCTATAAACCAGCTCATGGGATTATAGATCAATGGGGTTTTCTCTAAGTGGACAACAATGGTATTACATGCAATAGTGACAAGTGTTACAATGGCATACATGTTAACTACATATTTGAATATCACTATATTTGATAGCACATGACTACTGAATTGTAAATATTGTATGCCTCTTTGAGTAAAAAACAGAATTCAATCAGCACATTCCCAGACTTTCCGGATCTCAGACTGACTTATGTGAGAACAGCATCTGTTAGAATTGACATTTACAGCCCTTCTGTGGTTTTTTTCTATGTTCCCCTGTTTGTATAAATTAAAAAAATAAAATTAGTGGAGTAAAGGAAATTAAACTTGCTAGTGTTAGTCAGTGGCTGACCATGCAATGCCCTATATGCGATGACAATAATTTAAAAATCTATCCTGAATTTCATGAGAAGCCTGTGTAGTGAGGATAAAATGGGTGTAGTGTGATAATCTATTGGATCTTTTTTACTAGCCTGGCATCAGCATCGTGAACCACTTGTAGATGGTCCAGAGAAGATTTACTGTGAAAAAGGGCATTCCATTAGTTCAGATGCAAAGAAACAAAAGTGTGGATAATCATATCCAATGCTGGTTTAGACACAAAAGGCCTAAGTCTAGCAATGTTCCTCAGGTGCAAAAAAAAAAAAAGAATGAGCCAGAATCCTAATCTGCTGGTCAAAACCTACATTTCTAAGGCTGGACCTACAGTAACAGCTTTAGGCAAAGACCCAAGGCTCAGTTTATTTTTAGAAATCATACAGTCAGAGCCAACAGCCAAAACTCAACTTTTATTTGAGATGAGCTGCAGGAAATTGTTAGCCATCCAGTCCTTAATGGCAGCCAAACAATACAGTAAAACAGCTGATTTATTCAACTGGTCCAGCTTGAAAGAGAGGTACAATTGTATGTCATCCGTGTAATAGTGGTAATACATGCCTGTAAATCAACTGATAATTTCCCCTAGGGGAAGCATATATAGGGTGAACATAATTACCAACAGAGAGTAAAAAACTCCTATCTGAAAAGTATACCCACCCGCCCCCAAGCCTCTCAATCAGGATGCTCTGATCTATGGTGTCAAAAGGCTGCAATAAGATCCAGCTGTATCAGAACAGAGCTTTCGCCAGCATCATCATGCAGTAAGATATCATTATAAACTCTGAGGAGGGCGGTTCTGACGGAAACCAAACTGGAATTTATCAGATCTTTTGTGCTTCCAAGACATTCGTAAACTGTTTAGCCAGTACTTTTTCAACGATCTTGCAAATAAAGGACAGTTTAGAAATATGCCTATAGTTCTTGGGCAGGGATGGATCAAGATCAGTTTTAAAAAAAGAAAAATAGCCTGTTTAAAAAAGACAAAAACACAACCTGATTCAAGGGAGCGATTGATAATGAATATCAAGCATGGTCCAATAGACCCCAGTACATTTTTTAACAGAGAGGTTGGTAATGCCACGTGCAGCCTAAACAATTTTCTAAATCCCAAAATTGCTGTACCACTGACATGACACAACTTTCTTGTAATCTGCTGTCGATGAAGTGGTGTGCACACCACACGATCGAGTGCAAACGAGGTTCACATATTGCATTGTCTTTCAACTGGAGGGATCCCAGACAAAGAGCGTCTGATCCCGAAACTCTGTTGTGTCATGAAAACAACGTGAAAGGTGATTGTTTCTTGCCATGTGACTTTGCCAAAATGTGACCTGCCAAGCAAGAGCAGCTTGTCATTTTAATTTGTGTGCTCATTTGTGCCGAAAGACGGAAGAAGAGGACATAATATGTAGGAGATAATGGCTGTGGAGACGTGGGCAGCAAGGGTTTTTTGTTCTGCAAAGTGCCTTGAAGGTAAATATGTTCAAACTGTGCGTCACAAAGAAGGACCAATTTGTGCTTTTGTTTTTTTCGTTTTTTTTTTACAAATGACAAACTCTATTCTATCCAGATATAAACGGTATTATCATGTCCTTAAATGCAGGTGGTGAACTTGAAGTTAAGTGGATCTTCTCAAACACTCCACCTTTCTGCATTCACACTTAAATGCACAATATCATCATTACCACAGAGGGATAAATTGACAGAGTGAACAGATCTAGTAGTTAAGGGAGACAAATCGCCCAGCACTGACGTATAAAGCTAATAAAAAGACTGCGAAGATATGAGAATGAGTAAAACATCTACAGAACAGAGAAAAGAGAGATCAAACATTATACATTTATGATCGGAATTAAATAGATCACCAATACAAAGAGAATCAACATTCAACCCTAGTGTGAAACCCAGGTCCAACGTGTGGCCCCTATTACGTGTAGCTCATGCTACTTACGAAATTAGAGGCAAAACTGTTTGTGACATTTTCAATATGAATGTTGAAATCTCCAATAATAAGCAGCCTACTTTATCAAGTTGGACAACAAAAAAACTGAAAACTCTGACAGGAAAAAGCTCTTCTGTCCAGGGGGCTCTTAGATTAAAATATAGATTTAACTGTCATCCTTAATCATCTGTAACTCAAATGAGAAGAACGACCCTGTGCTCGTCGCGCTCCTGAATATGGCGGCGAGGCCTCCACCGTGCCCTGATGTTCTGGGCATGCTGATGAAGTTGCAATCCGCTGGGCACAGTTCAATTAGAGGTGTGTATTCCAGCCCCCCTCCCCCCCCCCCCCACGCCTCCACCAGCCTGTGGGGATATTGGTGAATTGAGCAGCAAGGAAGATGACACAACCGACCAAAATAATGAAGGTTGGAAGACACCATCCCTCAGAGTTTGGCCACTCTGATCCTCCATGGACGAATAGATGAAAGGGAGAGTCTGATGATCATAGACTGAAGCAGCAGGTACCTGTAAGTTGTGGACAGACAGCAATGCTAACAACAGACACAAAACACACAGAACAGGTAGGACAAGACTGTCAGCGGCAAAGCCGAACACAGGCGCCATCTTGACAGGAGAAGGTACAAATTAGAGTAAAAGTAATCAGATTTTATTTTACACTGAACATTTTGCTGTGCGTATAATGTTGTATCAGGATGCCATTTGAGATCAGAGGGTTCATAAGTTAATGTATGCAAGAACTGAGAGATAGTTGTAGCTCAGTGCTGTACAGGTATTCTCCACCAACTTAGCCGATGCCATACATGCTTATCTTTAAATGGGTCCCAATTTAAATAAAATAATATATTATAGTTAATATTTGTTATAGTTAAATTAATTATGTTATATTGTTCTTGTTTATATTTGTTTTCACTAGCAAACATAAGACATTGACATATTTAACATTCTGGCTTGACATGTCTGGATCGGAGAGGTCTACAATTTAGCACCTATAGCAGGGTACTATATATAGAGAGATTACCTGTCACTGCAAAAAAAAAACTGTTATTTTAATGTCATTGTACATTTTTTGTCAAAGGTGAAATGGGGTTTGTTTGAAAGGTTTACAGCGTTGCAGAGGGAATGCATTACCCATGCAATTACAGGGTGTGCTGACGCAAACGCAGTTTGTGATTGTTCTTCTCTCTCAGCAGTAAGATTCTAGCAATTTATTACACATGAAGCGGGAGGCCATTATTTCCAAACGGTTGCTAACATCCTAATGAATCACTCACATTGGCCAGGCAGCATTCACTATGCAAAATGTCCTGTTCAAAACAATATTCAAGGTGCAGCATTAGCGCTTTCCTGGTGCAAGCAAAACTGTGTAGGAAAAGTAAACACGACTACAGTGCCTGAAGTGATGATTCAGAGCTATTTCGCTATTTTAGTTCGGTCAAATGTCAATATGGTGCCACAAAGCTAGCACAGACAGTCACGCTGTTTGCTAAGACCATGCATTCTATTCATTTTTTAATGAACTGGAAATGTAACTCTCCTTTTAGAACTGGATGTTGTATTTGTCTAACATCATGGGAGCTTGATGTGGGCAAAATGAAACAAAAAAGGGTACATTCTCACACACAATAAAACAAATGTTATTAATGTGTCTATGGACACATTGGCAGATTAATGCATTTATTAACAGCTCGAAGCAGCTGAGCGTCTGCAGACTGATTCTCCGTTCCTTTCAATGTTCATTTATGACAAGGCGAGAACCATCTCTTGCCTGCTATGAACTTGCAGTTCACTTTGTAGCTTTTGGTTTATTTGTAGTCGACACACACAGGCTACATTCTTTATGAAAGTAACATACAATTGAAATATTTCCGTTTTTTCAGAATGGGTGAAATCTTTTGGTCGCGGTCATCCGACTTCTACTTCAGAAATATTTCCAAACGGATGAAGAAAAAAACGAGTTTTCTACAGAAATACTTAGGGCCTGATTTACTAAGACCTTTAGCGTGTGCCAAACCTTTCAGCACACGCAAAACCAATAACATAACCAATGATTGGTCATGGCAAAATGTGATTATTCACTGCCATTGAATAAAGGCATTTTATTAAGTGTATTGTAGAGAACCTTTGTGTTTTGTTTGTCTTAGCTTATCTATTTATTATTATCCTAAAATATTTATCTATTTATTTGTTTTTTATGCGCTTCATGTCAGAGGTAAAATTTGCTTTACCCGGGCGAGTACCAATTTTGTTTGGACAAGTAGGTTTTTTACCTGGCCTGACTGAACAACTGTGAAAAAACATTTTGCTTACAATTAGTATTGCCTGTGAAAATTTTACTTGATCAATGTGAAATTAAAAGGGACATGCATTTTTTGCCCATCAGCAGTGTTGCATAAATTAATTTTTTTATCTCTTGAATTTCTACATTCTTGATGCCTTTCAATTAATCTTCCATACTTTTTTTTTGCCAGGGCTGTTTTTCCTTCTCACTCAGCAATGTACTCAAGTGCAGATTATTTCAGATCAAGTGCAATGTTTGTACTGTCTTAATCGGAACACTGAATCTCCCAGAGGAAGGAGAAGAGAAAGATTGCTTGCTATTTTCTTGTTATCCTTGATCAACAATTTCCACAAAATGCCAGCATTTGCCTTTTATAAAAAAACATATGGTGGAGATCCCATCCTCACTGAATGCCCCTCCCCAGGCTTGAGTCACTTTACTCCGTTAGACTCAAGGATAAAGCCAGACAGGTCATGGCTGACCCCCCCCCCCCACCCCCAACCCAACAACTATTGTTGTGTTTTAAATGTTTTTAGCTCACCAAATCAAATTCCATGCACTGGTTGCTATGGCAACAAAGTATTGAATCATAATTGAATATTTCTGTGGATTCACACTTGGTTTGCAGTGCAGTGAAGAGAAAGTTATTTATTTATTTATTTTTTACAAAAATCAGTTAGAGAGGAGGTAATGTGAAGGATCTGTATGCTGGGCAGACTGATAATAGTTTGATGCTTTGATAATGTATATGAACCCCACACTGTTAAAACAGACCACATCTCAAGTCTGGAGGTGTGTTTATTAAGTATAAAATGCTTTGTTAACATGGTATGTAAATATGGTATTCGACCTGACTTGCTGTACCCATCATGCACTCATGTTTTGTTCCTTATAAAGTTTACTTAAATGTCCCAGATTGTTTCCATGCATTTTTTCATATTTGTGCACTCAGGATTACTCAGACAGAACTGTGAAAATATGAATTAGGTGCCTTTAGTAATTTTTATGAATCAGTAATGACAAATGCCCCTCTCTCTTTTACAAGCCATTTAGAATCGTTTGCTTTTTCTATGTTGAAAGGGGGGTTCAATCAATGGTAACCAATTTGCATATCCCTGCCTGCCCTGCCCTGCCCTGCCCTGGTACTTGTGTCCATCCTGGTTAGCATTCAGAGCGAGTGCGCACATTAATATTGTTGCATTAGAACATTGCACATGAAGTTAAGGCGGTCAAAGTCACATGTTTACCACACATAGTGAGCAATGGCGCATAAAACATGTTCTATTCCCGGCTGTCGAGCTGTTAAATCACTGCATGCCCTTCCAAAAGATCCAATTCTGTGCCAAAAGTGGATCGATTTCATTAAAGGTTCCATGACTTAGAAATCGGAGTTTATCTACTTTTAGCATTGATGTGCAGAATGGCATGAGACTTCTGTGCTGGTAAAATATAAACTCGGTAGGCTACTACCTCATATTTTCAAAAAAAGAGGGTAGGGTGATGCCAGCCTTTTCTTCCTTTAGCATCATCTATCACCACGGAGTGTAATTACAAGCAAGCGGAAATTTCAAACATGATTAGTAAACTACCCATGTTAAATGTGTGTCAGGGCACTTTTAATCTTTCCAGCTACTATAGTAAGAGCTTGGGGCTTTACAGCTCTCTAGTCATGCTGCCTGGTTGGGTACTGAACCCAGTAACATATCGCAATGGCACCGGTTCCCATACGACTGATACCTACCGTAGGATATCCAACACAGATGTTAGTGCCACTTTAAAATGCAATGCACAAGCTGCCGATTGCTATTTAACGACGGCTCAGTCAGTGACGACATATACCATTAGCAAGCTAGCTAATGTTAAACTCAGTCAAAAGTCCAAAATCATAACTGTCGAAAGTGTGACTGTATTTCACCCCAAAGGATTCAGACATGCTTAAAAACAATAGCGTGCAAAGGGGAGAACACATCCAATATAAGCATTTGGCGACTAATAGGATACATTTGAAAGCATGCAAAGATGGACTGTGTTCGACTGCTTGCAAAGTATAGGCTAAATATGATTCAGACAGTTAAGAGGTAGTCGTTATATTGTAAAATGTCTTTGGCTTTGCAGAAAAATACATTATTTCATGTTGTCCTTTGTTCTGGCACCAGTCAGGTTACCATTTAAAATGTAGCCTATTGTCTATTGTTTTAGCACCGTTATCGGTAAAAATTAAACCATCCCTAGTTATAGGTAGCCGAACCTATAGTTTGAATTATATATAAAAAGCTTTCCATTGGGGCAGTTCCTAAAAGGGCATTGATTCTTGATTCGACTCCGGTGGATTAGATATGCAATGTTTGTTTATTCGCTTGTAGGCGGGAGATGGGAAGGGGCCTTATGTGATTCCGGGTGAGTTAACCAATCAACAAAACCTGAAACGCCCACCTGAAACAGGTTGTTCAGCTCAAAGGGTAAAAAAACGGACTGAATTTATATATTTAAAAAAATATATTGCAATATGTTTTCTCTTAAAAAAAAAAAAACTTTCCCAACATGTTTAGTAGACGTTGTAGAAAAAAAATTCAACAAAACATAGTATGACATGGCACTGTTAAATTCTACAATGGAAATTCAATGTATTCATTTTAGATATCATTTTGTGGGGTGTGTGTAAGTCTGGAAAATCACTAGAGATCACAATTTAAATGTCATATTCATAATCTCTTCTCTAAGTATATTTTCATGGCACATTGTATTTATCAGGTTGTTACTAGCTGGTTGGGGATTTCAGCTCAGGTCAACATGCGCCACTTTTAAACATGATCAAATTGCAACTGGCATGCAGTTGAAACCCATTACCCATGCCTACACTAGACATGTCTCTTATATACTGAATTATTATTTTGGTTATTCAAGTGACTTGGACGAAAGTTGAGTTGAGATAACATTCATGCGATTTCATACTGAAATATGATATTCTGTTCATGTTTTATATGCTTAATTTATGCAAAGCTGCACTGGACAAGTGCTGACTAATTTGATTGTAAGAGATTCTAAAATTTAAATTTCCATTTTAAATATGATTTTTAAACCATACGATTATCTCAAGACTGCAGATGAAATGGGCTGGGTTCTTTTTTTCCATTTTAAATATGCATGCCTCTTTTACAAATCAATGATACTTTTTCCTAAAAACAAAAATTCTTGTAAGCTACATAGAGAAAGAAGAGTGTGGAAAGCACTAGACTCCATAAGATTTTCTTACTTACATTTTCCTTTCTTTTATACAATGTTACTCTGCTCTCATTCATTTAAAATGTGTCATCGTCAAACTGACTCATGGCGCAATTGTAAGACAATGCACACAACGAAATGGGGGAAATTACACCTTTCATTTGGCCTGAAATGTGTAATATAACCACAAGCAGAGATGTACATTGTAAGTTTTAAGATTCTGTGATTTTTGTGAGGTCTCAAAAATAAAGTTTATATATGAGCAGATGACTGACAGACTAATTGGGATGTGGGTGGACATTGAAGATGCACAGCGGGTTGCTCACAACGCTGTTGTCATTGTGACATATGACACAGTTTCAGGTCGTAATGTGTCATTCACAATTTTACCCCCTCCCCCAGTTTGATTTTGCCAGCACTGACACACACAACCTCTACAGTATATAGACTAGGCAACTCAATAAAGCTTCTTTCTGCCCTGTCTCACTTCACTGCCTGCTTGTGCTGCTTGCACAAGTGGCAGAGCATCTATACAACAGTCACAATTGTATAATTCTGTAAATTGAAATGGCATTCTAAATGTAATTTGGCTTCATCAATATGTCAAGACCTCAACGAGAATAAGACCCCGGAGAATAATAAAAAAAGGACGCAAGAAGAAAAGATAAATTATCAACGTTATGTTGTGTCAAAAAAGATGGCAACATTTAGTTGTTTAACTGCTGCTCTGTGATTGGGATATTTAGGAGTTTCATTATCCAAGGAAGATCGTAATCTAGTAGTAGTTAGTTACGTTCCTATGCGTTTCAAAGCCGCACCATAACGTTTGCGTAGCCTATTATCAGAATGGCTTCCACTGTCACCATTCTACCCCATCTCATTTAGCCTATACATTCATATGGAATAATTTGTCACATGGGACAATTTTTTGGAGGTAAACTCCTTTTATTAGCTGAAGATGATGAAGATTATCCCATTTCGCTCATTTAGGTTAGTTATTTGCTTTCCAAATCTACTCATCTGTGCCTGCCAAGCAGCCAATAGTTGGGAGATTAGCCTACCGTTAATCAGAACATTGTAGTTTTACACATGGAGTTGGTAATTTATAGGCTTAGGCTACTGAGGGAAGTCCACACACTCCACAAATCTGTTGAATAGTTGATCATTTCCGAAGACGGATCACAAAATGGAGAGCTTACGCAAACACATTTTCTATTGATTTTAAATTGATAGTAAACTACTTTTCAGAAGTTTCCATTTTATATTTTTTGATGGGGCCTATTAGGCTACTAGAGTATGGGAAACACTGGTTAGTGGTTAGCTCCCCTTAGAAATCAGTTTACGTTATTTCGTCATTTGCGTGAGCTCCCTACGCACACATCTTGACAACGGTACGTCATAGCGTAGGCTACGCACGCTGCGTAGCCTGCGTGAAGAAAATAGATTAGAATTGTTGATTTACTTTTATATATTTCTTTGTTATAATTATACAAATTTTATTAAAATGCCTGTGAGGGGCTAAACCGAGGCTTAGTAGATTTGTGATGGGCCCCACCCTTGCGCCGGTGTAGCGCCGTCCGTGGTACTGTCTCTCAGCATTGCCGTATAGAACGATAAAAAATACATCTCAGCTGAATTAAATGGCATGCTTTTCAGTGTGCTATAAATCCAAGCATGGGCTGAATAATGTAGGCAATGATTAACATTTGAAACTTCGTGGGATATATGATGAAGGCACGTTTTCCCAGTGTGTCCCTTCTATGATGTTCTACTGCAGGGCAGAGGAATGCAGCATAATTTTTAATAAATCATTGCACATGCTATGAAATATTTATGCTGCTGATCCAGTGATTATTCTTCTCTGTGACCTGTGTACCTGTGAAAAGAGAAAAGAATAAAGAATGGAAAATGCTGGCTAAATGAGAACCATGCTCTCTCAGCAGTGCTGGGCCATGCACAGGCATATTCAGGGGCGTATTCTCAAAATCAGGGCTCTCATTGGTGAGATATGGGGGGGGGGGGGGGGGGGGTGTTAACAGGCATGGCTAAACCTTGGGCCTGTCTTAACTGATAAAAAAGCACAGATTTGTGCTCTTGCCAGAAATAATTATTTCAAATTGAATTACCATCTATGTAGTTGGTCTCCCTCATTGTGAGAAAACACACAAGCTTATTATGGTGCTATGCAGGTCCAATAGCCATGGCGTTGGCTTGGGTGAGAAGTTGGGCATTTACCACATGAAAGTTATAAATGTGGAGGCACTATCAAAAATATAATGAAATATTCTAATTGGCATATTTGGTTGAGGGCAGCAGCAAAGTAGTTAATCTTTTTTCTTCCTTTCCAATGAGCCCTTGGTGACAAGCCTAATGTTCTCATGTAATTCCGCTGCTGCAAACAATATAATTCCACTGCATAATTACTTCATAATTATACTTTCAGAAGAGATAAGGCTCAGTCAACTCCCACAAGATGAAATGTGAATGAGCCATGAAATATTCTCTCTATAGTTATGCATTTGAAAAACAAAAGCAGAATCTCTCATCAAATCAGAAATCTCAATATGTCAATGTATTTCTTCTGTCCTATACTTCTATATGGTATATTTTTCGTCATTTGAATAAACAAAAATATATTCAAAAATGGCATCTGTTTTAAGCATGTAAGTATTATGCAAATAAGACCAAAATAAATGGAAAGTTGCAGGCTCCATTACTAAAAAAATTGCTGAATTCTCATCAAAATATATTTATAAGAAAAAACGCATTAACGAGCCAGAAATTTTGGAGTTTCACTATTTCGGTACATATAGTCTAATTATAATGGCAAAATATTTCTGCTATAACAGCTCAGTATCATTGCATATATTAACTTCTTTCTAGTCTTGTAAAAAAGCTAAACAAAGCAGAACACTGCAAATACTTCTACCGTATGCATTATAAACTTTGTGCACATCATCAAGAAAGGGAAATAAAATAAAAAAATACTTTCTGTTACTTTCTTTTTACTATGTTCTTTGCACTATATCCTATGTCTTTGGTGTCATTGACTGCATTCATGTACAGTTACACACACAATTGGATATGGTATATATGGTATCTATAATCTGAAAAAAATGTCTTTGACGTAAAAAAAGCCAAGTTACTCACGCATAGCCTACAGAGCAGAGCGCCTACAGAGTCTATAAGTCCTTAATTCCACCTAGAGCCGTGTCTAGGGGGGGGGGGGGGGGGCTAGTCTATAAGTCCTTAATTCCACCCAGGGCCATGTCTAGGGGGGGAGGTGCCCAAATGGGCCCAAAAGCCACATTGAAATAATATATTTCTCTAATATCTGATTGGTTGGTTTGCCATATGAAACATAGAGATGTGAGAGAGAGAGAGAGGTCCGTTTTTTAAATCAATCTATGGCTATGCTGTCTCTTCTTGATAACTAACTGTTACGCATTGCTTAGGATATAATATTCACGAGCCTATAGTTTACACAGTGAGTTGAGGAAAGTGGCGAGAGTCTCTGTCTGGGAGATTCGATTTTAAATTGTATCTAGTTGCATCTAGATGTAAGTTGCATCTAGTCTAGTTGTTATAGCTGCGATTCTGCAGAACATCTGCAGCATTGCATTAGCTAACTGCACGTTTGTGTATGCCCGTGTGTGTGTGTGTCAGTGTGTGTGTGTGTGTGTGTGTGTGTGTTAGCTAGCCTACTGCTGCGTGTTGGCTATCAGCCCTATCAGCCCTATCAGGCTATCATGGTTGTGCCATGGGGTGCCAAATGTAAAGTAAAGCACAACATGTTTTTCTTGTGTTTTTTTTCTCAGATTTAGCATAAATGTAGCATAAGATTAATAAGATTTATGCTAAATATCCAATAATTAACTGACATGCTAAATAAACCTTTTAGTTAATATTTTAAGATTTAATTGATAAATCTCAAATAAGCATGTCCTAAATATATAACTTAAATGTATCTTGGTTTCAAAAATAAATATTTATTTTAAAAAAAAAGATTTAGCTTAAATCTTAAATCATGCGTTTTTATAAAAACATACATAGGAAAATTTGGATAGCATTGCTTTGGAATAGAGCTAGTTTATTTAGTGTTTTCCAAAAGCAAGATTTAAGATTTATTTTATATATTTATTTTTTACCACAAATCTGTGTTTAACAGTTAAATATTTAGCTAACAATAAATATTTATTTATATCTTAAATCTTGGGTTCTAAATAAAATATTTAGCTTATATCTTAAATCTTGCGTTTTTATAAAAACATACATAGGAAAATTTGGATAGCATTGCTTTGGAATAGAGCTAGTTTATTTAGTGTGAGCTACGATAGGCAATATTGTTGTAACTTTTTGCCACATTTTAAATACTTTTAAAGGCAGGCCTAGTTTTTGCAAGTTGGAATTAAGGACTTATTAAGACAGCGCTCTGTAGGCTATACATGAGTAACTTGGCTTTTTTTTTTACATCAAAGATGTTTTTGTTCAGATATCACTTATCTTTGGTAGGTAACTAATGATGAATAATGCATGAAGATAATGACATCGAGAGAAACATGCATACAGAACCCATGCATTCGAAATAAATGCATGCAGACATTTGCGTAACCATAACACCCTCTCCTGACGAATGAGAACATTTGTCTTATTACCGATAGTCCACAATTACATTAAAAGTGTTTGTAGATGAGCTGTATTTAATGTCCAATAAAACACAATGAACAATGACCTCAAGTGCACAGCAGTGTTCGGAGAATCAAACGTGATCGATCGAAATCTAAAAGCATATCTAAAAAACACACCATAAAAGCGGAAATAACCTCACCAGGGAAGAAATAAACAAAAATATAGGAGAAAACCCTCCTGGCAGTAGCCAACTGAAAACTACCTCACAAGGAGGCGGACTCGAAAATATAGAGTATAAACAACAAAATAACCTCACGCTCTAAATCAAAAAGCGCAGATGAGAGGTTGAGAAAACAAAAGAAAAACCCAAGCAAACTGGGTGAAATTAGAAATAAGAAAATCAAACCTGTTACCTACGCTCTGTAGCAAAAGAGCTGAACACAAAAAGATACAGGTCGAGAGAATAAAGGACAAAGCAAAGATTAGAAAAAAAAGACTAAACCAATCTAATTCTAAAAATAACCGGACTTGCTACGTTTCTTATTTATACAAACCCTCCAGCCAATGGCGCTACTCCTCCAACGCCGGTTTGACCGGCAACAGCTCTCGATCTCCGACATCATAATTTTTCTCGCCAGATGTAAGGATCCGAGAAAAATAAGCGCACAGGTGAAGCAGGTAGTGAGGGTCTCTGGGTAGGCAGGGAAAATGGGAAGAAGAAGAAGAAGAAGCAGAAGCAGAAGAGGAAGAAGAAAAACCGCAAAATAACCCAAGTTTGGGGTTTTATTGTGTGGATGTGTGAAGTTGTTTCTGAATGCTGTGTGGTTACATGAGGTCAGAACATACAGAAGTTAATGTTTTTAAGGGCTGAGAGTCTGTGGTCATTGTGGTTACTTCTGTAAGAAACCCTGAAAAGTGCCAAACTCTCTATGCTGCATAGGTATGGGGCATGCCCCAGCAAGCCGTAACTTGGCGGATGGCATACCTGCCATCCCAATAAATGGTATAATTTATATCAATATTCAACTGGGTGACATGTTGGTTCTTATCAGGTTGGATTACATTTAAAAGAACAGGACCATATTGTAATAAGCAGTTGTTTTACTTGAAATAAAGAACTATTCTGAGGCACTCGTCTTTAGAACTTCTTAAGCTTGTGAAGCTTAAGCATCAGATTTATAACTGAATAAATAAATAATGCAATAATGACATCCAAATATTGTTTAATTTCAATTTACTCGTATATTTTTAATCTCAATGGCACAGTATACATGTTCTCGTAACTTTCTGCCATAAGCACACTTCACAATCGACTTCTCTTTCCTAACACTGTGCATTACGTTATAAGCTATGGAACCACATTATCTCCAGCACCACATTATGTCATTAACCAACTCAGACATGCGCATTTGCCAACTACGGCGCAAAAATGTGACGTAGGCCAAAAAAAATATATAAATCTTTGTTTGTGTGGTAAAAACAAAAAAAATTACTTTGGAGAAGAAATATAATGCACAGAGTTAACATCATTATATTAGTGGAAATATTTTTTTATTTGCTGTCTTTTTGAGCGCAAATCATAGATATCAGCAGAGGGCGACATTATATCCGGTGCTATGGTTGAGAGCCGAAAGCTGGCCCTTTGGGGTAAACGCATGAGGTCTGATTTGGCGATAATGGGATTCTGCCTTCTTCATGCCTACAGGGCATTTATATACTTAACCAACCACCCCCATACCTGTCTCCACTCCTGCTGGGGGCACAGAACTTGTACCTGATGCTCAGATTTGTCAAAATTTCTGTTACCATTAGCACTTTACAGAGCCAGTAAGACTGCATAATTACGGCTCTTTAGACCATTGGGAATGTGTGAAAATTACGAGTATTAACTGCACTGATATATGAATAAAGACATAATATTTCTGAAGACTTTTAAGAGCAGTTGTATTGCTTCAACATGAATTTTGTTGTTCTTGCTATCTTTTGCTTCAGGTACACCAAAATGAAGACAGCCACCAACATATACATCTTCAACCTGGCTCTGGCTGATTCTCTTGTTCTTGCCACACTGCCCTTCCAGGGAACAGATGTCTTTCTGGGCTTCTGGCCCTTTGGGAATGTCCTGTGCAAAGTGGTCATCTCTATTGACTACTACAACATGTTCACCAGCACCTTCACTCTCACCATGATGAGTGTCGACCGCTATATCGCTGTCTGCCACCCAGTCAAGGCTCTGGACATGCGCACGCCACACAAGGCCAAGGTCATCAATATCTGCATCTGGGTACTGGCTTCTGCTATTGGAGTGCCTGCTATGATTTTGGGAGATGTGGAGGTTGAGGCAAACGGTATGTGTTTCTTTCCATAAATAGATTCATTTCAATAGTGTTTTTTTAAAGAGACAGCATGTGTGACTAAATGATCGCAGTATACAGACAGTAGTTCATCATACCCTCACATTACCATCAGAGATTTTTGCTGAGGTGCAACATATCTAGTATACACATTGATCTCAGTAATAATACAAAACAAGGCCTAGGACAGTGCAGTTTTGTTTTATTTGTGATGTGACTACAGATTTTTAGATGTGTTTACAAAAAAAGATCAATGAGGAAAAAATACGTCAGAAATCGCAGTTCTCAGAAAAATCATTTGATAGCAGAGGGAAGCACTGTCAACATCATTCTAAAATTTTTATTTATTTAGTTTCTGTTTATCTTACTTTTGCATTTGACCAATAGAAAATTGGATGACACATTATCCACATTAAGCAAAATCTTTGAAGCATGACAATGGAGTTCATCAGTCATATCCTGCACCTTTATTTCAGCAATCACTATATGTTACTTTTCTTGGTATTACTCTTGATCTTTGCTCTTGTTTGGCCTTTTATTTCTCCTTTTATTTCTTGGAAGTAGGCTGTGCTCCTTGGTTACGGTTGATTGTGTTTGTGCTGTGGCCCTAGCCACTGAGATGACTTGTGTTGGTTTTTTGATGGATAATGATGGGGGGAATTCAACCATGTCAGAACTCCACACAATGCACGTTAAGAAGATCCAAAGCAAAAAAAAAACTGGAGCAGAGGGTGGAGATTTATTGAATATATATTATTCATACAGGAGACAAAGGAAGATGGGCAAGCCAGCAGTAAAGTGGCCTGCTTCAGTTGCTAACTCTGACACAGTGAAAAATGCTTTTATAATGTTGTATGATATGAGACTGGGGAGACACCCTGAAGTGCGGTGTTTGTTTGTGGGGTGTAGATGTTTGTTTGTTTGTTATGCAGGGAAAATTTCACCATTGAATAATTTGCTAATCATTTGGTTAATTTAGCTGAAAGCTCTTCCCATCTGCCTCTGATTAAAAAGAGGAAAATAAACCCTTACTCTGTGGAATTACAGTGTAAATAACAGCTTCCTAAGATCTACCATACAATTTTCTAATAGTATTTTCGAAGCATGTGTAATTGTATTTGGTTATTCAATTAGTGCAACGTGACTACGTGTGCAGGTTTGACTGTATGCTGTACCTACCATGTTGGTTTTAGATATTATATTAATCTATGCCGATATTTTTCAGATCCCACAACCACACCATTTTGACAAATTTTTTTCCCTGGCAACGATTTGTCCATCACAACGGAGAACAGTTCTAAAACAAAACCTTCAAGTCACCGCTTTTATTTAATGACTTATTCATTGTCATAACGGATAATTATGAATTATTTATATGTGCTTAAGACTTGTAGTACATGGACGAGATGCAGAAAAGTATGCATGTCCTTTTAAAATGTAAAAATGTTCTATACATTGAAGTGGAATAATCTTGTGGATTACCATTGCAGATATTTTATTCAATCAAATCTTTGTTTGAATGCTTTAAGAATATAGATGTGATATTAATAATTATTACCAGGGTTCAGTTTTTCTGTTTTATAATTTATTATCTTTATTATTAATGAGTATTTTAATTAATTTTGAACAGCCAGTGTTTGGAACAATATTCCCCACAGCTACTTTTTTCTGTCTGAACATATTGTCGATAACTCGACGTTATACTGTTAATCAGTGATACTGATATTTATTAATTACATTTGCATTGACAGGCAGTCATAGCAGGATAACTTACTGTTTATTCCATGGTTTCATAACATTGGAATTTCCATTTGCTGGTGTCCATTTTGAAACCTTCAGGACAGGAGGTGTTGCATATTAGACATGTGGGAGGAGGTAATGACCTAAAAGGACGTTTTACCCTGGTTATTAAAAATAAAGTTGGACATGTTTAGGGGTCTGATATTTTCCCTGAAAGTTGTAGTTTTGTCATATGCCTCCTTTCCTCAGTTAGTGGCGTGTCTGTACACTGATGTTTTGTTGTCTGTTGTTGTTTTATTTTGTGGGTAGTTTCTTACAAAATATGTTTGTTTTTTGTCAATTTTTGCTTGATATCTGTGGCTACTTCCCCCCCCCCCCTCCTATGCTACATATAAATAGTGTAAAAATCACATAGTACTAGTAACAATAGTCCTCAGGATTGTTACTTTAAAGGTATACTATGTAGTTTCAGAACACCAGATGGCGATATAGAGCACGTAGGAGAAAAAGGGTCTTCGAAAATTTCTTATCACGTGTTCTTCTCAGACATGCATGATGACGCACGAGCATTGTGGTAACGTTTCACGCATATTTTTCCTGACTGTGGACTCAATTAAATTCAATTTGCTTTATTGGCATGACAAGACATTGCATCTGTATTGCTAAAGCATACTGCATTAAAACAGTCGAAGACATACATCTAACACTGAACAATACAAAATAGCAAAGACTAGAAATGAATGAACAGTAACCATATATGAAAGTACAATTAAAAATAATAATTATCAATAGAAATGATAATAATGTTGATGAGAACGACCCATATGATTTTATAAAGTGAATATAATAAAAACAAAAAATAAAATTGGTTTATAATGATCTCTGTCACTCACTGTCCCTAAGATGATGGCAGGCAGCTATATATTGTGCTGCCAGGTCACAGCACTTTCTCTCCTCTCCGAAGAGGATGGATAGTTTTTGGATGTCTGTAAAAAAATTTAATTGAGGGTATCTCTGATTTATTTTGGGAAAATATTTATTTCTGATTTGATTGTATTTTTCGCATTTTGTGATAAAGTTCAGCTCCGTCTCAACTTTGTTGAGATGGCAATTTTCTCCTCCCGGAGTCTGTCGATTCTATCACGGTCCCTCTGATCAAGCTGTCCTGTTCCCCTGGCCCTGCCTGGCCCCTCACACTACTCTGGGGCCGCGACCACTGGATGTTGATAGCTACAGAATGAACCGAGCAGAATTACAAAATTATGATTTTTAATTATTTTATGAAAATGAACAGTGGTGAAATTTAGAGCAATAGCTAAGATTACTAACTTATATGCTTTGAGCATGTAACGTAGTCTCCATTTACATGATCAAGGTTTGGTCAAACAACATGATAAATAGACTCTTGTCAACAATAAACAAACATCACGACAATAGATAGCCTTAGCTAGGTGTATGGTTGCTATTTTTATAATGATATTGTTACCTCCTCGGCTGAAAACATATTGCTAATGAGTAAGGGCCGAAACATACCTCACGCAAATACACAAACGTGGACGCTTCGAGCTACGCAAACAGTTTTTCTTTTGCCATGACATTAGTGAAAGGCAAACTGGAGGAAAGCACAGATCGAACAAGAAAGTTATTTACTGTTGTTGCTGCTATAGCGTCCCTCGCTGCAACACTCTGGCTTGTCTTTCACAAATGTCATGGCAAAAAAATAACTGTTCGCGTAGCTGGAAGCGTCCACGTTCGCATATTTGCGTGAGGTATGTTTTGGTCCTTAGCTAAAATAAGAGTTTACCTGGAAGCCTGCCGACATGGCCTGGCCACGTCAATCAAATGTGCAGGAACCGCCCATTGACATTTAGACAATTTTAGCTGTCTCTGGCTTTAAAAATGGCGGGGGGATGTCAACAGTGTAGCATTAAAAACATTAACAAAAAAACACTTTGCGAACGACTTATGAGGTAGGAAATACATTCAACATGTTTATTAGACCACAAGGACACATACAATGTTTTTTGGGGATAACATTTTTATGTAAACAAAGAATGAGTTGTTTATAATGAAACTACATAGTATACCTTTAACTATTGATTAATGTTTTTATCATGAATATAATATTTTTATTATATTATTTGTATTTCTCTTTTGTCTTGTTATTCTATAGTGCCACCATTCAAAATAGACACTACACATTTAGCACAAAAACTTGTTGTGTCTGAGTGTACACGTAAAAAAATAAACTTTTGATACATTTTAGCTTTTGTGATGTTGGCAAATCTGAACCCAAAACAGCACTGAAAATACTGACGGATGTGTTCTTTTCCAAGGCATCGAGTGCATCGTGGTTCTGCCTGACCCTCAGAGCTACCCTGTGTTTGGCACCTGCGTGTTCCTCTTCTCCTTCCTCATTCCGGTGGCCATTATCAGCGTGTGCTACAGCCTGATGGTCAAGCGGCTGCGGAGCGTGCGCATCCTCTCCGGCTCCAAGGAGAAGGACCGCAACTTACGGCGCATCACCCGCATGGTGCTGGTGGTGGTGGCCGTGTTCGTGGTGTGCTGGACGCCCATTCAGATCATGGTCCTGGCCCAGTCGCTGGCGGTCAACCTGGGCAGCCTGCTGACGGTGACCCTCATGCACTTCTGCATTGCACTGGGTTACGTCAACAGCAGCCTCAATCCTGTCCTCTACGCCTTCTTGGATGAGAACTTCAAGCGCTGCTTCCGGGAGTTCTGCTACCCGTCGGCCTTCCGACTGGACATGCAGCAGTCGAGCCGCATGCGCAGCATCGCCCGGGGCGTGGCTTACAACTGCAAGGCAGCGGACGGTAACAGCAACCCCGCATGACTAGGCGTGGAGCTGCCCCTGGTTGGCACAGCACCACCCAAAGCAGGCAATTCCAACACTGAACTCACCCAAATTACTGCCCTCTAGCGACACGAGGGTCCCCATAGCTATCTATGCTGGGGACACTCTCTGACACACCTTTTGGGACAAACGGGCTTTAATCAGTGTCTTATCTGCTTTGGACATTGTTAGTTTCATCTGTTTTTCTTTCTTATTTTGTGCAGTGAATAAAGGCTTTTGTTTTATTGTTTATTTAATTGTTTGTTAGAATTAGCACTCTGGTTTGAAAAAAAAAGATGAATTCTATGGCCTTAAATATTCTGCAGTATGTTAAAGTTATCCTTGAGGATGAAATGTTTCAGATCCTGACGGTGCTTTTCTTTTCTTGTTTCGCTGTTGCTGAAGAACATGGGGCACTGTGAAGAAAAGACTTTAAGGATTGACATTAATTAGACATAAAGCTTTTTAGTATAATTTTGGAAAATATCAAATGCTTTATCTATTGTTCTGTAATTATTTATTGTCCTGTAAAAAAGCAAAAAAAATATTTTATATAAAATTGTGTTCTGTAGCATTGTTTTAGCAAAAAAGCTTTTTTATTATTAATTATTTTAAGTATTGCAGAACCAAACTAATGTGGTATTATATTAACATACATGAATATAAGTATGAACATTGCTATGGTCATTTTAATACATTACCTCTCTATCTTAACATGTACTCAGTCTCTGATCTAGTATTGTACATGTGCCACTTTGTTTCTCTATGTGTGTAATGCAGGGACGGCAGTATGTTTACATTTCCGAACAGTCGAATGTCCTTCTAAGCCAAATCTTATAAATATGTCATGGAAAACATATAAATAATGGTTGGTCTTGTATTTGAGATTTGTTTTGTTATGTACTGTTTTATTTATTCATTTATTTATTGATAGACTGAATAAATAATCAGTTTTCTGATTACGCTCCATGATTTGCTGAAGCTTGTGTGTTCATTTTTCACTGATTAAGGTTTCTTCCTGACCATCCTTTTGCATGCTGGACAATATGGGCTATTCTACTTAACACCTCACCAAAATCCAGCTTACAATAAAATATTTTTACAGATACAACAACCTGGGACCACATGTATAAAACTCTGAGTAAAAGAATGCGTAAAAGAACGCTCAAGTCGTAAATCTGCTTTTAAAAAGTTTAACATTTTCTACCTCTGCCCTTCTGTCACAATGTCGCCATATCACACGGACTCCAAATATTGTGTACATATGGTGTCCATCGTGTGCAGAGGTACGGAGATTTTCACAGCACATGTTATATTACAATTATAATTCTGAATTTCTGTGTGGAAACACGCTTACGCGACTTTCTGAGGGCATTTTTCTGCTCAGCACTGTTTATACATGTGGCCCCTGGTCTCACAACCCATTCGTACCTTTCAACGGAATTCCAGTACCCTAAAAATTTTACTTATCTTACGAGTGAGGGGCTCATCATGTTACTTGGCGAGTTTATCCAAATCAATTACGAGCCAAAATGTAAATGCACCATTTTTTTTGTTTCACCAGTGAAATAAAGGCAATGGGTAAGCAAAATGGGTTATGAGACCACGTTTCATACAAAGAAGGAACAGACTAAAATAAAGTGTTTTTCAATTGCATGAAGTATAAATGGGCTGCCAGAGAGGTGGTTGGATGCTTTTATAAAAGGGTGCCTTATATTTGTAAAAATAGTTATTGAATTGAAGTTATCGAAAATTCAAAAGCTACACTTTGTCAGTCTTTCAGGGGCCGTAAGCAGCTATGGCATTCATTCTGAGTTCATGGCTGGAATAAAATGTCAATGCCAGTGCTGACTGTAGCTATGTTTCCATCTAAATGTCATTCGAATTTTAAGCGAACTTTTGGAAAGTTCGCAAAAAGAAAAAAAAAGAAAATGCGATTTAGGTGCGTTTCCACCAACTGAGTTGGAGCGAAGAAGTAGAGGTTGCATATCGTAAACAAAACCAGTTGCCTTGGTAACATACCCACGTGGAGAACATAACGCTTGGCAATAAAATGGAAAGAGGTCTGCAGGAATTAGTTTCAGCTGGGCAAGTTGTAATTGTCCTTTCAATTCAACTAATATTGGCCGTGTTTAATGCTATCCGAAGACGAAGACAGAGAGATGCATTGATTTTCTTTTCATGGATGAGAGTGAGGAATAGTTTGGTCTCCTCATCGGTCCACACGAACCTGTTGTTGTTGCTACCAGCCATGTTGTGTTGTCGCGCCCGAATTGATATCCGGAAAGACGCCGACAGCGGAAACGGCTGATCAGTCACGTGAGTTCAATGTTCGCTACGTCAGAACTTATTCGGCAAATGTGTTTCCATCTACCGTTTTGCGCATTAACTCTTTTTCGCAAAAGTCAAAAACCACCTCAAGCGAGCGTATAAACTTTTTTGCGAATTAGAGTAAGTTTTTTCGAATTTTGCCGTTTCCATCAACCTTTTCTGATGCGATACTTGAAAATGCGCATAAAATTAGGTTGATGGAAACATAGCTTGTGACTGCCAGTGGTGGCCTAGCTCTGAAAAAAAGTAACCAATTAGTATACATCTGTGTTATCTGCCTTGACCATCCTACCCTTCTGTGTGAGAACAGTATCAAACCAAATATCTTCTATATAGAGATTTAGAGGGTCAAAGAACATGGTTGTACATTACGTTTTAGACACTTCAAAAAACTTATGGCAGACTGAACTGCCACACTTTGCAGTGTAGAATCCGCAATTACTAGACCAATGAGGGAATAGCTCGGAGCGAAGGTTTAAGCGTGATGTATTCCACTATTGCTGTGGGAAAAGGTAAAAGTTATGTAGAAATATTATTATTTTATTTACTCGTGTATCTGACTCCATTTATAATTATAATTTAGAATTTGGGTTAAACATGCGTGGAGCTCGGAGTGGTTACACTCAACTCGCCCTTAGGTACCACCATTACTTCAATATATGCTTGCCGGAATCAGCATTATTGCTGAAGCTCAGTTCGGTGGAGAACGCAGAGGTTGAGGGTCTAGCCAACACAATACATGCATTATATTTATCATAGATAGTTGCGAGCCCAGGTCTGAGTGCATTTAAAGGGCTCCTTAAGGCGAATTTGACAAGAACCGGCGTAAAACGCCCATGGGTTCTCTTCACATCAAATCACCAGAACCATGCACTACCA
The DNA here is from genome assembly GCA_022702515.1 of Ilyophis sp. 1 JC-2022. NCBI lineage: Eukaryota > Metazoa > Chordata > Actinopteri > Anguilliformes > Synaphobranchidae > Ilyophis > Ilyophis sp. 1 JC-2022. Next base: position 46,943,912 of record CM040402.1, read on the forward strand.
ACCCTGTTTTGCGGGCAGAACTTGACTGCCTTTCCCAACTTGAGAACGCCACTTTCTGTACCAGGCCGCTGATCAGTCGGTCCTTGGTCAGAATTGTCCCCCTGAGTCTTCAGTCGTAATTTAGGCTGAAAAGGGTATAAGATGGATGAGAGTCATGGAGACCACGCACGTAAAATATAAAAATAATTGAATAACAGGCAGGGAGGTCATTAGCTTAGAATTAGCCCTGAGTGAGATGCAGGAGTTCTGACTCTGAGACTCAAGCGTACACACCACAGTGCTCAGAACACTACAGCTCAGATCATGCAGGTAATTGAAGCTGGAAAAAAGGGTTTAAAAGAAATATGCAGTTGATGTGAAACATGGTAATTTATTAATGACAAATAATCACTGGTTAAAACTGTGGGAGCAAACACGAACACATTCAATGCCTATAGCTAAACACAGGATAACATGCTGCTAAGACACATAAACATGAACAAGTTCACGAACAAAGTATATCACCAAGTGATTCCGTACGGCGTGACTATGGTACCAGGAGAACTGTTAAGCAGATTCTTCTCGAATATCCCTTTGGGTTTTCCTTAAATGCAGTACAGCGCAGGCTTTCCACACTCCACAAGTCCCTTTGTTTGTCCAAATAAGGTCTGGCAGGAAGAGAAGTTTCACCACCCAGGGACCCCCCTCCAGGGTGAGAAACAGAGTCTACCCCTCCCAATCTAGTGATAGTAATAAAACTCTTTGAACGACGGTGCGTGATCTTATGATCTTCTCTATCATATCTAGATATCAGGTGAGGTCCCGGTGATGGCCACTCTAGGTTCCAGATACTTATATGGACAAGCGCAACCCTGATAACCTATACAATCCTCCTTCCACATCCACATTCTTTATTTCTCCCCCTCCTATACTTTCACATACCACACACTTCAATTAGTATTATCCAGGTTCACCACATTTATCATATTATCCACAATTACTTTATACTTCCACAATTACTAATTTACATGCACATACATATGATGCAAAATACATATACAGCTTAGTTTAATATGTAAGATCCATTCAGTCCAGAACCTAGGCCGTAAAAGACCTGTGAGCAGGCCTTAGTTCCCGGCGTCATTAGGGATGCCGTTTCCTTCTGGTGTCCAGTTATAGGCTCAATTCCAGCTGTAGTTTACGAGGCCGTGAGAGGTCAGAGGAAAAAGGTTCTCAGGCCACCTGGTAAATTGTTTTATTGCACCCTCAAGAAAGTCACCACCAGCTCCAAGGGTTTATGACTGATAATCCCTTTTTCAGTCTTACAGCAGAATAACTATTTTTACACAAACAAAATCCCATAAACAAAAGAAAATGGAAGCACTTCTCACACTATTTTACTTAATATTTTAATATATACATATGCACTGGAGTTCCGAACTCAAACTGTGTAAATAAAATATGACAGAAGCAACAACAACATATAATATTTGTGAATTTTTCATCTTTGTGTATCATAGAATACATGAGTATCACAAAATGTATACTCAAAATATATATATATTTTTTAAACCATAACACTGCCAAAATGGAGAGCTCGCAAGCCGTGAATTAATTTGCAATGTATAAAAATTCATCATTATTAACAGGAAAAAGGTTTGTGCATTTTTTCCCAGGCATGTTCTGCTAAAGCGACTGCTTTCCACACAACCAGTCTGGCTATCAATCACTGGTCAGTATGATCTTGTTGGGGAAATGTTTTCAACACCCACAGCAATGGCAGGTCAAATTCAACAGCAAGCAACCAAGAGAAGAGTGTGTTACATGCCTGGCATTCTATAGGCTTCATTATGATCCACAGTGATTACCAATGAGAAATAGTGAGCACAGAGCACAGTAAATTGATGATGCGGGCATTGTTTTTGTTATGCTATGTTTATGCCCACCTCCGTAAATGGTTTTCTGTTTCATGTTGTCTGCATTTTAAAGTGATTTGTTCATGCTATTCTGGTGCACTTTGAAAACATCAAAGGGCTCGGGCAGCTCTCTTCCAACGCCCACAGTTCTCTGCACACAGTCCCTTTACCACCTCCTGTGTCAGGCCGGATCAGTCTTTGCTCTGCCCTCCCCCACCAATCCCTAATCAGTAGTCACTCTCCAGCCAGCTCTACAGAGTGTACAGAGGTACGCCCGAGCAAGGGAATGGAAAAGACTTACACCTAACCTAATCTGCTTGACTGCTGTGGACTTTGAGCGCTTCAATATGCATGATAATTGTTAACCTTGAATCTGTGCTTTGACCTTTGTGTGCCACTTATCTCGGCCTCATTGCAATTCTCTCTTTCTTTCTTTCTTTCTTTCTCTATCTCACTATGGGATGCATTGTGTCAGACATCAGTAATATTTATCAATTAAACTTTTTTCATGTTTACCCTTGTGGTGTATATTTTGGAGCACAGACTGTATTCACAAAGATTGTGTGTTATTACCATTACAAAGTAAAAATTCGTCATATAACTTGTTGCTCACTGGCACTCCCTTGTTTTATTTATTTATACAAATTTGAGAAGTTGATACAGCAATTGGAAACAAATTTAAATGTGTTCATCTAAAACCCTGTTGACTAGGACTTCTAATGTCACATCTGTCAAGGTTTTAAGAAAAAACTTACTGTAAAATTGACATTTCAGGTACGATTATATTAAAGCCTTCTATGCAAAGCTAGCTTTCACCGAGATAATATGATCTGTAATTGGTGTCTTTTTTCTCATTTTCACTATTCTGTTTGAATGCTTGTATGTATGGAGGCTTCATTAAATGGCAATCTTCTTGCTTGCTAGCCAGAATAATTATACAATGTATGCACTATACTTACTGCTTACCAAAATTCGTGGATGTTAGCAAGCTAGGCATTCCCACATTTGGACTCTTATAATATGATGCTTTTTTCTAAATCTGACACTTTGTATGATTTTACAGCAGATTTTTAACAAAGACAACAAATTAAGTGAAATCCTCAAACAGCACTAGCATGGCTTCCCCATAGAGTTTGTTTACTTTCTTGAGTAAGTAACAGTCAGGGCTTACACCAACTATTATTATTATTATTATTATTTGGTACCTGTCCTGATATGTAGGGGCCAAATTCATGTACACGTGCATAAGTATAGATTTGTCTTTTGTCCGCTCATTTTACTCTGCACCATGAAGGGTCTTAACTTGGTTTCCTCATTCTCTTGTTGCTTTTTCCACCGTTGTCTACTTTCCAAAAAAAAACTAATAATAACAATAATAATTTTACTGGCTTGGTCTTTGTTTTATAATATTGTTATAGAAGTGTATGGTGCCATCACGTGGCGCTGTAATGGCGACATGTAGTCCAGCTGTCTCGTATTCGTGTTTGTTAATTTGAATGTGTTTTGTTGTGTCTGGCTTTTGTCTTTGTTTTTTTCATGCGCTGTGTGTCTGTAGTGGGATGGGGAAGCGGGCTGGAGATTTTTCAGGGCACTCCTGCTGCTCGTTTGATAATATCGACGAATTTTCTAGTCGATATAATTGTGTTTGTGGTCGTCACCATGGAGACGCATTTGCAACATATGCTCGGGAATGTCCGTTGGATCTGCAGACTGCAGCAACAAAGTTTACCATTGCTCTTCACCGGAGTTGAGGATTTTGGGACTGATCCGGGAGTGCAGAGAATCAGGCAACCAGGGAAGGAGAACATAATGCGGGGGAGGAATGAGGAGACGACTGGTAGGATAGACGTAGTTCGATGCTCCGTTTCGGTGGTGGGCAGAGACCGCGGCACTGCGTGTATGGAGGAGAGTCGTGGAGGCGGAGTTTGTGTGTTGGACTGCTTGGTGACACTGGACATCTCGGAACAGCGGGACTATTTTTTTAAAATCATGGCTGTATTGCACTTTAATTCACTTAATTCACTTGATTGATGTAATTATTCTGTTGGATGTCTTTGTTTGTGTGTTGTGGGTCTGCCCCACTGTCTATCATTTTGTTGTTGCTGGGGCTACAACTGAAGTTCCCTTGCGGGAAAAAAAGTTATTCTATTCTATCCCTCTCCTATCAGATAGTAAGAACTGTTTTTACCTCTCCTATTTCACCTCTAATACGACCGTTTTAAGAGCCCCTATAGCTTTTCATGAGAATCTTTATTTTTATGTTTATTAGGATAATAATTCTATACTATAGACCAGGGGTCACCAACCCTATGCCCGCGGGCACCCGGTCGCCCGTTGGCTCCTTCTCAGTCGCCCGCGAGGCATGTTCTAAAAATAGCAATATAACGCGTGTATCTACGTGGCTCGTTATCGGCGATTTACTGTTAATTTAGGCACGCCAACGAACACTCGCGGTAAATACGCTAAATGAACAATTTAATAAACAGTATTTTATTCCCCCCCCCGTCAACAATTTCAATCAAGGTCCGCGAAATCTTTTGATAGCACCCCCCCCACCCCCCCCGTCAACAATTTCAATCGAGGTCCGCGAAATATTTCGATAGCACTCATCCACCCTCGTCAACAATTACAATCCAACAAGTAGCCCAGTACCCTTGAAGTAGCTCTCAGTTGCAAAAAGGTTGGTGACCCCTGCTATAGACACTAACCCACACTAATGTCCACACTAACCTAAATATTTTTGTCTTTTTGCTTGTTGTAAACGATTAGCATTTATTTTAGCAACCGAAATTACCGAGTGGGCCTAATAAGTTACTTTAGAACTAGTTATCTGAAATAGGATGGAATCTTCCTGTTGGTTGCTCGGAAGTGTCTTGCGCTTGAGCGCAGATCATTCTGGAACAGGTAGCAGATGTGCTGCTCTTTCTTCAGTGGCTAGTAGCAGGAAATTGGATTACATTTTTATTAAATATTTTTTCCAGTTTGTTGCAACTGGAGAACAATGTGCGGAGGAAAGATATTCGGCTGTTATAAATTTTTTTCAAATATTTCCACACTAACCTAAACCCCTATTCCAGATTTGCATATTTCTAAATTGGTTCATAAAATGATATTTCAATGGTATAATGGTCCCATTCAAATCTAACACTGTACACAGTACATGTACAGTACATGTTACGTGGTTTGATAAAAGCTTAGCTACTGTATGTCAAAAATTTTACATTTTTTGGAAAATATGTAGGCTAATGTGTGCCATTATAGCTGGTATTATACGTGTTTTTGTGATTTAGCTAACACTTTCTAATTATTCTCAAATGCCATATTTTCAAATTAAATGCTGAAAACTTTTGTACTGCTTTATTATAAAAATCTGATTTAAAAAAAAAGATTGGGTATTGGAAACACATTCAGGGATATCATTGTCAACAGCTCACAAATTAAAAGTAATTTGTGTAATATAATATCAAATAATAATATAGTTAGCCTACCCCAATAGGGATGGCATGCATAGAATTTGTGCACACACATTCTTGTCCACTGCCAGCAATTTTTTTTGTTTATAACCTTCACAGACTACTGAAACAAATGCCACATCAGCACACTATGATTGGATTAGTCATGGCCGGCTTCAGGCCTATTGTCTCCACAGAAAGCACATTTCAGCAAGCTGCACTGGTAATAATTAAATAAAGTTGTTCAGAATTTTGGACTTTTTTACTGTTTCTATGACAACACTATCACAGTTTTTTTTTTTTGCACTTTCCTGGTCTCGATGTCATTGTGACATCATCATGAGAATGTTAATAACCGGTTTTTACATTTTGTTCTTACTGTTATTCCATTCATTTATGTGGGCTGAACACTGGAACAGAAATGTTGTGATACGATTTTGCTCAGAATTAAATGAAATAAAAAATGATTGGTTTCGAATCCCTGCTTAAAACTGTCTGTGATTAGTGTTGTGCATCTTGTTTACCTGGAAGGTACAGTTTTCGTTTTTCAAAAAAAAAATTCAAAAAATGCCACATTTCTTCCAAATTTAGTGACAAATTTTTATTCAATTCCCATTTAGCAACCGTTTGAGAATTTGCCGCTATACAACCCCCATCAGCCGATAGTAGGTAGGAAGGTGCCATGTCCTCTTCAGGGCGTGACTCCTGCGAGCTCCGGACCGTGGTTCCAACTCACCCAGGGCTGCTTGTATGCGACGATTTTTCCCTGAGTCCCGAGTCCCACTTCCCACTATTGTACACTGAACAGTTCAAAAGCCGACGCAAACTAGACAGCGTATATCCAGTTGCTCTGCGCTACCCAGTTTTTAAGCGAGATATGCCCAGTTAACAAGACACCACCTATCCAGTCATCGCGAGATACCCAGTGGACATCTCCACATATCCAGTCGGGTAGCGCGAGTGATAGCTCTGCGCTATCCAATTGGACCATGTCGGATGTTGAACTGGGTAGCTCTGTGTTATTCAACTTTTTTCATTCATGTATTTATAATTTTTCTTATAATCATTGCATCCCCCTCTGTTCGTGGGTCCAGTATAAAAATGCTTGAAGTTTGTGCGTTTGAGTCAGTGTAATCCTCTGAGAACATTGGCTTGCAATAAAAGCAACGAGTGAATCTTCCTGGTCTGTCTTTAGATGCGGTCGCTACAATATTATTTTATTCATGCATAGGAGAGCCCTGCAAAACTGTATAAATTCACCAAAAACCGTATAGAACATTATTTATCTATTATCTATTAAAATCAATAGCCACAACAGTTATTTGTCTGATTCAAGTTTATTTAATATATTCCTGTATTTAGCTTTTCACATAATGACTGTGTAGCTACAAATTCATTAAGGTTCTCATTTTAAAACAGGTAAACAGACACCCCAAATGACTGACCCCGCACACTTACAACCCAGTGCAGGAGAGTGATACATAGATACAATTTCCTAAATTATGCAATAGTCATAGTCTTATTAGCCTACATAACAGCTTTGATAGCCTAAGTAGGCAACATGCATTAATGTAGCCTACATATGGTTATACAATTAGCTCATATTAATTTGAACATTATGTTAGACTATTTTACAATTAAACTTGTAGTTGCTTCATTAAATTGAGTCATCCACCACATGAATACATCATGGAACATTATCTAATTATCAAAATTGCATAAACATTAACATCATCCAGTCATAACCATTTAACTGTTTGCTTGGTTAATTAACGTTAGATAGGCCTAGTTATAGGTATCTTGTGGGCTACTGCGTCTTCGTGGTTCATTGTCATAAAGTAGCTACATTACAGTCTTGATGCCGCTACTTGCTTTTCCCACAGCCTCAGAAAGCGAGAGTATAGGCTAGCTATAGCAGAGAGAGGGAAAAATAAAATGTGATTGCTGCGTTTGAATGAATTATGTTGGAAAACGTTTGAAAACAAAATATAGACTAGATTTTCCGTATCATAACCTTATACCCCCGCAACCCTTCGAAAAGGTGGAAACCCATATTTTATACAGACAAACCGTAGCTATGGGTTGACAGTGAGTAGCTTACCCATTTCAGGCTTGGACAACACAGGCTAGAGAATACAAGAGCAATGTGTAAGATAGCAAAATATATATGAAAGAACAGAGATTATTCTTTTAAATAAATTGCATATTTAGCCTGTTGTAAAATTATTGTCGTTGCATTCCAACTAAAATATATTCCAAATTTGTTTAAAAATACCAGAAAACAGCACTAACTAGGCCTTTTCATTTTATGAATGTGTTTAATTACATTTATTTTATTTAAAACAATAGTGTTTGCTCCTTCATGTCTGCATTCAGATAAGTCTCTGCTCATGTTCAATGACTATTCCCATATTCCTAAACTAAACATTGGTTAAGTTATTCCAAATATCGTTCTATGTCTTTGGAATTACAGTGTGAAAATTAAAATGACAAACAACGAAAAACTTTGATTATTGTTATGATTCAAATTACCCTACAATCTGAGACGGGTGCGTGAGGGTTGGACCCGAAATGCATGACTCAGAAACAGAGATCGAAGGATAATGTTCCGTCAGGGCTTTATTCGAGGAATGTCCAATGAGCGTAGTCAAAAAACAAGCAAAGTTCATGCACAAAAATCCAGACAAAACCAATGTACAGTACCGAGGGAGAAGGCAGTCTCAGAATCGGTACACCATGCAATAATCCAGTAACCAGAGTAGCTGTCAGCGGGGCAGAAGTACAGGCAGACGGTAGGCAGGCTCGGGGTCGAAGGCAATGCAAGAGTCAAGACCGAAGTCCGCTCCGCAGGGCAAAAGTACAAAAAGACAGCAGGCAAAAACTTGTGGTACAGGCAGGCAGTGGTAACAAAACAGAGGTCAATAACAATGGTCAAAAACAGTCTTGGATTGTAACAAAAGACAGGCTTGAAAAAACCGCTCAATAGTGCACTGATAAACAGGGGCAACAATTTTGCAAAGACATGACATGAACACTGAGCTTAAATGCTGGTGTAGACCGGTGCAGACACTTAGCTTGAGAGCAGCATGCGAATGGAAATCAGGTGTGGAAGACTGACAAGGTAACAAGATAATTAGTACTCGTTAGTAATAAACCTATCCTGACCTAGCGTTAGTAAATTAGTAAATGACATGCACGAGGAACGTAAGGTAAACATGAACACATGGTTAGAGAGTTAGTATTACCCAATCCTGATCTTAGTAGACGTTAGTAGATTAGTAAATAGACACGTGAGAATGAAACAATTAGGGAAGCGTGAGCGACAGCAAGAGATAGAGAAACAGCATGAACACAAGGCTGCGGAAAAACACGAAAATGTGTATGCTTAAACAATGAACGGGAAACGTAACATGAATCAAACATAAAACGTGACATGACTAGAAAATAAATCGTAACAATAATCAAACATGAAACGTGACATGACATAAAAATGAAACGTAACAAGAACAAAACATAAAACGTGGCGTGACTAGACTAAACACAATACGTGACATTAACAAGAAGACTAACTAAAACAAGAAAAGAAAATAGAACGTGACATGACCGTAGATTCGTGACAAACTTTTTAGGTAAATTACATGTGAGAGAGAGAGAATTCCTGTCCAATCAGCGACATCAAATTAGGTATCTTCGAGCTATCCAACTGGGTAGCGCGAGCTGTCCAACTGGATGGCGCGGGCTGTTCAACTGGGCGACGCGCGCTATCCAGCTGGGCGGGCGCGGGCTGTCCAGCTGGGTGGCGCGCGCTGTCCAACTCATATTAGATGGATTAATCGATAGACAGTGTCTGGATCATATTCGCTTGACAGAGAGGTGATTTGTGTCAGCACAGCTTCTCCAAAATGATTAAGTTGAAGACGTCGCATACAGGCTATTGTGTTCAACCACCGTAGGCTACATGACTTTATTAGGTAAATCGTCAAAAAAACATTCGATTTAAAAAATATTTTTTCAGTAAATCCAACGATTTATTTGTTTAATAATAATAATAATAATAATAATAATATTGCGTGCAACCACTGTCCAGCAATTTTTTTTTTTGATTGTGTGATGGGTATATCCAAGTCAATAGGAGCTATGATAATTGTATTTATGCAGGTTACAACAGATTAATACGTTCACTGCCTTCCCCATCATGGAACAGCAACTATGATACACAAAGGTAGGTTATTAAAGGCAATGTCACTGACACATTGAAAATGTTTCCCCCACACACATTTTATTTTGTAGAAAACTAGCAACCCAGGGGGCAGGTACACAGTAAAATGTCCAGTTTTAATTCAACTCTAAAAGTGTTAATTCAACTCTAGCAGTGTACATATGAGCTTACTCTGGCCAGATTAGGCTTGTGTACTCTGTTAGAGTTTAATTAACACTGGACATTTTACTGTGTACAAGAAACAGGTCATTAGAATATTATGCCCTGTGCCACCCACATTTTGAGAAACGCGCCCGCATAGCGCTGGTTAGAATACGGTGTATCTCATCTCGCGTTAAATCCGCGCAGGAGAGCCACTTAAGCGCATGACTTAATTTGGCCATCTCTGAATCTGGCCCTATGAGACCAAACTGTCAGAAGATAATTGTGAAAATACTCTTAACCAAAAGGTCATATAAATACATACACCAGAATGGGACCTGGCAGTGGTCCTCTTCAAATCTCATACAGAACAGAATAATAAATGCAGTCAACTGCAAACTGCTCTATTCTTGGATTTACAGTGAGAATTATACCCATGTTCAATCATAATGTACTTCATCTTTATGGTGGTCTTAATAGAACCCTTAGAAATTCCTGAAAGCATGACTTGAGATGCATGCAAATGATTTTCCAACCTGTATCCGCAAGCCATCACTGTCGGCAATCTAATCTTATAAATTATAGGATAATTACTGTAACAGCACAGGTGTGATCAATTATACCATCAAGGACTAATTAGAGGCAAAAGTCAATATTTATGGTGCAGTTCATGGAAAGTGTCAACAAAACAGAAAATCAATGCCAATGACATCTAGAGAAAATATTAGAGACAGAGTGCAACAATATGTGTATAATTTGCCAACTGTGCACCCATGTGTATAATTTATTTTGCACAATGCGCAATTTATATTTATTTAGACCTGACCTAAAAGACTGGAATTTCCTATCTAAAAACATCCATCTTAAATGGGCTGCCTGCTGTTATTCATGATTTATCTGAGGCGATGAATAAACCACAAAACATGTTTGAAAACTACAGGTTGTCTTTTTACTTTATTGTGGATTAAATTTAAGAAGGCATTGAGAATTTTCTGAGCAATATCACCATATGAAGTTTCATTGTGATACTCAATATATTAAAATCTTCAGTGTATCTTAGCTAAATGCTAAGATGCCGTCCTTCCATTAAAAAAATAAAATAAATAAAACATAAATTATTCTTTTGGATTACAATATACAAACTATGGGAGCAGTGGCTTTTACTATAAAGCCAGAGAAAAATTGTATTGTGGCTTTTCCTAATACAGTGGCTGTGCTGTTTGTGAGTTTAAGCAAAAGCTCCAATCTCATGAATACATCTGCAACCTTCTGGATCAATATTACTGCAGCGCTCACTAAATCTCATAAATGTGGGGCCACACATTCATTCTGCTCATCAATAATGTATTAGAGGCCGTGGAACCCAGATGGGAAATGCTTCTTTTTATATGTTTTTTTTCTCTCACCCAGTGTTAAGAGGGGTGGCACGGTGCAGTGGTTAGCAAATCCTGGCCATGGGCCTTTCTGTGCAAAATTTGCATGTTCTCCCTGTGTCCCCGTGGGTTTTCTCTGGTTCCCTCCCGCAGTCCAAAGACGTGCAGGTTCAGCCCTGTGATGGATTGGTGACCAGTCCAGAGTGTATTCCTGCGTCTTGCCCAATGCATTCTGGGATAGGCTCCAGCCCCCCTGTGACCCTGGTTTGATAATGGATGAATGGATAATAATAATAATAATAATAATAATAATAATAATAATAATAATAATAATAAATTGTGTATAATAAACCATTTGTTTACAAATGAGCCAACAAACACTACAGCTACAGCATAATGAGTGAAAAGTGAACCATCAGTGAGAGGATTATCACATTTTCAGTGATGCAGTGTGTTCTTTGCTATGTTTAGCACAAAACTGGCAAATGTGTTTCCAAGTTCTAGAGGCCAGTTTTTTATCAAATAGACCTCCACAGCTGCTTCATGGAAATGATAGCATGACTTACAAAATATAGCATCCATGGATATGTAGTCCATCCACTGAACTCTATCATATCACCTGGCTGAAAAGGTCCTTGATTTGCCTGCTATAGTGGTGGCTGAGAATGCTTGGAGTTTGGGCGTGTTGCCCGTGTGTGGTACATCTCCACTTCCTGAACCTGAGGTTGATGCATGGGCAAGAGCAGATGCCATACACAGGGGGAGAGAAGGGTGAGGACAATAATCACAGGCCTTCTCACTACACTCTACACACTTATTGTGCTTGAGAAAAACCATAACCAGCTGCTACTTCTGCCAGGATGGAGGACGTTGACTGCTAAAATGAATTTTCTTCAACCTCCATGCGAGGTCTTTTAAGAAATGTTCATCTTTTGAACTACCCATATGTTGTGTTATTGTGGTCATATTATTGGTCTTAATCAAAACAATTTTAAAATAATAATCGGAATCCATTATATATCTTGTAAACACTCCTCTCCAGAAGTAGAATATTGTGCCAGTCTTCTATACTATAACAAAAAGACACTCAAAAAGCTTAGCCAGCTGGACACTTGCAAAATGAGGTGCAGATGGTCCATTGCCAGATGCCACATTTTAGTCGTTGCTTCCTTTATCGTAATTATCAATGGCCTCTGGTGTTTGCCAAAGAGATATACATTGTTAGATTTATAGATGCAGAACATTTGAACCACATGTCATTATCATGTTATTTTCTGAGATAAAGTCAGTTAATTCATATTATATGTAGACATATACACTGCCTGGCCAAAAAAAAAGTTGCCGTTGCACCCGTCATGCATAGTGCCCACTGTACAAGCCTCTGGAGGCAGTGTTATGATCTGGGGTTGCTTCAATTGGTCAGGTCTAGGCTCAGCAACGTTATGCAGCAATACAATGAAGTCAGCTGAGTACCTGAATGTACTGAATGACCAGGTTATCTCATCAATGGGCATATTCCAGGACCCCGTTGAAAGTCTTTGGGATGTGCTGGAGAAGACTTTACGGAGTGGTTTGACTCTCCCGTCGTCAATACAGGATCTCGGCCAAAAATGAATGCAACTCTGAACGGAAATAAATGTTGTGACGTTGCATGTTGTGAGGTTATCAAAACAATGCCACGACGAATGCGTGCCGTAATCAAAGCTAAAGGCGGTCCAACAAAATATTAGAGTGTGCGACTTTGTTTTTGGCCAGGCGGTGTAGTATGCTTCTAAAGTTCATGAAAAAGATTTGGATGACTTTTAGAGGTACACACAGTGATAGTCTAGGTGGGCTGAATTCCGTTGGATTTCACCCCACGACTTTTGGAGGTGTGGTGCCACTTCTGGTCTATATCACAAAACACAACAGCCATGAATGAACCACTCAAATGTGAAGGACGTTTTGAAGTGGGTTCTATAAAAATCAACAGGGAATATATTAGGGCTGAGGGCCACTCTGTGGCCTAATTAAACTTCAAGTAGATGATACATGTGAACACATTATAGCTGTACTCTAAAAAGATATCTTAAATTAAAAAATTTTTTTTGAATAGTTACTGTATATACCAGACATTTTTTACTACTTAATAAAAAAGCAGTATTTTAAATGCTAACACATATGTTGACTATGTAGAAAAAAGTAGCTGCTTAATTTCATTGAGCTTTTGGAGGACATATACTGTTCATTTTTCTATTTATTTGGTTTTATAGAATAATAAAAATTAATTTTTAAATAGACCAAAAGTTAATGAACGTTATCCAGTTAGCAGGACAGACAAGATATACGAAATATACAATAGACTAAGCCTCCCATATTCTGATGCTCTTAATTATCTGTGATGTTTTGTAGAAAATAGAAATGTAGCATTACCCTAACAATACAATTTTGGAACTTTAACAGCCGTTATTACTCATATGTTTTTGTGTACTTGGACCCAAATCTTCGATGTGCTCTCAAGAGGAAAGTTACTTTCAGCGATCAGAAACAGTTAACATCAGCCTTTTTAGCCCCAGCTTTGACCAGGGTTTAATGCACCAGCCATGCCAGAAGAATCCCCTGAAGGGAGAGGAGACATATCAGTGGGTTATATCAAAACTACCTTGTTATTACATTACATTACAGTCATTTAGCAGATGCTTTTATCCAAAGCGACATACAATACGTGCATACAGAAACGTCATCGAAGTAACTACAGAACAGATAAGAAAGCACGTCCTTCCCATAATGTAGCAGCTATCCCTATCCATTGAATGTAGTTCACAGTAAGCTGTGAGTAAATCAGCTATACTACAATTATACTCTAAATACTATTATAAACTTCAACAAACAGTTAAACAAAAAAGAAGTACCATGAAAAGTCCTAGATTAAAGTATATTAGTAATAATAAAATAATAAATTTTATTTGTATTGCACTTTACATTTTAGCAATCTCAAAGTGCTACAGCGTAACAAAACAAATGACATATATACAATAAAAATGTTAAATGCTAAGGGGAACACAGACAATACTTTCAGCAAAAGGCTTTGGTAAAAAGGTGTGTCTTTAGGCCTCGCTTGAAAGTATCATCAGTCTGGGGGACCCTCAGATGGTCTGGCAGAGCGTTCCAAAGCCTTGGAGCTGCAGAGGCGAAGGCCCGGTCGCCCATGGTGCGAAGGCTGGTTCTAGGGGCTAGAAGGGTATTGGTGGTTGCAGAACGGAGGGTGCGTGAGGAGGTATGGGGGGTAAGGAGGTCCTTGAGGTACTGAGGGGCATGTCCGTGAATGCACTGGTGGGTAAGGAGGGAGACCTTGTACTCGATTCTGAGTGGGACAGGGAGCCAGCGAAGAGATTTCAGGATGGGGGTGATGTGGTCGTATTTGCGCACCCTCATCAGGACCCTGGCAGCGCTGTTCTGGATGTACTGCAGTCTCTGGATGCACTTGCCAGGGATCCCGATGAGGAGTGCATTACAGTAGTCCAGCCGGGAGGAGATAAAGGCGTGGACTAGTTTCTCTGCATCTGTCAGGGTGAGTGTTGGACGAAGTTTGGCGATGTTTCTGAGGTGGTAGAATGAGGTCTTGCAGAGTTGTTTGATGTGAGTGTCAAAGGTGAGTTGGGGGTCCATTTTGACACCCAAGTTGGTGACAGATGTGGAGAGTGGGATATCTTGGCCGGAGAAGGTGATGCCGGTGATGGTGGAAGAGCGGAGCTGATGTGGTGTGCCAATTTGAATGGCCTCTGTTTTCGAACTGTTAAGCTGGAGAAAGTTGAGTTGCATCCACGCCTCTATCTCCTCCAGGCAGGTCGTCAGTGTGGATGCTGGCAGGGGAGCGGAAGAGGTGGGGGTCGTCCTCAGGTAGAGTTGTGTGTCATCAGCATAGCAGTGGAAGGATATCCCGTGCCTGCTGATGACATCACCCAGGGGGAGCAGGTAGAGGGTGAAGAGAGTAGGGCCCAGCACTGAGCCCTGGGGGACACCGCAGGTGACGATGTGGGTTTCTGATTTTGCTTTGCCCAGGGCGACGCACTCGGTTCTATTTGTCAGATATGAGGTGAACCAGTTTTGAGCGTTGTCTGAGAGTCCAATGGTGTATTAGTCAAGGTGGAGTCTGAAGAGGTGTGTCTTCAGGCCACGACGGAGCGCAGGCAGGGTTGGAGTAAAACGTAAGAGAATGGAGAGTTCATTCCACCACTGAGGAGCTAGGGTGGAAAAGCTCCGCAGTCGGGACGAGCGAGAGCCGTTGACACGTACTGGGGGGGAAGTGCGAGTCGCCCTGCTGTAGAAGAGCGAAGTGGTCGAGCAGGAACATAGTTCTGGATTAAGTCCTGCAGGTATAAGGGGCCTGTCCTATTGGCTGCAGTGTAGGCCAGAGTCAGAACTTGGAACCTTATTCTGGCTGCAACTGGCAGCCAGTGTAGTGAACTCAGCAGGGGGGTGACATGCGAAAATCTCAGGAGGTTGAACACAAGCCAGGCAGTTGCATTCTGGATCAGTTGAAGAGGCAGAATGGCACAGGCAGGTAGGCTTGCGAGCAGGGAGTTGCAGTAGTCCAGGCGTGAGGTGACCATGGTCTGGACAAGAAGCTGGGTGGAGTAGGTGGTCAGGTACAGTCGAATTGTTATCTTCAGGGAAGTGCAGTTCAACCTGAAAATCACAGACCTTCCCAGATTATCATTGCACTATACTATATAAAAGTACAGAACCAGACTTATCTGAGAAGGTTATTTATTTATTAATGTGTTGTTTTTCATTATAAGATTTATCCCTTCAGATTACTTTCCAGTATTACTTCTGGAATTCAAAAATCTGCACAGTGTATTGAGCTCGGTCTCAAAAATAATGATTATAATAATATGACAGGCAATACTTTTTACAATACCAAATTATTTATACATTTTAGAAATATCACTACTGTACTATCTCCATGGATAAAGACTCTTCTTTCAGTCTTATTAGCCTGGAGTCTTTACTCTCTCAATGAATAATTTACCACAACATCCCTACATCATTTGTGAGCATCTTTTCTGATAGTCTGCCTGAGTTCTGGAAAGTGTCAGGCAGAAAAGCTCTTATTTGAAGCCCATAAAATGTGAGATTGTATTTGCAAAAGTGTACAGCGTGTGGCTGTGCCCTGCAGTGACTGAGCGAAGAGATTCTGGCAGCTGAAGTATGATTCATTGTTGGCATGGCAACACCAAATTACTTGAGTGGCAAGGGGAGCAGCTGCCATTCAATGGGCTCCCCCTTCATTAGGAAAAGTAATAAAATGAGCTTGTGTGTGTGTGTGTGTGTGTGTGTGTGTGTGTGTATGTTTGTAACTGCGTGCACATGTGCATGCTTATATCTCTGACATTTGTGTTACACAGTGATTTTAATCAACCTAATGCCAAAGTCTCCTGTGTAGAATAATAAAGTGGTGATTTATATACAATGTCAGTTCTGTATTTAAGAGTGAAACTCCATCTGAAGGTTTTCAGCTGATCGGTCGTGTGTTTCCATAACAGTTCTAAGAGCTGTGTGAACGAAAAACAGCATACATTTATAAATGCATATTGTTAATAATGATGCCCAAAACAAATGCATGAATAAACTATAAAGAACGCACTCATGGCACAAAAATGTCCCCTCCCATGAATGTTCACAGAAAATGTTGTCAGTACAACTAACAGGTTAGAAGATGAAAACTGGATGCTTGCACTAGAGGAAAAGGTCATGGGGATCACTATGTCAATATGTCTTCTTCTTGGGAACATGAACGTGCACAGAATATTCCATAGCAATCCAGCCATTACTTTTCGAGGTATAACAATTACAAATTTTAATTTTGGCCTGATGGTGGTGCTAGAGGCAAGGTCAAGGGGTCATCAAAATCAAGTTTTGATTGGATCATTATCACTAATCAAGTTTTGATTGGATCATTATCACTTTTCAAGATATGTTTGGTCTGATGGTGGCACTAGAGGACAGGTCATCTGGTCCATAGACTTGCCAAACACGGTAAAGAGCTGCCCACTTTGACAAGATGGTGCCTTTGATTGACATGCAATATAACCGACCACAGACCGTCAATGTCTCGTGACATATTGAGTTGCAACAAAGGGCGGTCAATTCAGAAACAGTGCTACAAAAAAACAGAGTTAGCACAACTTGCTTCCCGGCGGACTGATAAAACCCAATGCACTGCGACGTACCGGAAATACGCGCACACTCCTGTGATTGACAGTGCTGCTAGCCAATGAGTGCTGTCAGTTTTCCTAACCAGCTTATGCAAGCCTATGCATCAGAAGCTGCATACAAAGGGCATCAAAGCGGCTGAGGCTGAGATTAATGCCAATCCAGCCATTACTTTTCCAGATATATCAATTTGAAATTGAAAGTTTGGCCTCATGGTGGCTCTAGAGGAAAGGTCATGGGTAGGGCCACCAGTTTGTCTCCCCTTGTTTTCTCACATGGTACTTCAGTCCTCTGCCAGCTAGAGGTCATGATGGCCTTTTTGTCAAGCCACTTCTCAAACAATTATCCAATTTGCACCACCTCAACCATCTAAGTTGTCAAAGTAATTCACACTAATTAAGCACATACGATGATTGACGTTGATGATTGACAGCGATGTTTACAAAAAACTCAGTTTTGTTACTTATTACCATGGACATGCTGCAGTATTTGTAAATGTTGAGCAGGCAGGGGCTTGTTTGTTTTTATTATAAGCAGTGGGAAATGCCCACAATAAAAATGAGAGCAGGTACAGTGAGCACCATAATTCATTGGACAGTGACACATTTTTTGTTATTTTGGTTCTGTCAACTAGTGATGTGCAGTACGTGAATGAACGTGATCTTTTTGAACGAATCTTTAAAGTGAACTGAGTGTACCGGATCATCACTCTCAATGATTCGTTCATATGCTTGCGTGCGCATCAGCAGTCAGGAACTGTAGCGAACTGTACTGACCACAGACTACCCCTACTACCACAGTTCAGTGAGTCCTACTGAACTGACTAGCCTATATGAACTGCCGACTACCGCACCGCAGTAACCTACATAATTGTCAACCGAATCAGTTACTCTCTGCATAGGCTACGGGCTACTCAGTAGCCTAATAAATTAGCAACAAATTAGTTTCACATTTAAAAAATATAGCCTGCAATCTTACAAAATGTAAGGCCTGTAGGCCTGTAGCCTACCTGTAGGTCTACTGGCATCTGACGTCCACCCAGCGTAACGTTACCGAAAGCAAAACGGTTCAAGCATTTCTAATCAAAATCACATAGGCTACTGTAGGCTATATTGTACATTTTCCATGTAGGCCAATTCTGTGACTATCAAACTAAGAGTTAATGAAAGTCTGCCCGTTATTAAACCATTTCAAATCGGTAATAATGATATTGATTAAATAAAGCACATTTGTGTTTTCTTTTGTATCGAAATAGCACGATAAATGTAGGCTATTTTAAGTAGGCCTAATATGCTATAACCATGTTTTATATAGGCTACACAAATATAACCAATATGTGGCTATACGTTTGTCTCTTCTTTACACTTGAAATTCAGTAAGAAGTCTAGCTAAAGCCCTTTTCTTTATTTGTTGTCAGGTAATTTGAGTCTAGATCATGCACTGCGTGAATGATTGCTATTTTAATCTGAACCGCTATTTTAATCTAGTATCCTACTGACGAACTGGGTGAATAATACCACTAGGCTACATCAGTGCACCTAGCTCAACCCTTTGTATAAGGGCTCCCCCCATAGATGACTGAACATTGACATTCAATTTGGGAGAAAAAATCATATGCTTAAAAAAAAAAAAAAGTGGTTAAACTATGGCCCTTGTCATTCTTTTGACAACTTTACCATTTGAAAACGCAATGTTTTACAATAGGTTACTTACCACAAAATGGTCAGAACTTGAGAACACATCATATCATATATTTCCGTAGCTTCTAATCCATATTTAAAACACTCACCTGGAGCGGCCATATAATAGCCTAATCCATAAAACGATATAACTACAAGGAAAAAATACAAAAAGTTCATATGAGGTTTATAGAAAAAGTTCATATTTGTTACTTGCAGTGATTCTGACTGGAATCATTTTGCACAATACCTACGAATGATATACTGAACTTCGAGTAGCTAAAGTGAACTGATCATGCATGCTGTTGGAATATTTGTGCGCTTGCGCAACTGACCCCAGTGAACGAATCACATAGTCAGTGACTAGAATCTTTGTACTGAACTGAACTGAACGATTCGAATCAGTAAAGTGATTAGTAATTTCCACCACTACTGTCAACGCATCAACAAATATTGGACAGTTTAACATAATGTAGAAGAAAGTAATAGTTTTCTATATATAAATAAGATATCAAGAGTTTTTTTATATTGTTGGGTCAGAGACATCAGGAAATCATGGCATGCAAAGGATATGCGACCAAATATTAAAAATCATTACTTTATTCTACTTTGTCATTGTATCCTTTCAAACTCAAAGTACTAGAGTAAAAAACCAAAATAACAAAAATGTGTCACTGTCCAGTGGATTATGGTGCTCACTGTATATAACATTTACGTAGCACAAAAAAGTTAAATAAAAAATGTATCATATTAGTAATAAGAAAAAATATATACGGCTGAGATATATTAATACAAAAAAAAATGAAATAAAAGTTGTGAATGTCATGTACAAAGTTCAAATTAAAACGTTTTGATTATATTTTATTAAGCCTCTTCTGTCATTGATACACAATGTTTGATCATAAGAAAACATGCTTCTTTCTGCATCGACTGAGTTTATTACCACGTGCAAGTATCGTGACTGTGCACTTACACAGCGCTTGGTGCATGTGCAATCCCTTAAATTTATTTGCTAAATATTTGAGACAATCCTCCCAACAAGATATGCGAGGACATCCACAAATATGTGTTTTTTTTTATCTACTCAAGCCAATCATATTTTAAGACATCTTTTCGCTAATGCTAAAATTACTCAGAGAGATCACAGCAGATTTCAGGCCAGGTTTTTTTGTGGATTTATTTGCTAATCTTGCTGTGAGACATTTGACAATCTTCAGATTTTTCTGCCTTAATAGAATAAAACAGGAACAATCATACATATCTTTTCAACACTGTTGCCAAACCAACAAAGAGTCATACATTATTTGATCCATGTGCTCCAGTAACATTTAACAGTCATGATTTTATTAATATCTTTGATGGCACAATTATAGAAATCAGGGACAAGATTCAAAGTTCTTCTACTGTCCCTTCGATAAGGTCAGTCTTCCCATTATCTGAACAGAAGGATGCAGAGTCTTCTGGAAGACTGATGGCTTACTTAGACTCCTTTGTTCCAATTGATCCCATTTTTAATTCCATAGTTTAATTCCATAGTCAACTTTTATAAATCCACTATGTGTCGTCGAGATCATATTCCCTCAAAGTTATTGATGGAGTTGTTACCAATGATTGGCACACCACTACTACATGTGGTCAATGCCTCCTTAGCAACTGGACACATACCTCAGACTCTTAAAGTAGCAGTCATCAAGCCCCACCTTAAAGGTGCACTATGCAGGATATTTAGCCTTGCTCTGGTCCTGTGTTTACAATCAAAAAAGTTTTCTTTTCTGTTTTAAACCCCATGCCCACTCCCCTCCATTGAGGCAGAGATTGTATAGTATGGGCAAGAAACAAGTGAAAATGTCAAGTGAAGATAACATTAAAATAACATTTTTACTGTTCTATATGGATGGGAACAGTAATTGAGCAGTGTTATAATGATTAAATTAGCACTTTTTAAATAATTTTTAAGTCCTCAGCTCCCCAACATCCACCCCTGCTTGATAATGTATGCATTCATATACTTTAGGCTAGGTCACTTCGCTTTGGATAAAAGCGTCTGCTAAGTATCTGACTCATCATTACTGCCGTCTCCGACAAATGCGGTTGTAATTGGGGATTCTATTTTTGCAATGTAAATGTTGCCAGTGGTTTCAAAGATTTAAACATGTAGCCCACTATTTTTCTGGGGTGAGAGTGGATGACATTGGCTACAACATCAAGCTCCCTCGATCATTAAAAAAACACTCCAAAGCTGTATTCATTCATGTGGGCAGAAATTATACCAGGTTGTGAAAATCAGAAGTTTTAATCAACAATTTTATTTCATTATAGGCCTATAAATCCATTTGCAAGCTTGTGATCTCAGGACCGCTCCCTGATTTAAACAGTGCCCTTCATAATGTCTAGGACAAATATATCTTTTTTCTTGTTTCAAATTTTAGATGTGCTCTGAAATTTTGTTATTTGTCAGATTAGAGTATTAAGGAGGCATTTAAAAAAAAAACTCCTCAGTGCTCAAGTTTTTTTTTCTTCTTCACTCTTGCTTGAGAGAACAATGCATAGTTTAGTTTCCTTGGTTCCATTGTCACTGTCTGTGATTGCTCCTGTTGCATAAGTGCAATTGCTCTTTCCTCACAAACTCCATGCACAGCACAATGTGCAGAGTTCTATGTCAAAAAAGTGATTTACGCATTCTAGTTAGCCATTCAAATGTTTCAACTACATCAATTTAAATTAAGCAAACATTGAAGATTGTTTCGGACAGTGAGTGGAATTATTTAATCAAATCAGGTATTCATTTCAAGCACCAAGTTTCAATTAATATTACGACAAATAATCCTCTTGTAGTGTAGATGTGCTAAATTTCTAGAGAAGTTTTCTGCCAACTTCCTAGTTGCAGTACAAAGGTTTTACTATTTGTATTTCTCTATTTATTTGCTGTTATCTTTCTGTCACTACAATATATTTCTTCATGCTAATCACACATTTATCTAGAGTACGGTTCTTCTATTTGTAACCTGTCATTACAAAATGTACCCTTCCTTCATCCCTTCCCTCCTTAGTTGTACCTATGAATAAACCTTTCTGGCACCCTTTCAATGACTTGTTTGAAGCAAAGTGTTGTGGAGTTTCAGTCAGTCACAGCCAAAATCACTTATGCAAGGGATGCATTATTGTATCCCTAACCAAAGCCAAATGAAAATGAATCATGTTTACTTCTTTAATTTAATAGAGAATTTCAGCGTCTCCTGTCATGGCAGCCAGTTAGCCCCCATCTGGACCACAATGAGACAAAAAAAAAAAGAATTCTTTAAGTATTTGAATGCAGCCATTTTACATAAATGGTGTGCTGAAGAACTGATTCAATGTAATTGAATCAGGCTAATTCATGAAAGCTGCTGAGTGTAGCTGAGTGTAGAAAGGCATTGTCACAGGTTGAAACCACCTAGCAATGACTCACTCACATAGAATATTTCCCCTGTGTGACTCTTAGGGACACACAACTCCAAGATGGGTGAGGTACTTAATTTAATAATATAGATATTTAGTCTGAAATTCTCACGACGCCATGCAATATAAACATCACAAATCTGTCTGACTGAGTTACTCTTCCCTCACTGTGTCTCATTGCTTTCAAAGGCAACTGTCTTGAATCACTGGCGATGCCATTATTTCACCCTTGTGTGTTAACCCTCACCAGACCCCATGTGATAAAGCGTCTTCATTGAATGTTAAAAACAAAATAAAAATGTTAAAAAAAATTTTTTATGGCCCTGTCACACTATTGCGTATGAGAGAAACGTATGAGTTGCGTATGTAAATTCATAAAATAACTGTACGGTACACCTTCATGTCAGCGTATGCCACTGTATGACCAGCGTACTCGACCTATGAGTAACGTACCTCTAGCGTAATTCTAGCGTATTCAGCGTATGCCTAGCGTATGCTTAGCGTATAAACCATACGTCCGAAAACGCACAAGATTTTGAAGCATGCTTAAAAAACTTTTTGTGCCTCGCCGTATGCCAGCGTATGCCACCGTATGCGACCGTGCTTGAAACGTATACAACCTATGTCTAACGTATCCCTAGCGTATGTCAGCGTATATATCAGCGTATGAGTGATATTTTTTATACGCTGGCATACGCTAGTACGATACGCAATAGTGTGACAGGGCCATTACATAGAAACAAACTGCCATTCATCAAGAAATTGGTAAATAACTGTGCTTTTCTACTTCACAGTCCAGGCAGACTATATTTCATCAGTCTACACCACTGATTTTTACTATAGAACACACTTTTTTAATGTTTTGCTGTAATAGGTTTGTAGCACTCAATTTTGATTATGTCTTCTGATTTCATAACTGGATTGTTTTCAAAAGAAAATATTTGTACCTGGATGGCGTACCGCTTTTATAAAAATGTAGAAAAGTTTTTTAAGCCATTAACTCAGAAACTGTAGCCAGGAACCATAATACACATTCAAGATTGCACATTTGCATTGTTTTTGTGTGAAAATCCCAGATAATTGTATATACAATTGTATATGTAAGGTTAAATATATACTGTTTTGTTTTTACGGTGTTTGTACCAATTTTATGGTTACAAAGAACGTACAATTCTTGAGGGAATCTAATGCCAATGTGGACAGCGATTGTTAAACAATCTCTGAATAAAGAACAATGCAGGGGATAGACAA
Source organism: Ilyophis sp. 1 JC-2022 (assembly GCA_022702515.1). NCBI lineage: Eukaryota > Metazoa > Chordata > Actinopteri > Anguilliformes > Synaphobranchidae > Ilyophis > Ilyophis sp. 1 JC-2022. The sequence continues at coordinate 46,967,558 of CM040402.1, forward strand.
GACTGTAATAGCCAGTATTTTGAGAAAGCATGTCAACCTTTACACTAACATTATAATCATATTTGTATTTGGTACGATTTCAAATAAATAGTCATCTGGAATCTCTGACTCATTTACTGTATCTTCGCCAATAATTGTTCTTCCAACAACAAGACACAGTTATACTATAGGAATATCTTTTGATGCATCAATTTATTGGCATGCAAATCAGAAATAAGAATTTAAAAAATAAAAGGTGACCAAGGCACTACATTCCATAGTGAAATAAAGCTAATTTACTGCACAGCAAGTTCTAATGCACTGTTTAAAACTCTGAAGTGTTTGGCAGGAAGTGAAACAGATAGAACTTCCGTTGTTCCTTTATTTAGCCTTTTTTGTTTTTGTTTTGTAGTTCTTTCATTAGCCTCATCTGTATAAGATAGTACAGATGCATATTTTCCCCTCCCCAGATCATTGATAACCATTTTAATACAGGTGATTAGATAATTCCAGCAGGAATTGAAGTAAATGCAGGTAAGTATTATCTTAAAAGCTACAATGAGATGCCAGGAGGGCCAGGGCCTGAGCAGCGAAGATTTCACACTGTCCTTTCAAAACACCTTCGGGTATATATTCAGTGATGGCCTGGCCGACAGGCATTTACACCTGAGAGGTTGATTGCGTATGTGTTGCGTATTCAGCCCAGGTTCTCATTGTCCTCACCACACTCTCTGAAAAAATGTGTTCCATGGCTTGTGTACATTGGAGACAAGAAATGCAAACATTTTCAAACATATTTTATAAGACATACAAACATTTGTGGCTGGTTTTCATCTTACAGTGAGTCAGGCACATTACATTTGCAGTCAAAAAGTCAATATTTTTTTGAGGGCATTTTGTAAGGTACAAATACATACAATGTAAAATAATGAAATAAAACAAATATGACAGTATACACAATATGACAGGAAAAGAAAACCGTATAAGAGCTGGGTAGAAAAAAGCATGTAATAATGTAAAAAGAAGGTAGGTACAATAGATCTTCCTACAAGAACAAAATAAAATAAAACAATATAAAGCCAAAACATTTTGTACCTTTAGCATACAAGGTAAAATGAACAACATGATACTTTCAATGCATCCGGCGTAACATATAATGCTCATACATATAAACATGTATTAATGAGTATGTATGATTATGAAAAGTACATAACTAACTAAAGTGGGACTGAAATTTTTGCCAGTTATAAATGTGTTTGGTACCGCTTGAAGATCAACAGACAGCAAAAAGGAGAAGTTTGGTATTTAGCATGTTAATGTAATGGTTTCAGTAGTGGTGAATCAAATGCGACAGGAAGAGAGATCAACAGAACAAGTCACCCACAAAGGTGAGAACCAATAAGAGAGCTTAAACCGCTAATGGGTAGAAAAGAAAAAGGGAAAATTCTAGTAGCTAACCAGCCAAATAATAATCAACCCAGGAAAAGGGCGAACTTGAAAACACGAGTGAGAGCACCAAACAAAGTCTCCTGAGCTCAATACTAGAGCTTAACCAGGGAAACCGAAAAGGCAAGAAAAGAAACTTCAGCACGTAACACTAAAACGGCTGGTAGAAGGTGAACAGAAAATGAAAACAAAAAAGACTGTCTCAGTGAGAACAGCACGGAGTAAATAGACAGTATAGCCTAAACGAGGAATATTCCTCCACATAAACTCTAATACTAAGAAGCAAGTCCCTCATGAACATAAAACAGAGCTTTAATATCACGAGGTCGCTTGTACCTAGCTATACCTGGTTCAATGTGAATCGGTAAATGAGGAAGAAGCACCGGTGAAGCGGAAGTGGGGAGTTTAATACCCCGCAGGCAGTAGCACAGGTAAAATGTTATTTACGATCATATACAACGGTCCATATCAACATTTTGACGAACTTTGCAGTCTTGCGATATATTTGGCGGCAGTGTGGTATAATGGTTAAGGAACTGGGTTTGTAACCGAAAGGTTGTAGGTTCGATTCCCGGGTCGGACACTGCCGTTGTACCCTTGAGCAAGGTACTTAACCTGCATTGCTTCAGTATATATCCAGCTGTATCAATGGATACTATGTATAAATGCAAAAGAAATGCTGTGTAAGTCGCTCTGGATAAGAGCGTCTGCTAAATGCCTATAATGTAATGTAATGTAATATTGTTTATTGCTCATGTCACAGCTAACTTACACAATGGATCTGGACGGGCATATAAAAAATCCTTCAAAAAACACCATAAACTCTCTTTTTCATAGACAGGAAACTCACCGAGTGGTCACTGGTGTCTTGTAATTTACGTTTATGTTTAAAACATGTTTTATGATTTATATTTTCAGTCGCCGTATAGCCATACATTTGTGAACTTCCAGTCAATGGATTTAATAAAATGATAAATAAAACCCAATACAAAGCATACTTTGTGACAATTTTTTGTATCAGAACATCAACGGACACTAGTGACCACTCGGTGAGTTTCCCATCTTTGAAAATTAAAATTTATGGTGTTTTTTGGAGGATTTTCTATATGCCCATCCAGATCCATTGTGTAAGTTATCTGTGAAATCAGCAATAAAAAATATATCTCAAGACTGCAACGTTCACCAAAATTTTGATATAGACCGTTGTACATGATAGTAAATAACCTTTTAACAGGGCTTAACGTGGTAAATACCAAACTTTTCCTTTAATGTGAAAGGCATGGAAAAGGCCCAGCTGTTTATTTTTTCACATAGTTCCCTTTTCTATGCAGGGTGGATTTCTTGCCAGCTCCTTCCTCCCACAGACAAAGTTTTCTTCACATACACAAGATGTGGATAAATCCCAATACAATATTTTCTCTATCTGTTGTTCAAACAGGATTTACAGAAGACTTAAAAGGTGTCCTTGTGTTTGCGTGACTGTGATGTCAGTTTGTTTTGTACATCGATGGATCGATGCTTTTTACTTGTTTGTTTTTTGTTGTTGCTTGGATTACTTTTTTATGGTCTAAGCACCACTGGTGTAAAGGCATTATCGAAAATAAAATATAATAATTTTCCAAAAACTTTACAAAGCCTTTCAAGCTTGTAAAAGGCTATCACTGTATTTCTACTGTATTACTCATGTGATCTCATGTCATGGTAGCAACATGTCATGAAATAGTTTGATAATTCATAACAAATAAGTTATACATCATTGGCCTAAAAGGTATTGACCGAAACGGTAGAAACATAACTTTAAAGTCACTTCATAGGCTGTTGGGCCATTGTTAAAAGATATATGAACAGCGCTATTGTTTTTAAAATTATGTTTCCCTTTTAAAAATAATAAATTTACTTCCTTATATCTGGCCCTATAGCTGGGCCTTGCTTTTCCCTCTGCATTATGCCTTTATAAATGCTGAATTACCCCTCTGGGCAAAATTTTTGTTTGGTACAGGGAACTCAAGGAATTTTATTGTGAATACATATTGGAGTACTCTTTCTTCACAAGTACATTTAATAGGTTGAAACAAGGTATACATTATTCATTATAGATAATGGGACTTGGTAGATGGTAGATGGTATTTTATGTGTAAAAATGTGGTATGTGCCATATGGGTACATTGTTTTCCACCATGCAGTAACCCTGTTATGCCCTTTTGTAGATTTGTTGTAGAGGTACAGTATATTTATGCTAATTTTGTGTGTTTTTGCTGCTATAATTGATGCTGGAAGGCAATGCCTGTGTCAAATATTGCACATTTGAATAGAGTGGGTATTTTCCACTTGAATAAATAAATCAATTTCAGTAACTTGTACATATACCATGTTGAGAATTACATTATACCAACTTAATTATGCAAAGCAATATCATTTTAACAGTGCTGAAACTGCCATTGATAATGAGTTAAATTATCTGGTTGCAGCCTCATGCTTAATCAAACAGCAAAACCATAATACATACTGTAGGATGTAGGACACGCATGCACACAGTGAGATGTTAATCTCTGGTTCTTGCATGTATGTAGTGACAGAATAAACCTCACAAACTGGTCATGTGAATCTCTCCCGTGTTCTGCAGAAGATACAATCACTGGAAATAGAGTTGGTTTCGGTTTCCTATTCATAAAGAGCAAAGCCCTCTTTCAGTCAACACTAACCTGTCCAGAAGTGTGCCTGCTTGGTGCGACAAAGAAGATTGTGATTACCTTTCTTCCTTGCCTGACTGCATGACTCAAGTGTCAAAGCTGTTGAGCCCTTCATCTTTTAGTCAACATCACTCCACACGAGCAAATAGCTTAGTGTGATCTGTGGTGACAGTAGAGGGACATAGAGGGAATCAAAGGAGGTATCGCAGTGTTTACAGATGTATGCCTCCTGCCCTTTTTCTGCATAACGGCATGTGTGAAATCACAGGGCTCAGCCAGCTGGGGCTCATTAGACTTGCCGGTGACTCGAGGACAATAGAGGTTGCAATACCTGTTCCAGCACAGTCAGCACTATCAGGTGATTGGAAGGCTGGAAAGATTGATCAAATCCTTATCGGTCTGGACAGCACAGTAGGTCCACACAGAGCAACACACTTGTGAGGGGAACACTAATTACCACAGTAGATCCACATGGATATGGATTATCTGTCTGTTTTTGTTGGTGCCCAGACAATTCAGTGCTACTCTTCCTCCCAGCAATTTTCAAATAGCTAACAACACTAATGCTTGTTTGAAAAGAATTCCTGTCCTTACGGCCATTCACAAGCTCATTTCCCCTCAAGCAGGATTTGCTTTGCACTTACTGTCACATGCAACTAGCTGGTTTGATTTTTTTTGTTCGATCTGTGCTTTCCTCTGGTTTGTCTTTTTTTGTGAAATTGTAAAAAAAATAATTGTTTGCATAGCTCGAAGTGTCCACGTTCACGTATTTGCGTGAGGCATGTTTCAGTTTCGGCCCAAGTTTGTTTTTGGCCTTGTCCCATCTGGCTGTGGCTGATGCACTCACGTGCTGATGCATGCAGTGCTTTCATTTGAGGTGTGAACCGAAGGGCGCGTCTGTAAGGAAATGTGTGAAACTGACCAGTTTTAAAAGGCTCAAATTTTTATGGGGGAGGACCCCCAGACCCCCGATACTTCGTCCCACCCTTGTGTCCCACCAACATCTCTTCATGCCCCCCAAATCAAAGCAGTCTAGAAACGATACAAGTAACACCCTTGTCTTTGCATAGGCTACGCACGGTGACAGCGCTATTGGCTAACATGCGCCCCCACCCCAACATATATCTCAGGGCACTGCATTCTGGCCTGCGTCCTCCCCAATGTTCAACAGAAAGTGACGCCCTTGGAGCGAAGTAATCTAGGAGGATAGCAAGGAATGAGTAAATCACTAAGATATTCTGGAACCAACCCATTTAAAGCTTATAAAAAAACGCTAAAAGTAAAATCTTGTAGTCCATTTTGAATTTGACAGGCAGCCAACAAAGAGTTTTGAGCACCGGGCTGATATGCTCCCATGTCTTGGTTCTAGTAAGAACCCTAGCAGCTGCATTCTGTACAATTGGAGACAATTCAGAGCTGAACCAGTGCAACCAGACAATAAAGCATTACAGTAATCTAGTCGAGAGGTTACAAAAGCATGAACCATTTTTTTAGCATCCTCTAAGGACAACACCTTCCTTAATTTAGATATATTCCTCAGGTGGAAGAAGGCCATTCTTGTAATATTGTTAATATGGGACTGAAAGGAGAGGTGTCAATCAATAGTTACACCAATGTTTTTAACAACCTTGTTGGCGGAGACAGAGAAGCAATCTAAATTTAAAGAAAACTGAGACTTTATCTTGAAGGGATTTGGGACCTAATACTAATATATCAGTCTTATCTGAGTTCAATAAGAGGAAACTTTGGGTCATCCAGGCCTTTACATCTTTCAGACAGGTCTCAAGTTTAGACAACTGGTCAACTTCAGTTTGCTTCTAAAGCCTCCTTATTTCGCAACATAACACAGTGGTAGTTAACACCATGTCTGTTTATAATGTTTCCAAGAGGGAGCATGTACAGAGAAAAGAGCAAAGGACTCAAAACCGATGCTTGTGGTACTCCAAAGTTCACCATAGAAAATTCAGAGGACTGATTGATTACCCTAACAAACTGGGATCTATCATAGAGATAAGATTTAAACCACATAAAAGCATGCCCGGTGAGACCAACTAAATTTTCTAGCCTATGGAGGAGAATATGATGGTCTATAGTATCAAAGGCAGTGCTCAGGTCAAGTAAAACAAGAATAGAAATAGAGCCACAATCCAGAGAGAGGAACGAGTCATTCATTAGTAGGGCAAGAGCAGTCTCAGTGCTATGGTGCTTCCTAAACCCAGATTGAAACCTCTCATACACGTTATTAGAGTGTAAAAATGAAGAAAGCTGTTGCGCTACGCATTTCTCAAGAATCTATGATAAAAATGGAAGGTTTGAAATTGGTTTATAATTAGTGGGACAGTGGGATCCAAATTTGGTTTCTTAAGTAGTGGCTGGATTTCTGCCAATTTAAAGAATGTAGGAACATGGCCCGATAGCAATGATGAGTTAATTAAGTGAAGAATTGGTTTGATGAGCATAAGCAATAGCTCCTTCAGTAACTTTGTGGGTATAGGGTCTAGAAGACGGATGGATGAAGAAAAAACAAACTTAATTAGTTCGCTCTCAAGTATGGGAGAAAACAATTCAAGTTGTTCAGTGTGACTAGGAGGCAGTTTTATATCGTCCAAACAACGATCACAAACTTGCGTTATCTTTTTCCTAATTCCAATTATTTTACCACTAAAGAAATTCTAAAAATCATTAATGCGACATGAAACTGGAAATTGAGGGTTAATTGCTGCATTATTATTAATTAGTTCAGCAACTGTTCTGAATAGAAACCGGGGATTGGTCTTATTTTCTTCTATAAGCTTTGAAAAGTAAGAGGACCTAGCATTGGAGAGAGCATGCTTATAAGTACTAAGACTCTCTTTCCAGGCCAAGTGGAATACCTGCAGTTTAGTGCAATGCCATTTGCATTCAAGCTGACAAGACTTTTGTTTAAGAGCTCGTGTGTGGCCGGTGTACCAGGGGGCAAGCCTCTTCTCAATTACTTTTAAACTTTTTAATGGAGCAACTACATCAAGGGTTTTGCGTAGAGCAGTAGATCATCGGTTGACAAGGAGCTAGCTGAAGTGTCTAAATCAAAGTAATCCGGCAGCGCATGAATAAAGTTTCTAATAGTGGAGGTAGTGATAGTGCGACCTGTATACATTCTGAATTCAGGGCTAATTTTACATGCAGAGAAATGAGGAAATGGTCAGACAGAATAGGATTATGCGAGTGAATTCTAACATTAACAATATCAATACGAAGACTTAAGACCAGGTCTAAAGTATGGCTCTAATAACGCGTGGGCCGACAACATTTTGATTGAAGCCAACTGATTCCAAAATGGTCATGAATGCTGAGGTAAAAGGATCATCTGTATTTTCAAAATGCAGGTTAAAATCACCCAATATTAACACTTTGTCATGACTTACAGCTAAATGAGAAAGAAAATCAGCAAATTTATGAATAAAGCCAGAATATGGGCCAGGAGGTCTATAGACAGCCACAAGTACAATATGCTGAGAAGAGGGCCGGTTTCTACCAACAACTGCTGGCTGAGTGTTCATAACTAAACACTTCAAACAAATCAAATACATACTCTAATTTTTGAATTGACTGAAAGACAGATTTATAAATAACAGCAACCCCGCCCCCTCTTCGACAGAGACGGGGGTTTTGGCTATATATGAACCCAGCTGCAGAGGATTCATTTAATGTTAATTTAATGCTTTCAGCCATGTTTCAGTTAAACATAATATATCCAGAGAGCAATCTGAGATTAGTTCGTTCACAAGAGCTGCCTTGGAGTTAAGGGATCTTATATTTAATAAGCCAACTCTCATGGTAGTAATATCACTTGAAGTAATAGGATTGTGTTTTGTTTTAATCTTAATAAGATTATTGATACAAACTTCACGGTTTTTAGATTTGACATGGTTTTGTATTCGGGGGACAGAAACAGTTTCCATTTCTAAAGGGTGAACCCTAGTTGACGGTTTTGGGGAACAAGCAGACAAGTAGTTCTGCTTCCTGGCCTTGGCTCTAATTAGTCAGGAACTTTAATTTCTAAAACTATAGGCCAGATTATTAGAGATAAGAGCTGAACCCTCCCACGTGGGGTGAACACCATCTCTTTAAAAAAAATTTGGCCTCCCCCAAAAAGTGTGCCAATTATCTATATAGCCAAAGTTATTAGAGGGACACCACTCAGACAGCCAATGATTTAGTGGCGTTAGTCTGCTATATGTTTCGCCACCACGCCTAGAAGGGATGGGGCCAGAGCAAATAACAGAGATAGACAACCGTTTTTCTACTTCACATGATGATATAAAATTACTTTTTGTTATCTCCGATTGCTTCAACCGGACATCATTTGCGCTGACGTGAATAACAATGCTGGAAAACTTATGATTAGCTTTAGTCAGCATTTTAAATTTGCTTCTATGTCGGTGACTCTAGCACCAGGAATGCACTGAACAACGATCTTTGGAGTCGCAATTTCCACATTTAGTAGAATGGAATCACCAATTATCAAAGCTTTTTTTCAGCAGGTTTCGCAGAAGGTGCATTGCTGAGGGGAGAAAACCTATTTAAAACCCAAATTGGTGGTTGGTGGAGCACCGGGGGTTTTACGACTACGTTGGTGAACTAGTGTAAGATTCCAAATCGACTATTTTCTCAGTCAACCTAGCATTTAATTTACACTTATCACAAGTTCTCACGAATGGCAGAGAAGGAATAGGTAAACATGTCACATACTGGACAAGAGATAGCCCAATAGGGCGAGGAAAGAGAAACCGAGTGAGGAATGCGAGAGACTGAGGGGTCAAACGAAGCCATAGCTGACCCTTATATTAGAAGATATGCTAAATTTGTCAGACGCAGGATCAAGAAAAGATCAACACTGCTGGTTCCGTAGAGGCCGTAGAGGCCGGCTCGGCAGCACATTTGTCTTATCTAACCTAACCTAACACTGCGGGCTTCATAGCGGCCCGCTCAGCAATAAATTCATCTTACCTAACGTTAGTTTGTAGCCTAATATATTTTGTTTGTTTTTAAGAACAATCACAGATTTGCAGATTTGCCAGCACAATACGACCCACCACTAAACTTTTCTACAGCACAGCTCAGTAGCACAGCTCAACTCACTCACCAAACCGGAAACAGGAAATAGGACGTCAGGAAGTCAGGAGCCAAAAAGAAAAGGGCCGTGTCCGAATCAGCACTCTTCCACACTGTTGAGTAGCCTTGGTGACTAGATAGGGTGAGAATGTCGTAGAGTACGCAAAATTTTTAGAAATTGCAGTATACTTCAAACACTCGGATGACACACTTACATCAAGGGTTTCACAGAGTATATTCGGGAGCACACTTTTCAAGAAGTACACATAAATATATGACGTGAGCTTAATTTAAAACAACGAGGCGCAGCTTCGCTGATGTTTTCTTTCAAATAAAACAAAAACAACATGTGACATGGCAGCGCCAGAGTGAGACGCAGGGTTTCCTGATCTTGTAAGACTTTCCAGCCAAATGGCAACTCAAAACTAGCCCAAATTATAGGCTATTTTTAACCGAAATCAACGCATTTTATCATGTTTTTACTTTTTAAAATAAGTGCGTGCTTTGCGACTTTTCATTTTTACCAGTGACTGCACTTTAAAAGTATCCCAATTTATCTGTAAAACTGCAGACATGGCAACACTTGTGGGACATCTTATGACCTGCGTACGACACTTCCACAGTGCGGTTGGAAAATAGTATGGTGGATATTTTCCGCAGACTGCTAAGCAGTGCACATTAAGCAGCACACTTCTGCCAGTGCACTGTATGCAGGAGACAGGGCGCAGCAGTAGATAGGGCTCTGATTCAGAGACAGCCATGGACTATGCCGTTACTCATACTAGTTTTTGCCAAAGCTGCCAAAACCCTTAAAAAAAAAAAAAAATAGGCTACGCATAGCCTACTACTGTCTGGACTAAACCGGCCACTTTCTAGTTCATAAAACCCAAAAGTAAGCTAAAGATATCCGGTGGTCACAAGTGCCTTACACTAGACTAGGCCTACTAGTTCACTAGTTTTTAATACACTCTTTTTTTTCTGTATTGTTGTATTATTATTATTGTTTATTTGTGTATTTATTTTATGCCTTTCTCAAGTGTGTAGGTTACCTATTGCTGAGCAATGGAGACACACTTCAGGCATATTTTGGCGTATAAAATAAATACATAAATAAACAATAGAAATAATAAAAGCACTTCAAAGTTTAGGCTATACATACTACATAACATATAAGATCATTTTTAAAATAGTTAACTAGTAGGCCTAGTCTAGTGTAAAGCTCTGGTGCTCGCTGGATAGCCTTTAGCTTACTTTTGAGTTTTAAGAACTAAACAGTGGCCTGTTTAGTCCAGACGGTTATCATAGCCATAGGCTAGGCTATGTGCAGCCTACGTTTATTTATTTATTATTATTATTATTATTATTATTATTATTATTAATAATTATAATGATGATTTTTTTTTTTCCCCCACTGATGTGAAATGTGGGAATTCCATATTTTCCATATCCATATTTTGCTATGAAAAACTGAAAATCTAGACTGCCATCTAGTGTTTCACTTGAGTATGGAGGGCTGAAGTGTGAATGTGAATAAAATGCACCTTGCCATTTTGATGATGATGGTAAGTATGCATACATATACAGTGCACTCCAAAAGTGTTTGGACAATGACACATTTATTGTTGTTTTGGCTCTGTACACCAGCACATTGGTTATAATATGGTTTGTAAATGTACTTGAAAATAAGATATCAAGAGTTTTTCGATGTTGTTGGGTCACAGACATCAGGAGGTCATGGCATGCAAAGCGTATGCAAACAAATATTAAATATGATGACTTTATATAACTTTATGTTCATTTGTCCAATCATTTTTGGTCCCCTAAAATTGGGGGACTATGTATAAATAGGGCTACAGTTGCTACATGGTTCATCTGATATGGATGCGCACACCCGTAAATGAAAGCTGAAAGTCTGCAGTCTGCACTTTAACCTCATAGTCACTGTTCCATTTCAAATCCAATGTACACTGCTCAAAAAAATGAAGGGAACACTTAATCAACACAATATAACACCAAGTCAATTAAACTTCTGGGATATCGATCTGTCCAGTTAGGAAGCGTAAATGATTGTGAATCAATTTCACCTGCTTTGGTGCAAATGAAAGTGACAACAGATGGACAGGAGAGGCAACAGCAAGACAGCCCCCAAAAAGTAAATGGTTTTGCAGGTGGTGGCCACAGACCATTTCTCTCTTCTTATCCTTCCTGACTGATTCTAGTTTTTTATTTTGCTAGTGCCCTTGTCACTACTGGTAGCATGAGGCGGTACCTGCAGCTCATTCAGGTTGCACAGGTAGTCCAGCTCCTCCAGGATAGCACGTCCATACCTGCCGTCACAAGAAGGTTTGCTGTGTCTCCCAGCACAGTCTCAAGAGCGTAGAGGAGATACCGGGAGACGGGCCATTACACAAAGAGAGCTGGACAGGGCCTTAGAAGGGCAACAACCCAACGGCAGGACCGGTATCTTCTCCTTTGTGCGAGGAGGAACAGGAGGAGCACTGCCAGAGCCCTACAAAATGACCTCCAGCGGGCTACTCGTGTGCATGTTTCTGACCAAACTGTCAGAAACAGGCTCCACGGGGGTGGCATGAGGGCCCGACATCCTGTAGTGGGACCTTTGCTCACAGCCCAGCACCATGCAGCTCGATTAGCATTTGCCAGAAAACACCAGAATTGGCAGGTTCACCATTGGCGCCCCGTTCTCTTCACAGATGAGGACAGGTTCACACTGAGCACATGTAAAAGATTTGAAAGAGTCTGGAGACGCCGTGGCGAATGTTATGCTGCCTGCAACATCCAGCATGACCGGTTTGGTTTAATTGACTTGGTGTTATACTGTGATGATTAAGTGTTCCTTTAATTTTTTTGAGCAGTGTATGTATACTGTATATATACACACACACAAACAACAATATTATCCACAAGTATTCCTAGGAAATATTTATTTATAATATAAATACTGGTGTTCATTATCTCTTGCCAAGATATTCAATCTATTTATTTATTTATTTTTGTTCATTTATTTATTTAGTTTAGTTTGTTTTTCTTTTTCCTCACCACAAGGTTCTGCTGTCCTCTAGTGGCTTTAATATGTCACTTCTGCTATGGTAATTTGGGATATAGTATATGTTTCAGGATGCAGTACAGTGATCAATATTTACATTTTTGAACTGTGCTATTATTATTGGGTCTAACAATATAATAATCAAGTTAATTATTTGGTAGTAGTGAGAACTGACAAATGAGTTTTTTGCTTGCTTCCTGTCTCAAAAATAACAATTTACAGTTTAATCTTTTGGCTGAGGCTTTCAGTCAAAGCAACATACACAAATGCATTTAAAATGGTAAGCACCAGATATAAGATTATTAGATTAATTAAGCCCTCTATATACACTATTAGATGTGTCAACAACACTTTTGATGCTGAGATCCTCCCGGGTCTGTGTATAAGAATAAGAGTGTTCACATCTATATTGTTGAGGGTGTCCTGCTTGGACATGTGGACCATTGTTTCAAATATTGTACCAGCCTTACTGCATTTCTATTCCATATGAAGAATGAAAAAGAGGAGGTGCTCAAAAAACTATGTGGTGTCAGACATGCCATTTTTTCAATGTGAAAAACATCTATATTGAGCATTTGTATATTAATAACAAAAAAACTATGGTTTAATTAAGGGCATCACCTGTATGTGTATGATAAACACCAGCATTACCTGTATGTGTATGATAAACACCTGCATCACCTGTATGTGTATGATAAACACCTGCATCACCTGTATGTGTATGATAAAGCACCAGCATCACCTGTAAGTGTATGATAAAGCACCAGCATCACCTGTATGTGTATGATAAACACCAACATTACCTGCATGTGTATGATAAACACCAGCATCACCTGTATGTGTATGATAAACACCAGCATTAACTGTATGTGTATGATAAACACCTGCATCACCTGTATGTGTATGATAAACACCAGCATTACCTGTATGTGTATGATAAACACCTGCATCACCTGTATGTGTATGATAAACACCAGCATCACCTGTATGTGTATGATAAACACCAGCATTACCTGTATGTGTATGATAAACACCAGCATCACCTGTATGTGTATGATAAACACCAGCATCACCTGTATGTGTATGATAAACACCAGCATCACCTGTATGTGTATGATAAAGCACCAGCATCACCTGTATGTGTATGATAAACACCAGCATCACCTGTATGTGTATGATAAAGCACCAGCATCACCTGTATGTGTATGATAAACACCAGCATTACCTGTATGTGTATGATAAAGCACCAGCATCACCTGTATGTGTATGATAAACACCAGCATTACCTGTATGTGTATGATAAAGCACCAGCATCACCTGTATGTGTATGATAAACACCAGCATTACCTGTATGTGTATGATAAACACCAGCATCACCTGTATGTGTATGATAAACACCAGCATTACCTGTATGTGTTTGATAAACACCAGCATCACCTGTATGTGTATGATAAACACCAGCATCACCTGTATGTGTATGATAAACACCAGCATTACCTGTATGTGTATGATAAACACCAGCATCACCTGTATGTGTATGATAAACACCAGCATTACCTGTATGTGTATGATAAAGCACCAGCATCACCTGTATGTGTATGATAAACACCAGCATCACCTGTATGTGTATGATAAAGCACCAGCATCACCTGTATGTGTATGATAAACACCAGCATCACCTGTATGTGTATGATAAACACCAGCATTACCTGTATGTGTATGATAAACACCAGCATCACCTGTATGTGTATGATAAACACCAGCATTACACCTGTATGTGTATGATAAACACCAGCATCACCTGTATGTGTATGATAAACACCAGCATTACCTGTATGTGTTTGATAAACACCAGCATCACCTGTATGTGTATGATAAACACCAGCATCACCTGTATGTGTATGATAAACACCAGCATCACCTGTATGTGTATGATAAACACCAGCATCACCTGTATGTGTATGATAAAGCACCAGCATCACCTGTATGTGTATGATAAACACCAGCATCACCTGTATGTGTATGATAAACACCAGCATCACCTGTATGTGTATGATAAACACCAGCATCACCTGTATGTGTATGATAAAGCACCAGCATCACCTGTATGTGTATGATAAACACCAGCATCACCTGTATGTGTATGATAAACACCAGCATCACCTGTATGTGTATGATAAACACCAGCATCACCTGTATGTGTATGATAAACACCAGCATCACCTGTATGTGTATGATAAACACCAGCATTACCTGTATGTGTATGATAAACACCAGCATCACCTGTATGTGTATGATAAACACCAGCATTACCTGTATGTGTATGATAAAGCACCAGCATCACCTGTATGTGTATGATAAACACCAGCATTACCTGTATGTGTATGATAAACACCAGCATCACCTGTATGTGTATGATAAAGCACCAGCATCACCTGTATGTGTATGATAAACACCAGCATCACCTGTATGTGTATGATAAAGCACCAGCATCACCTGTATGTGTATGATAAACACCAGCATCACCTGTATGTGTATGATAAACACCAGCATCACCTGTATGTGTATGATAAACACCAGCATCACCTGTATGTGTATGATAAAGCACCAGCATCACCTGTATGTGTATGATAAACACCAGCATCACCTGTATGTGTATGATAAACACCAGCATCACCTGTATGTGTATGATAAAGCACCAGCATCACCTGTATGTGTATGATAAACACCAGCATCACCTGTATGTGTATGATAAAGCACCAGCATCACCTGTATGTGTATGATAAACACCAGCATTACCTGTATGTGTATGATAAACACCAGCATCACCTGTATGTGTATGATAAACACCAGCATCACCTGTATGTGTATGATAAACACCAGCATCACCTGTATGTGTATGATAAACACCAGCATCACCTGTATGTGTATGATAAACACCAGCATCACCTGTATGTGTATGATAAAGCACCAGCATCACCTGTATGTGTATGATAAACACCAGCATCACCTGTATGTGTATGATAAACACCAGCATCACCTGTATGTGTATGATAAACACCAGCATCACCTGTATGTGTATGATAAACACCAGCATCACCTGTATGTGTATGATAAACACCAGCATCACCTGTATGTGTATGATAAACACCAGCATTACCTGTATGTGTATGATAAAGCACCAGCATCACCTGTATGTGTATGATAAACACCAGCATTACCTGTATGTGTATGATAAACACCAGCATCACCTGTATGTGTATGATAAAGCACCAGCATCACCTGTATGCGTATGATAAAGCACCAGCATCACCTGTATGTGTATGATAAAGCACCAGCATCACCTGTATGTGTATGATAAACACCAGCATCACCTGTATGTGTATGATAAGCACCTGCATCACCTGTATGTGTATGATAAACACCAGCATTACCTGTATGTTATGATAAACACCAGCATTACCTGTATGTGTATGATAAACACCAGCATTACCTGTATGTGTATGATAAACACCAGCATTACCTGTATGTGTATGATAAACACCAGCATTACCTGTATGTTATGATAAACACCAGCATTACCTGTATGTGTATGATAAACACCAGCATTACCTGTATGTGTATGATAAAGCACCAGCATCACCTGTATGTGTATGATAAACACCAGCATCACCTGTATGTGTATGATAAAGCACCAGCATCACCTGTATGTGTATGATAAACACCAGCATCACCTGTATGTGTATGATAAAGCACCAGCATCACCTGTATGTGTATGATAAACACCAGCATCACCTGTATGTGTATGATAAACACCAGCATTACCTGTATGTGTATGATAAACACCAGCATTACCTGTATGTGTATGATAAACACCAGCATCACCTGTATGTGTATGATAAACACCAGCATTACCTGTATGTGTATGATAAACACCAGCATCACCTGTATGTGTATGATAAACACCAGCATTACCTGTATGTGTATGATAAACACCAGCATCACCTGTATGTGTATGATAAACACCAGCATCACCTGTATGTGTATGATAAACACCAGCATTACCTGTATGTGTATGATAAAGCACCAGCATCACCTGTTTGTGTATGATAAACACCAGCATTACCTGTATGTGTATGATAAAGCACCAGCATCATCTGTATGTGTATGATAAAGCAGCAGCATCACCTGTATGTGTATGATAAACACCAGCATCACCTGTATGTGTATGATAAGCACCTGCATCACCTGTATGTGTATGATAAACACCAGCATTACCTGTATGTTATGATAAACACCAGCATTACCTGTATGTGTATGATAAACACCAGCATTACCTGTATGTGTATGATAAAGCACCAGCATCACCTGTATGTGTATGATAAACACCAGCATCACCTGTATGTGTATGATAAAGCACCAGCATCACCTGTATGTGTATGATAAACACCAGCATCACCTGCATGTGTATGATAAAGCACCAGCATCACTTGTATGTGTATGATAAACACCAGCATCACTTGTATGTGTATGATAAGCACCTGCATCACCTGTATGTGTATGATAAACACCAGCATTACCTGTATGTGTATGATAAACACCAGCATTACCTGTATGTGTATGATAAAGCACCAGCATCACCTGTATGTGTATGATAAAGCACCAGCATTACCTGTATGTGTATGATAAAGCACCAGCATCACCTGTATTACCTGTATGTGTATGATAAAGCACCAGCATCACCTGTATGTATGTATAAACACCAGCATTACCTGTATGTGTATGATAAAGCACCAGCATCACCTGTATGTGTATGATAAACACCAGCATCACCTGTATGTGTATGATAAAGCACCAGCATTACCTGTATGTGTATGATAAACACCAGCATTACCTGTATGTGTATGATAAAGCACCAGCATCACCTGTAAGTGTATGATAAACACCAGCATCACCTGCATGTGTATGATAAAGCACCAGCATCACTTGTATGTGTATGATAAACACCAGCATCACCTGTACGTGTATGATAAACACCAGCATTACCTGTATGTGTATGATAAACACCAGCATTACCTGTATGTGTATGATAAAGCACCAGCATCACCTGTATGTGTATGATAAACACCAGCATCACCTGTATGTGTATGATAAACACCAGCATTACCTGTATGTGTATGATAAAGCACCAGCATTACCTGTATGTGTATGATAAACACCAGCATTACCTGTATGTGTATGATAAAGCACCAGCATTACCTGTATGTGTATGATAAACACCAGCATCACCTGTATGTGTATGATAAACACCAGCATTACCTGTATGTGTATGATAAAGCACCAGCATCACCTGTATGTGTATGATAAACACCAGCATTACCTGTATGTGTATGATAAACACCAGCATTACCTGTATGTGTATGATAAAGCACCAGCATTACCTGTATGTGTATGATAAACACCAGCATTACCTGTATGTGTATGATAAACACCAGCATTACCTGTATGTGTATGATAAACACCAGCATTACCTGTATGTGTATGATAAACACCAGGGATGGATAACACTAGTGCCTCTGCTCCAATGTAAGGGACAATGTATTTCACTTTATATTTTCTCCAGCCTGTCAAATCTCAATGAATAATGTTAATCCTGAGACTAGATTGTTTCTGCATTGCTCATGTTTTGTCATATCCCATTGTCTTTGTATCCAATCCTTTCTGGAATAGTTAATATTAATAATAATAATAATAATAATAATAATATATTGACACATCATAGTAGAATAATCATAATAGACTACCCTTGTCAGTATTTTTCCTTTCAGCAATGCAATCAGCTATATTAACAGTTTACTTGTAAACTGAATAAAATCCACAAAAGTGTAAATTTAATGAATCTGTGAGGGGAGCAAAGGCCATAATTTCTAACTGCCACAAATTAAGAGCGGATAGTCCTGTGCAGAAAGTATTCTGACAATGTTTCATGCCCAGTGTTCACATTCTGCATAGGTACAGCAGCCTACCTGTGAATCTGCTTTCATTACCTTTCTCAGTGTTCACATTCTGCATAGGTACAGCAGCCTACCTGTGAATCTGCTTTCATTACCTTTCTCAGTGTTCACATTCTGCATAGGTACAGCAGCCTACCTGTGAATCTGCTTTCATTACCTTTCTCAGTATTCACATTCTGCATAGGTACAGCAGCCTACCTGTGAATCTGCTTTCATTACCTTTCTCAGTATTCACATTCTGCATAGGTACAGCAGCCTACCTGTGAATCTGCTTTCATTACCTTTCTCAGTGTTCACATTCTGCATAGGTACAGCAGCCTACCTGTGAATCTGCTTGCATTACCTTTCTCAGTGTTCACATTCTGCATAGGTACAGCAGCCTACCTGTGAATCTGCTTTCATTACCTTTCTCAGTGTTCACATTCTGCATAGGAACAGCAGCCTACCTGTGAATCTGCTTTCATTACCTTTCTCAGTGTTCACATTCTGCATAGGTACAGCAGCCTACCTGTGAATCTGCTTTCATTACCTTTCTCAGTATTCACATTCTGCATAGGTACAGCAGCCTACCTGTGAATCTGCTTTCATTACCTTTCTCAGTATTCACATTCTGCATAGGTACAGCAGCCTACCTGTGAATCTGCTTTCATTACCTTTCTCAGTGTTCACATTCTGCATAGGTACAGCAGCCTACCTGTGAATCTGCTTTCATTACCTTTCTCAGTGTTCACATTCTGCATAGGTACAGCAGCCTACCTGTGAATCTGCTTTCATTACCTTTCTCAGTGTTCACATTCTGCATAGGTACAGCAGCCTACCTGTGAATCTGCTTTCATTACCTTTCTCAGTGTTCACATTCTGCATAGGTACAGCAGCCTACCTGTGAATCTGCTTTCATTACCTTTCTCAGTATTCACATTCTGCATAGGTACAGCAGCCTACCTGTGAATCTGCTTTCATTACCTTTCTCAGTGTTCACATTCTGCATAGGTACAGCAGCCTACCTGTGAATCTGCTTTCATTACCTTTCTCGGTGTTCACATTCTGCATAGGTACAGCAGCCTACCTGTGAATCTGCTTTCATTACCTTTCTTGTCCTTCCTTTTATATACATACATAATTGTATGCATTTATCATCTGATTTCACTGTTTAAAGTAATATGCTCGACATATACAGTCCATGTACATCATTTTACATTTGCCTTCAACTACGCTTTGGCTAAACTTGGTGCACCTTTAGTACGGAAATGAAAGTATAATGTAGGCTAATACACAAATACAAATCAAACCAGACAGAACACAGACTTTTTTACATTTATTGTTCAGTAAACATGTATATAAAATAAATTAACAACCTTGTGCACAATTAGTAAAATAGCATTTCCATGTGTGCTGGTTGTGAAGAACTTGAAGCATACTTGTATGATCTTTGCCTTCTTGGCACAGTGTGCACAAATGGATTTCAATGAACATAAAACAACTGTAAAATTGTAATGTAATTATATGATATGAACAACAATAATCTATTTTCATCTTTTAAAAAAAGATAAAAAACTATTTTTTAAAACTGTCAATACGTACACGCATAAAAGATAATGGCCTACTTTCATTCATTCACTAATACAAATATTAGTCATAATAATTTCATAGTCATACACTATACAAATATGTACAAGAGTATACAGTATGCAATTCAGCCTAAATTAAAATAATAGCAAATATATAACTAAAATTTTTGTTATTGACATTTCCAAACTCATACACTCTTTTTGTTTGTGTCGAGTACCCAGTATATTCGATTCTAATTTTGTTTCCTTCGAAGCATCAAACCTATAAGGAATGTTCTCTCTCCAGTTTATCTGTGTATGTGTCCCTTCATACAACGCTAGGGGGAGACAAAAGGCTACATAATAATAATAACAATAATAATAATAATAATAATGTTTTGGATGCAACTTTTATTTTTTAACATTTCCATTAGTAAATTATCTGTAAATAAAATAAATACAATTAACAAACACATTTTGAAGTGCAAAGTGTTGAATGGAGAACTTTCTATAGCAACACCAAGTCTTCCTCCCCACGTTACGTAATTTCAAGCAGGTCTACATTCGAGCATTTTCTTGAAAGCCTTCCTGAAACTGTCATCCAGGAAGGCGTACAAGAAAGGGTTTAGACACGAGTTAGCATAGCTTAGACTGGTAATAAAATACGAAATTCCTATCAATAAAGGTGTCGTCCTCAGGTCTGTGGTGAGGGCGACGATCGTACTCAGGTGGAAAGGAGTCCAACAGAACAGACACACTGCCAGCACAATGAACACCATAACAGTCACCTTTTTCTTCGCTTTGTCTAGAGCTTTGGCATTGGAGTTCAATCGCATGTTTCTCAGTCTGTACAGCATCATAGTGTACAGAATGCAGATTGTGGATACTGGGATGGCGAATCCGAGGATGAGTGTATAAATCCGACTGGCCTTAAACCAGAAACTTTCCGGGCTGGGAAAACTCAACACACAACTCTTTCTTTCTATGTCTTCGTGGCTAATATAAACTCCAGCGAACACGGTGAATGGCATGACGATAAGAATCACCAGCACCCAGACACATAAACTGACTATTTTTGCTGCCCTGTACGTGCGGTAGGGCATTCTTCTGGACCGCACCGTCGAGAGGACTACTAGGTACCGATCGATGCTCATTACAGTGAGGAAGTAGATGCTGGAGAAAATGTTGTAGTGGTCAATGGAGAGGATTATTTTGCACAACACCTCACCGAAAGGCCAGTAATGTAAGAGGTGTTCAGCGATGTTGATGGGCAGAACTAATGTGAATAAATCATCAGCGATTGCCAAGTTCAAGATAAACATATTGGTGACTGTTTTCATTTTGGGTGCTTTGAGGATTACATAAATTACAGCTGTGTTGCCTGTCAACCCCACAGCGCATATAACAGAGTAGATGACTGGCAAAACAACGTAGAAATCCGGTTGGAGATGGATCTGATCCGGAGGCGTACAATTTAAATCGGTCCGGTTGGCAGAGTTGAAAGAGTAGAAGTCCATAGAACGGTTGCACACAGAATTTGTGTTTGAGTTGGATATATTTTCCATTTTTTCTTCCACCGTTGGGCTACCTCGGGTTTCTCATCAAATAGTAAAACAATTAAAGATGTCTATAATCTCAAAATATCTATTTTCTAATACAGAAACAAATAGCATCGACCGCTTAAATAGCCAGCCATCCTGGGATTTAATGAAAATAAATTGTGTTCTTACTTGCACTTTGCACATCACGAGATCTGAGGACAACAAGATATTAAACATGCTTAATATAGCAAAATAGTTGCACTTGGTGGTTGCAAGCAAACTTAACATGGCTATGTAGTCAATTAATGATAGGTTACTCCTGTCTGCAGAATAAACACTTGCAGAACGTCATACAAACTCGTTACAAATATAACATCACTATCCACTATTATAAGACAGCGTTCCCACAAGAAGAACATAAGTACAAAATCTAAGAGTACAGAGAACCGAATTAAGTAAGATAAACGTGTTCTTACCGCAAATGGAAGGCTTGCCACTTCTCTCCTTCGTCTGACGGTGAACACCACGATGAGCCGTCTGTTTCCCAACTAGTTAAAGAAGAGAGTGCGGATGAGTGACGTCACGGACACAGTGAGGCTTTCTGCATGGTTCCTTGTTGAAAAAAAGGTTTCTTGTTGAATTCCATAAAGTAATGCACTTTCGTTTGAGTATGCACAGTGTTCAGGATACTGTACTGTAATTTTAATAATGAGTTATGGATGTAAACATGAGAATGAAATTCTGTCATTAAGAATTTTTTACTATTATGATAATTAGATACTTATTATGACAATGTTTACATGTTAGATTTTAGTGTTCCTATATGCTAATATATTCAGCTTAGCTATTACATAATGAAGCTAAATGATGAGAGATGACAGATAACTTAAAAATATGTAGAACACCAAAGGGATAGACACTGATTTATTGCCACAGTTATTAGTCTTTATTAATGTCCTCATTCCTTTGATGTTCTGTGAGGTCATCTTTTTAAATTAAATTCACTAATGGCACAAATTACAATAAGGGTTTTATATCAGAATTAATGTTTTCAAAACTCAATATTCATACTGTTCAAAATATTTTGATCAATGGTGACAGCCTTCCCCAGGCTGCAGTACACAGTCCATTGTCATACTTGATTGTTATTGCCACATTTTTTACAGGACAAAGTCAAATCATTGAATAAAATAAGCATTGCAGGTCTGTGGAAAATATATTTCAAGCAATATATAGTATTACAGTTTTTTACAATTGCTTTGACACTTAGATCACAAGCTTGTGCTCATTGTTCAAAACTCAGTTGAGGAATCTTTTCACTTTGTAGCTACAATTACTGTATTATTTGTTGCTATGATTCAAACAAACCTATGTTGTAATTGTAACAGATTTTGTTCAATGATTCCACTCTGTTCTACTGTCTCTACTATTCCCTGTATTTAAAACCACAAAATAAAACATATTAAAACATGTATCAAGTATTTTTTACTGCAATATTAAAGGATTGTAAAAACAACTAAACAGTGAAGCTATCGGTATCATGTGTTTGGGTGATCTAAACTAATGTTCCGTTCGTATTTCATGATAAATTAGTTATTTGAATTCTGAAGTTCAAGATTACTTCAAAGATATGAATGCACAATGCAAGGTTTTGAACATAGAACAGCCTGTGTTACAAGTGGTGACCATTTTGAGTGTTGTGTCTAAGGTTTTGGAAAATAAGCACAAGCTTGTGATCAAGTGTCAAAGTGATTGTAAAAAACTGTAATATGAGCAAAACGTGCAGGATTTATTGTTGATCAAATGTTGTCTATGCTCAGAAAAAATAAAAAAAAATAGAAAATGATATAGCTTAATTGCGATACCATTGATGGTGACCAAGATCGTCAAGATAGAGCCCTTAGAGTAAATATATTTAAATGTATTACAGAAACACAAAAACAAAAATTAATTGAATACATTCAAAGGCATAACATACCATTCATTTCAACTGAATTCTTCACCAACAACAGACACCGGTACAGTTGAAACCTTTACTTCTCCCTTCACAAATTGAGCTTTTTACCAAGTTTTAGAACATAGGGGGATGGAGAGAAAATAATTTTTGGTTTCCCAACTAATGGGTGTTAAAATGGAAAAACATAAATCTTTTCTGATAAATGCCCAGTTATGATTACTGAAAGGGTTGCAACTCCTGTATCCCCATAGAGATTATGCCCTTGCTTATACCAAATTCATTGTACTCCGTTGACAACAAAAACTCATTTTATTCCAAGAGCAGATAGTTCTTTCAAACAAGCTGCTCATGGAATTAAATAATATATTTCTGATCACCTAATGGGGTGTTTGTGAACATACAACAAAAAAATCTAAAATCTGAAAATGTTCTGGTCATGAAAAATGTGTACAATACAGCACATTAACGATAGAGACCTCTTGGGTGTTCAAACAGCATTGGTATCTGTGTGTCGTATGCATTAGCAGGCAGGAGCTGCAGGACTGCTTAGTGGTGAGGCCATCAATGGTGACCTTCTGGAGCCCCTGATTCATATTTAACAACTTAACAAAGTTTCCGGCCAGATTTGCATGAATCAGATGTTATTTGAGATGTTTTATTATTATTATTTTTTTAACTGTATGCCTACAAAATGTTGTTGGTTATATGTTGAGATATCACATTAAATAAAGAACTAGATAGAACTAAATTAAATTTAGTCAGTGTAAACAGATAACATAGTACCCTTAATTTAGTATTCCTGGTTAAAAAGCTATTTCATTTTGCTAAAACATGTTAGCCAATACAAAAATAGGTCATATTATCTTTAGTAAACATTCCAGACTCTGTGGAGGTGTAGCTTTAATTCACCAGTTGTTTTGTTAGGCTCACAATTTAGCCTGGATTTATTTAGACCTCAACAGAAGATGTCAAATGCATTGTTTGTTGTCAAGCGATGCAACATCATATTTACCATTTTTTATGTAACAAGGCACATCTGTTCAAGTAGCTCTTACCCGTAGAACTAATTACCTTTCAGAAACATGGGGCTGAAACACAAGTGCAGTTACGATATATTATTTCACAGCTCCTCTTCTTCTTTATGCCTCTACCCTCCTTGACATTGCCACATTGAAACATAATAGATTTCAAAATAAAGCACATTTTTGAGTAAAATGTCAGTAATATATAGCAAGGATAGTCAGTTTTCCTCTGACATAACAACACACTTAACAATAAGTAAATATTGATTGGTAAGCAGTCATAAAATGTGGTGTGTAGCAAGTTTTGTTATTTCCTGTTAACTAAATAATAACTGTTTTGTTACTTGAACCGTAAACATATTCTCTCTCTCTCTCTCTCTCTCTCTCTCTCTCTCTCTCTCTCTCTCTCTCTCTCTCTCTCTCTCTCTCTCTCTCTCTCTCTCTCTCTCTCTCTCACACACACACACACACACACACACACACACACATAAAATAGGAATGAACATTTACCACTGAACCACTAATTTCAGAAAAGCATTTTGTTATTTTTTTTTTTCCGTCTGAAGGTATAGAAACAAGAAACATCAGGTAGAGAGGTTAAACAGTTCAGTTTAACTAAAAGATGAAAGAGAACTGGCCAACATACTGTGGTTATAGGGGGAACATAGAGAGACATTAATTACAGCTGAGACCAGGGGTTTTCAACCGATTTGTGAGCTTAGACCCCCACATGCAGGAACTAATTAAAAACCACAACATGTCTTATATTTATCTGCAATTTACATATTCAAATACACAAAAAGTAACGAGAAACTGGTTCTGAGATTTTATGAGAACAAAAACGTTTTTTTCCCATTTTTGAATAAGAGGTAAAGAGTGGTCACAGAACACAACCGTATCTAAATTAATATGAAGAGCAGCATGTAATTACTGTGGGAAATTGTTTTATCACTACTAGGTATGTACAAGGTGAAGTAAGCAGTGGCATCCTGCCTTTGTTATGGATTGTAAGTACCGTAAGAAGAGAGGCCCTCTACAAAACTACTGCAATCAAGACTGATTATTGCTTAAAACCTGTCTGGAAAATGTTGTGCTATGTATGCTACAGTCAAAGTATACATTTTATTACTATTCCTCTGGAGTCAGACAGAGAGACAGAATTACAATAATGTGCATGTTGTGGACAACTGAATATTGAAACTGTATAAAAAATTGTGTATGTCACTGCATGACCAGGGGATATATTCAGATTCCGTGGAGTCACAACGGTTTTTGCTGTGATCTATAATAATGAAAATCTATAATCTTTTATTCTGATTAATGTAAAGGTTATTATATTATATACACTGCTCAAAAAAATGAAGAGAACACTTAATCAACACAGTATAACACCAAGTCAAATAAACTTCTGGGATATCGATCTGTCC
This sequence comes from Ilyophis sp. 1 JC-2022, assembly GCA_022702515.1. NCBI lineage: Eukaryota > Metazoa > Chordata > Actinopteri > Anguilliformes > Synaphobranchidae > Ilyophis > Ilyophis sp. 1 JC-2022. The sequence goes on from CM040402.1 coordinate 46,993,339, forward strand.
AGTTAGGAAGCGTAAACGATTGTGAATCAATTTCACCTGCTTTGGGGCAAATTTAAGTGACAACAGATGGACAGGAGAGGCAACAGCAAGACAACCCCCAAAAAGTAAATGGTTTTGCAGGTGGTGGCCACAGACCATTTCTCTCTCCTTATCCTTCCTGACTGATTTTTCTCTAGTTTTGCATTTTGCTAGTGCCCTTGGCACTACTGGTAGCATGAGGCGGTACCTGCAGCCCATTCAGGTTGCACAGGTAGTCCAGCTCCTCCAGGATGGCACATCCATACGTGCCGTCGCAAGAAAGTTTGCTGTGTCTCCCAGCACAGTCTCAAGAGCGTGGAGGAGATACCGGGAGACGGGCCATTACACGAGGAAAGCTGGACAAGGCCGTAGAAGGGCAACAACCCAGCGGCAGGACCGGTATCTGCTTCTTTGTGTGAGGAGGAACAGGAGAAGCACTACAAAATGACCTCCAGCGGGTTACTCGTGTGCATGTTTCTGACCAAACTGTGGGTGGCATGAGGGCCCGACGTCCTGTAGTGGGACCTGTGCTCACAGCCCAGCACCGTACAGCTCAATTAGCATTTGCCAGAGAACACCAGCATTGGCAGGTTCGCCATTGGCGCCCCGTTCTCTTCACAGATGAGAGCAGGTTCACACTGAGCACATGTGACAGACGTGAAAGAGTCTGGAGACGCCGTGGTGAACCTTATGCTGCTGCAACATCATCCAGCATGACCGGTTTGGCGGTGGGTCAGTGATGGTCTGGGGAGGCATATTTTTGGAGTGCAGCACAAACCTCCACGTGCTAGCCAGCGGTACCCTGACTGCTGTTAGGTACCGGGATGAAATCCTCAGACCCATTGTCAGACCTTATGCTGGTGCAGTGGGTTTCTCCTGGTGTAGGGCAATGTCTGGCCTAATGTGGCCAGAGTGTGTAGGCAGTTCCTGGATGATGAAGGCATTGTTGCCCTCACGTTCCCAAGACCTGAATCCAATTGAGCACGTCTTGGACATGTATCAGTGCATCCGCTGCCGCCAAGTAGCGCCACAGACTGTCCAGGAGCTCACTGATGCCCTGTTCCAGGTCTGGGAGGAGATCCCCCAGGACACCATCCGCCGTCTCATCAGGATTATGCCCAGATAAAACAAGAGCAAGTCTATAGGTCATATGGCTAAGTAATAGAGACAAAACCTTGAAATAATTATTGAAATGCTTATAAGAAAAAAATAGTTGTTGTGTCCACTGATGACCACAGAAAACCACAGGTACCTAGTTATTTAGTTCAGAAGAATTTGTGCACTTTAATGTCGAGGATATCTCCATAGCAACTTGCTGTGTTTCGTGAAAAGATTCTACGGACTCGAGTTATCAAGATTGCTGAGTGCCAGAATGTAACCTTCAGTCTTACGCACACATAAACACGGACTACTCACAGCTATACACACTTGCACACACATGCATGCATTCACCCGCCTCCCCACCACCCCCCCCCCCCCCCACCCAATAGCCCCCCCCCCCTCTTTTTTCCTATGTTCTATGCATTTCCTGTTGTTTGTATTGTATTAGGATAGAGAGATATACAGGTTTTTATTGTATTAGGATAGAGAGATATGCAGGTTAGATTGTATTAGGTTAGAGAGATATGCTGGTTTTTATTGTATTAGGATAGAAAGTTATGTAGGTTTTTATTGTATTAGGATAGCGAGATATACAGGTTTTTATTGTATTAGGATAGAGAGATATGCAGGTTAGATTGTATTAGGTTAGAGAGATATGCTGGTTTTTATTGTATTAGGATAGAAAGTTATGTAGGTTTTTATTGTATTAGGATAGCGAGATATGCAGGTTGTATTGTATTAGGATAGAGAAATATGCAGGTTGTATTGTATTAGGATAGAGAGATATGCAGGTTTGTATTGCATTAGGATAGAGAGATATGCAGGTTTTATTGTTTAATTTGTTTAATTTGTTTTTTGTATCTAGATAACGTCTGTACTTATTTACTACTTTTTGTACCTTTGCTACTGTATTGATTGTATATGTTGATTGTAAGCAGGGCACATCTGTGAAAGAGACTTGGTCTCAGTATGTTCTTCCCTGTCGAAATAAAGGTTTCAAATCAAATCAAATCAAAATGTCATGTCTGTTATGTCAAATCATAAATATTTCCATTATTTACATCTACATCTGTCCTATTTGCTTAAGAAAATGAACTTGCAGGTAAGATAGCCGTGATGTCCTGGCAAACATTACCAACAGTAGCACTAGCAGCCCGATGGTGATGTTATCTTGAAATATGTAGAAAAAATATAAACAAAACTTTCACATTTGTCCTTTTGTAGGCAGTAAAAATAAATCTATTACTTTCATGAAACAATGAGAATAAGTAACCCATGTTTTATGTTGCTTGCATTTAAATGGGTGTTCGTCTAGGGATCCCCTGGAATTAGTTGGAGGAAGTTGCGGGGGACAAGGATGTCTGGGCTATTCCGCATGCCCTGTTGCCACCATGACTCTGACTTGAATTATGTGGTTAGAAAGTGGACGGATGGACAAAAGGCTGTTATTCCATTGCCCTTTTACTGAGCCTTTTCTGTGGTTGACTCGTCAGATATTTTGGAGGCGAGAGAGCACTACTTATCAGTAGGCAATGGCAATTTCCCCCTTCTGATTTTGCGTTAGTGAAACCCATTTCACCTGGCGGTAAAAGTTTCATTATTGCTCGATTTGCTCGACCACTGGAGATCCATTCATCCCAGTGTGACAGGGGTCAACCTGCAGCCCAGTTTTTTAAACCAGTTTTCAAAAAGTGTTGTGCCAGTAACAAGCCAGAGAGAGCGCATTGTGAAAAGAGCATGCAAATCAGTAGCATTCCGGCAATGTGCGCACTAGTGCGTAAAACAGCATATCAAAAACAACAGCTGGCTTTATCAATCACACAGCTGAAAAAATAAGTCTGCCACAGTATGCCTCAGCTATATTTCTTGTTTACAGAATTAAAATACATGCAGTGATTTGCATTTCCAGAAATGACTGCCAGCGTTGCCTTTTCAAAGCTTTATATGTGCTAGTAAACATAATGCTGTTTTCAAAAGTCTTGTACCAACTTTGTATACAAAGAGGTTGTGTGGGGGAATTTTGACCCCAGGCTCTGTAAAACACAAGAAAATATGCAACCTTTTTTATTTTTCATCTTTTGTTTTGTGGGTGATTCTAGGTACTTTCCCATACATGTTTTAAACTTCACAAACCTTCACTTACGTCCATCTCTAAAATGAGAGTTTATCACAGATTTAAAATTTAATTTAGAGATAAAAGGCTAGTCACTTGGGAAACACACAAAAGGCTCTATTTTCCAGCCAGTGGCAAGCCGTTGCACTGTTGAAGTGGCAATTTCGTCATGTATTTTCATGCGCCTTAGCACGGTTTGATAAATTGGCGACTCGCTGTGCACTGCAGTGGCGAGAGAGCTGCTGTTGGGTGTGTATCACTCCAGACCAGGCAGCACAGTACAATTCTGGTGCATCTGACTGCAATTTTGGTGTCAGATTAGTCTGTGATTCGCGCCTGCACCGCCCGCCTGCTCAGACCAGGTTCATGGTGCAAGTTGCAGCCCAGCGTGTGGTGAGTTGCTCATTTCAGGCTTTCCCAAGCAATGTTTGCCCAAAGCCTATTAAAAAGTCAATCGACTGTTTTCGTGAATCATATGCTGTCCAATTGGACTTTAATATAATATAAATCTCATAAGCAGAAAAAATGTATACTTTGCATTCATTGTTCATTGTATTATTATTTGTTTTTGTAATGCTAGTTTTTGTATATAGGCGGCACTGTGGTATATACGTATCTATGTTCCAGAAAAAAAGGGGCTGCACTGAAAAAGGAAGAATAATGTATGGTGGAGATGTGTGGAGCTATGGCGACTGTCTAATCCATCCTTTTTTGACCCATTTTTGTCCTTCAGGATAATTGTGTAGGAATGAATGGAATACAGCAACTGCGCTTCCTATAGAATAAAGCACACTGTTTAATTATAACAATGAAGAGGGTAGATACCCTGCTGACAACACAGCTTCTTCATATATAAAAAAACTAATGTGGGGGTTGGGGTGGGGTAGAGTTTGGCATTGGGAGTCCAGGAGCAGGGCCTGTAACATGGACCACACTCAGAATTGAACATATGCTAATGTTGTGTCTAGGAGAAATGACATAGGGCATAATTGGGAAAGCAGGAGGACACAAACAGTAATACTGTGGTATTTGGGAAAGGTTTATATCATGTGTGTGTGTGTGTATGTGTGTGTGTGTGTGTGTGGGGGGGGGGGGGGGGTACACCTCTTATAAAACCATTCTTTAGTTTCAGTCCCTGCTCAATTAAAGTTATATAACTGCATTCAATTGCTCAAATCAATGTGTCACCCAGCTAAAAGGAACGTTTGGAAATCAAAGTTCTCTCACAAATTCTGTCTTTGAAGAATCCCTCCAGTGCAGCTTAGTTCTTGATCCCTGTGACACCAGCCAAACTAGAAGTGCTCGGGTCCTATCTCAAGCACGCCAGCCTCAAATCTCATTAGAAAACATCAGCTTTGAGATCTATCAAGATATGTGCAAACCTCAGAACTAATGATCAAAACGTACTTGTACGTGCTCATGCAGCATCTGGGCCTATTGAGTACAATTCATCTTATTAAGTGATGTCTTACTTCCACATCACAGTGGGCTCAGAGACAAACAAGAAATTTATATGAACATTCAATTTGAAATTACAAGTGAAGGCTTCCCAGTCTATATGTTATTGATATAAACTTTTAATTTTTAATATGAAATATGAATTACTTCATATAATTATTAAATATTAATAGTATATGAATACGGTGCAACAGATTCTACAGTATGTTATCATTACTATACTGAATATATCACTGGTATCACTGACATATGTTTAAGGTTACAGAAAGCATAATTGTTCTGTTGTAGACTGTTGCTGAGTTGAATGCTTAACATACGCTCCAGACAGAGAGGCTTATGGGTCATAACGCTATTTTCATGTTTTCTTACATGATGAAAAATGGCCAGGAGAGTAAAGGCTTCCATCTTGAAGGTTTTCATAGGAAATTTTTTCTGTACATCCCACTTGGTTTGCTTTTACATTTTTATTCATAAAATATATAATTTATTTCTCAAAATACAGCAACAGATATTAAATTATAAGGCTGTGCAGATGAATATTTTTTGTTTCCAACATCCCTAGTCCATAACATCAATATGACTTAACTTATTTTTTTATTTTTCATCAGTTTGCTTTATCATGACTTTTCTTTTAGGTATGAAGCTTTTGAATTTTGAATGAGATGAGTGTTAAGATTTCCCCCGGCACATAACAGGAGGACTGATCTTAATTTGATCTGATAGGTGCCATTTTTATAGCTGGAAAGCAGGAGATCAAACTTGAAGTCCGGCTCTGCTGCTACTGGCATTGACTGCTCAAATAGATCTCAAGGGCAATGCTGTGACACAACAGCAAAGAAAGTATTATCCGCACACCTCGTGCACACTGAATCCATTCACTTATATGCATAAATGTACACACACATATACATTCAGTATTCAATCATCTATTTATAATGGACCGTAAGCTCGTCTGATTTATTTTTTCACGTATACAACTAAACGCTGGCAAATGGTTAAACATGTTTACAAAAGCTACAGTCTTGTCCATTAGTCTTGATATCATATCATTCACTCAGAAGAAATGGGGGACTAATACGAGCTGATACAGAACTGATACTTGTGGGGAAGCCACGGAGAGAGAGAGAGAGAGAGAGAGAGAGAAAGAGAGAGAGAGAGAGAGAGAGAGAGAAAGAAAGAGAGAGAATAGTCTTAATGCAATAGAAAAAAGACAGCCCTTTTTTCAGGTGAAACACCAACAATGGCCCCAGCCAAACTCTGAATGGCAGACCTATTAGTGGTTTGTGGTGTCACTCATGAGGGGGTAGAGTGTTGACAAAGGGTGTAGATAGATAGATAGCACCATTTATCTCTTGGTTTGAGAGTGAACGTGCACATCTCCGGGAGATAAATCTTCTTTATTTTGTTGCCTTGAGCAGGGATAGGCTCGACATCCTCAGAGAACGACATGCTTGAATTTGTGTTCTCTGAAAATCTGTTTCTTTTCTAATGCCCCAGGTTAATAGATTACCTTTGTTTTTATTTTCTATTTTCTCTCTCATTCAGCACTGTGTAGCCATTAATGTGTAGCACAATGCCAGCTTATTGATGTAAAAACATAAATTTTTTATGCATACATGATAAATAGCAAGATTGTGTCATGGGTTTTTGGCAGGTCTTTTCTCTTGCGGTCGTTCGCCTCCGGAGAAGCGCGAAGGCGCTGTCGTTTCTATTTTCCACTCCGTTCCGGTTTTTCACTCTCCTGGCTACTCAGCCGCCTCACCTGTGCGTAGTTACCTGTCTACTTAAGCTCCATATTTCCGGCTTTTAGCGCTTCTGTATTGCGTTGCTTACAATTCAGAGTCAGTAAGGTATAGGTCAAGGCACTTAAGAAAACCACTTTACTTCACAGCTTGCTTTCTGTGCTATTCTTTACTTTACTTAGGAAATTGTTTCCTTTGTTTGCACTATCTGTCCTCCATTCTGGTCTCCTCGTTCTTTTCTGCCGAGACAGTTTTGTCCTTGCTGTCCACCTCTCTCCGCCTGCTCTCTTTATTGGAAGCGAGAGGTTTATTTTCTTGTTCTTGTTTTTTTTTTTCGTTTCTCGCCCTTTATTCAGGGTTGCTTAAAGTTTCTCTGTTTTCATTCGCCTCTTTTATTCTTCGTTTCATTCTGTATTTGAGTAGTTGAGACTTCCCTTATTTTCTCATGTTTACGAGTATTTGCCCAATTTTCTGCAGGTCGTTTTCATTTCTTCTCTCTTCAGCCTCTCTCTTTTTCTATTATCGAGAGTGGGAGCCTGTTTATTTTTGCGTTTTTATTCTTTCCCTATCTACGCAGTTTCTCCGTCCCAGTGGTTTCACTCTGTGGAACTTTTTGACTCCTACCGCCGCGCCTGGTCCTCCGAACCCTACGCACCCCCCACTACAAATTGGATGGTATATTTGATCTGGGTAACCCTTCAACTGCATTACTGCTAATATAATAGTTTTTACTATAAATTAATTCAATGCATGGTAGACGCTCCAAGAAAACCCTGATATGGAAGAGAATACCCTTACAACATTGTTAGCAATTTGTCCGATTTTTTACATTTTCGTTGGGCTTTAATTGAAAAGTGACAGCCTTCTGCTGCATGTATGTACTACTGCGGCAGGATTTATTTGCAGTCCACCAACAACATTTCCCAGATGGTATTTTGCCATACAAACTAATTGACTGATTGGAGATCATTGTCAATATTTATAATGCAGGCCTGTGGACATCATTTTAATTCATTTACATATTAGACCAGGAAACAGCCAATTGACAGCGGCAATATGAAAAAGTCACAAATGGGCATATCAAATTCACAACATCTCTACACATAATTCAAACAATCACTTTTTCTCATCTCTCTCATTGAAGTGTTATTTCCAGAAGCATTTCAGCGAAAAGGGTCCACGCTGCACTGCATGTGAGAGTATATGCTTTTTATAAGTCTAAACAAATGTCAGCTGCATTCATTAATTTGTGGTAAATCGACATCTGTAGTTTGCACGCATCAGTAGCCCTTTGGAGAATGTTGACATTGCAGACATTAAAAGGATGTATAATTATGATAGGGCACTCAAAGTTAGGTTATAAAATAAAAATGGGCAGTAAAGTCATTAAAAATAAATATCTGAAGCAAAGTATTACACTCCCACAGCACACCATTTAGCCACACAATGGCTACATAGAGATGTTTGTGTTTCCACTCTCCAGAAGGGCAGGCTGTGTGCCTGAGCTGACAACAACCTTAAAAAACCATAAATGACTACTAGAAACAAATACGATATGTGAACACACCGCATTTACTCCAAAAGACCAATCTCCCTACCCTCTGATTCAGTCTCAAATTAAAAAAAAAAATCTGTACCTGAAGCACTTATTGGAACCCTCTCTGCCAACAGATGTGTTACCAGTCTTTTTGTGAATCTTATGGGCACGTCACATGGAAGGTAGAAGATAATGCATGCTGACATTTTTGCCAATGAAACCATTTCTCTTCAACAAATAATCAGAATGACACTCTGCTGAAAGGAAACACATTGTGGACACATGTACAAGCTGCGGGCGGACAATGATAAAAGAAATAAAGAAAACTAGACAGACAGAACAACTCCAACAACTCAGCTGGAAATAGTTTTTTTGTTGTTGTTGCTGACAACCATTGGCATTTGGCATTTAAGTTTCCATTTGCCATCCAATCAAGTGTTGATCACCTGTGAGCCACTACATTAGTGCTCTCTACAGTAATTTATCTCCTGCTCTTGAGGAGAGAACCACCACCAGCAAAGCACGAAAAAGACATCTGTTTTGTCTGTTTTTGTCTGGCTTTTCTATGGGCTCATTTTCAGGCCCTTCTTAAAGACTGTTAGGCAGCCAAAGGTCAGCCCTCCTGCCTGTTGGTAATGAGGTGCAGAAGCACGTAGCAGAAGCACAGCCTTAGTTCTGCGGGGATTTGCGAGGCACACAGAGTGTGTTCACTCGCGGGTATCGTCAAAGTGGGGAAAAAATAATGTCAGTTAATGAATTATTGTTGTTGACGCCTGATATATACGTCTATACGTTTTCAGATTGCCTTACCAAAGAGAGGAGACAGTTGACACTTTTTAATATGCATATGCTCATAGTTTACAATGAAGATCAAATGGGAGATCAACATAGGTTGCTTGTATTGTGCCTTCATTTTCTAGAATGCAGCATGAGCCTACATTAAGATGGTTTTCTTCTAATATGGGGAAAAAAAGATTTAATCTAACATAGGCCTAAAACCTGGTCAATGGCAATTTTAGGAAATACACTTTATTTCCTACATGTGGTGTTAAAAGCATACTGCAATTGCAAGCAACATGATAATAGACCAGTAAGTTAATGAGCACACAGCAATTGGGACTAAGGTAGCTTGGCAGTAATCTTATTCTACATCTGGGAAATACAGAATGTCTTGTGTTAACCCCAAGCATCCATTACAAGGACATGAGATTTTTTTAAAAGGCCCCTGAGTAACACTGTACTGGGCTAGATTGTGCAGCCTCTTCTTCTAAATAAAATGTGTCAATTTGATGAGATATGGCAAACAATCTAATAATATCCATCACACCATCACAAAGAACAGAAACGGAATCGCCTATTGAAGCACATCTTGCATCTCTGCTTCCTTTGTTGTATTTGTGGTTCCTGATATGAAATGGTCCACAGCCCCTCGTACTGTACAGTGGTGTGTAAGTAACATGTGGACTTACAGGTGCAGCTCAAAAAATTAGAATATCGTGAAAAAGTTCAATATTTTTTGTCACTCATTTCAGAAAGTGAAACTCATATATTATATAGATTCATTACACATAGAGTGAAATATTTCAAGCCTTTATTTCTTGTAATTTTGATGATTATGGCTTACAGCTAATGAAACCCAAAATTCAGTGTCTCATTAGAATATTTTGCTTTAACATATTTTTTAAGTCATATTTAATATTTGGTCACATATCCTTTGCATGCTGTTACTTCCTGAAGTCTGTGACCAATCAACATCAAAATACTCTCGATATCTTATTTTCAGGTACTGTTACAAGCGATACTATAACCTCTCTGCATTTGAACTGATCTCTATGGGAATTGGGGGGTGAGACTAGATTCAGCTGTAAATTACACTGGTACAGTATGGAACACATGGCTGGCTAAATGGCTGTAAGTCATCAAGGGTCTGAGCTATCGAACGAGCCCCAAACCATCACTCTGTTGCCAGATATGGAGTAGATGTGGATGGATCACTGCAAGGGTTATTTCTCCTGACTCATTTTCCTATAGAACTCTATGGGGAAAAAAGTCAGGAGAAACAACCCTTAAAGGGATCCATCCACATCTACTCCATATCTGGCCGCAGAGTGATGGTTTGGGGCTCGTTTGATACCTTAGACCAGGGGTCCTCAATCTTATCCAGAAAGGGCCGGTGTGGGTGCAGGCTTTTGTTCCAACCAAGCAGTTACACACCTGATTCTACTAATCAACCACCTGACTCTTCACTAAGGACCTTGATTAGTAGAATCAAGTGTGTAACTGCTTGGTTGCAACAAAAGCCTGCACCCACACCGGCCCTTTCTGGATAAGATTGAGGACCTCTGCCTTAGACCCTTGATGACGTAGAGCCATTTCGCCAGTCATGTGTTCCATACTGTACCAGCGTAATTTACAGCTGAATCTAGTCTTACCCCCCAATTCTCATAGAGATAATTTCAAATGCAGAGAGGTTATAGTTTCGCTTGTAACAGTACCTGAAAATAAGATATTGAGAGTCTTTTGATGTTGATTGGTCACAGACTTCAGGAAGTAATAGCATGCAAAGGATATGCGACCAAATATTAAATATGATACTTTAAAAATATGTTAAAGCAAAATATTCTAATTTTCTGAGACACTGAATTTTTGGTTTCATTAGCTGTAAGCCATAATCATCAAAATTACAAGAAATAAAGGCTTGAAATATTTCACTCTATGTGTAATGAATCTATATAATATATGAGTTTCACTTTCTGAAATGAGTGACAAAAAATATTGAACTTTTTCACGATATTCTAATTTTTTGTGCTGCACCTGTATTTGGGTGAAAATGTTTGCCTCCTTTTTAATACATGCTGTGTTTAAAGCGGGATCTTAGTGACATACAGAATAAATAAATATAGGCAAAAAAGTATATTTTCCAAAGACATGGGTCAGAGCATTTCAGCACAGCTTGTTTTCATTAAAGCAGTTATGCATACATGTTTTTGGATTTAAAAGGGCAGGTTGGTTTGCACAAAGATAATATAGATAATATTTCTAACAAAACAAATGTACAAATTAGTGTACACCTTCACTTGTGGTACGCACATTATTCCCCGCACACAATCTTTTTAACGCATGACCTGGGTTTAGATAGATTAGGCTGCATTTTTTTTACAAAGTAACATCACATTGGCTTAATTTACCCTGCTGAAAGGCTAATTGTGATCTCTGAAACCAAACTGTGGGTGAGCAACCAATCGAATAAAGCAACGATAAAAATTCTAACAGGGTTTCTGTGCACAGAATGCACTATGGTTATTGTTGCTGGTACTCTTGTAAACACGGTGCCTCAGAGCTGTGCAATCATCCAGACAGGATTCAAGAGGGATACACAGACTTTCATTGGGGCTTCTTTACAAGCAGTACTGACAGCACACAAAATTAAGGTGTGACAGAAGATTGATATGTATTTCATTAGCTTGACCATAGTGATGCTGATGTCATGTCAAAAAGCATATAGCATATTCCTCTCCATTGTAGAAAACACTGATTGACTCAAATCCCAGTGCATTTGTTGGCTCTGCATATTCTGGGGTCCATGAAGTCTCCTTCTCCAACCATTAGTATGGCCAGAAATAGTATTTGCATAGTAGGCTATTACTGTTGCAAATAACAGTTTTTACAGTTGATGAAGCCATATATTAAAACACATTTCAACTATACGTGTTTGAATGTTTGGAAGGTAAGTGTTCTGAAATAGCCTATCATCAGAGCCATCATGAGTGTAATTACAGTTGATATTGATATTGACAAGTAATCGTATCTTAGGCAAACAGAAAAAAAAAACATTAAAAAAGAAAGAAAATGCAACTATTAAAAAAAAAACTGCACTTGATCATGCTTCTGAATGCTAGTTTCTCACTCTATAGCAGATATTACAGGCACAATAGCCTATATGTGCCCATACAGCAATCAATACCTGTTATTGCTTTCAGAGAGTGAAAAATACCCTACAATGCTCTGCTCTAAGACTCTGCTCTGCTCTACTTAGAGGCACAATGTTTTGATGTCATCACTTTGTACATTGTCTTTTTGCTTGACTGCTTGAATAATTAGTTCAATTTTAACAAGACTGTACTTAAACGCAACCCTTGTAAAGTTCTAACGATGTTATTCACCAGCAACCGACTGAAGCATACATGTTCTATGTCCCACCAGGTATTCAAACCGATCACCCCAAAATCCAGTCCAGTCCAGTCCAAACTGCTTAGTATTCCACATGTCACCATATAAACAGGGCGGCAGTGTCGTATAATGGTTAAGGAACTGGACTTGTAACTGAAAGGTTGCAGGTTCGATTCCCAGGTAGGACACTGCCGTTGTACCCTTGAGCAAGGTACTTAACCTGCATTGCTTCAGTATATATCCAGCTGTATGAATGGATAAATGTAATAAGAAGTATGTAAGTCGCTCTGGATAAGAGCGTCTGCTAAATGCCTATAATGTAATGTAATGTAATGTAATATAATACATTTTATCCAAATAACCATTCTGTAGCTGATCATTGTGTGAAATAAATGAATTAGTGTTTTTTTGTTTGTTTGTTGGATCTGTCTTTGATGGATCTGTGCAATAATGTTTGCTTGTCTTGGCAATATAAATTCTTCAAAAGCACACTATACAGGATATTTCACAATGAACAAGAAGAAATACAATATATTTTTTAGAACATAGAGTTTTATCTATTTAAGAGGACATAGCACCTCTCCCGCTTTCTCTATGGGCCCCAGTGCAACCGCACTGTCTATTTTTACGCCCCTGGATAGCATGGTCTCCTCGCCGAAAGAAAGTCCTGTCTGTGTGGAGTCTGCATGTTCTCCCCGTGTCCGCGTGCATTTCCTCCCACAGTCCAAAGAGGTTAGGTTCGTTGGGGAGTCTAAATTTCCTGTAGGTATGAGTGTGTGAATGAATTATGCGTTTTGTGTGCCCTGCGATGGATTGTCTCCAGGAACCCTGAGCAGAAATAAGCGGATAGATAAATTAAATTCATTTATTTATTTATTTTAGTGGTGAAATGTCGTGTTTTATGTGAAAAACTTTAAAAGCATGGGTGTTAATCATGTTGCTCTCTCTTTGTGCCTGTTGGGACAGCCTTATAGAACAGCTGCAGTAACTGCCAGCAGCACTGAGAAATTGAGAAACTGAGTAATTGCCTAATACTGCAGAGGATACTGCACTCTAAAGATTTTCATGTGAATGGTGCAGAAGCCATGATAACATTTCTATGTTTAATATAATTTGATGCATTGAAAAAAATAAAACAGACCTTTTTTCTGCCCTTCAATAATTCTCAAAACATGTCTCATTTCTTGCTTCATTGCAATTGTTGGTGTTATTTAAATTAAATGTTCTGAACATCAGTCTAATTTGCAACAACAAACACTTGAATCTGCACAATGCCTAATTTGTCAATGTCTTATTGAAAATTTTGGCAAAATGTCAGGTTTGTGCGGTTCTTAATTCTGGAATCAATTACTATTTGCAGAACAAATTTTTCTCTTGACTCTTGACTAACAAAACAAAAGCTGTTACAAGGGCAGCTACAATGGCTGCAAGTGGCAGAGGGAATGAGAGGTACAATTAGAGCATAATACTGCCATGTTATTAAAGGATAATGAAAGACCAGTACTTAATTGATTGTTTTTACTTCTTGATTTGCATTACTGATTTTAATGAATAATTTTAATGGAAATGTACACTTCCAATTGATCTGCCCTCTGTAATAGAGGATGAATGAACACATTGGATTCTGAATGTAATGTATTTTGCCGTATTATTTGTTATAAGCAAGAGGGCTTTAAAGTAGACAGTAGCTTTGTAGGTCCTTATAGAATTATACTTGTATTACACTCTCGCATTGCATTGTTCCGGTGAGCATTAGGATTGTTCATTTAACATTATTTGACCAGTTTGACCCGGTTTCCTCACTTTCAGTCACTTGGACTTCGGCTCTTTTTCTTCCTCCTTTTATTTCCCACCTGGGCTGTAAAACCTTGGCAACTGACAATCTATAAATTGGCACCTATAGATTGTGTAATTCTGGTGACAGTGTATAACACCTGCGAGAAGTTCTGGGTGAATTTGATGTTGGGGGAAATCATCCAGGATGAATATGAGGGGATTCTTTGGAAATATTATCTTTATTTTTTGTTTTACATATTTCTTGATGTTACGTTGTAAGAAGTACCTTAGTAAATAGGCACAATCTCCAATCCCTTCCAGGGGTTATTTTAAAAAAATCTTACAATGACAAAATTAAAATGGTGGTTTGTTTGGAAATCTTTGCTTTGGACGTCTGGTGGCTGCTGGTCAAGGAGGTTACTCCCTTCAGTGTAATTGTTGTTGCTAGCAGATGGGTCACAGACTCCGGTTAGGTTACCATCATCAAAGAGTAGCGGTGTTTTAGCCCCACTTCATGGTCTTTTCTGAACTTTTTATCCGGGAACTACACTATTTTATATTTTCACTCATGGAAAAGTATGGTGGCCGAGACATAAAAATCAACACAACATTATCACAACATTAATAAATACGAAAACACATTACATTACACATTACAGAAACGCGCTGCATTTGATGAAAACACAGCAAAATTGTATTTTCTTATTTATTAATGTGTTTTCCAACTTGCAGTCATGTGATAATGTTGCGTTGCTTTGTATGTCTCAGCCACCATAGAAATGCACTTGCTTGAAGCTTTTGATAAACAACAATTAAAGACAACGCTGACTTAGCGCCAGTCGTGTGGCCAAGCCATAACACAATTTAAGCTGAGGGAAGTCATGTGGTGGAGATGGTGGAATAGTCACCAACTTTCTGTTTTCAAGTTTAGGTTAAGCTCATTCCTATCAGCAAACCGAAATATGGGTTGGATTGAGCACCCAGACAGACGACATTGTTAATTAATGATGATGTAATTAGCTACAGACATGCTATAAGCTAAGCAGAACTAAAGCTAATCAGCAATAAAAGCTTCTGTTCATTTTATGCTTAGTCTTAGCTATTATTTACTTAATTCAGTTTGGAGTTTCAGACTGAATTGACTGCATATGAAGGGATCTTCTCAGTTAATTTGTGTTTGTATCCAACTGCATATGCACGTTTCAGAAAATACCAACCTGTTACCATTGAAGTAATGCTTCACTTTATTTTCCATTGACCTTTTGGTTGGCATTTTCCTTCTTGCACCATGAATAATTGCTTCTAATGTTGCATTTTGATGAAAATTGATTGCAGTGTGTTTCAGGTTTGATCCAGGGTTCAATATGTCTCCACTCCACCCATTATGACACATGGTCAAGAGCTAATTTGCCCCTAAAATGACCTTTTGCTTAATGAAGTAAGTACAGCTACTCTGGCAACTGACCTAGCAGTATTTCAAATGACTCCGTCCCTGACCCCAACTCATAAACACCTCCCTGCAATATACACAAAAAAACATGTTATAGTCTTCAGCGTGTCGGCTTTTACAATGTGTACTGTGTTTTGCATTTGTCACACTTTTCCAATAACAAAAACTTTCACATGAGATTTAAAATAATACAACTAACTGTCACTCATTAAGTTGACCACCACATATCTTTTATGTAATGGCTACTTTACATACATTTTCTAAATTATGCTGCATTTGCAGTTTACACATTGGTCAAATGTGTATTTCAGTGCTGGCAATTATTACATTTTTGCTTTTAACCATATAAAATATGTTGAGATGACCAAGAAACATGTTCTATATCAGGAAAGAATGTTTCGTAATGAATGTATTGTGAAATATTACATATCTCTTTTTGGCCATGTGAAAATACACTATTCACATATTCTAGGTGTGTTCATATACTAAAATGTTGCAGAATTTTTTTTTGTACTAAGCATATGTATGTCTGCAAAGTTGTTCATATTTATATAATATGTGATTTACTTGTTTCGCTTTCTGAAAAAGTACAAAAGCTTTCTCCAAGATTCCTGAAAAAAACATCATACTTGATATTAAATGTAAAACCACATAATGGGAAAAATTAGTAAGAAAGCCATGTATAGAATCTGACATTGAAAATATAATTTTAACCATTTCTCACATCTTATCATATCTAAAATATAGAGCAAATATTTTAAGAGCACATGTAAGAGCATGCCATTTTAAGAAAAATGTACAATAATTAGCAATAATTAGGTTATATTGTCAATTGCATGCGCCAATCAAAATTATGTGGAGTCTGAATAATTTAACCGAGGACATCCCTGAAAACATCTAAAAAATAATCTAAAATGTAAATAATTATTGTGGTGTACAATGGATAGCTGGGGTATTAGTTTAACTAACCAGCTTGAAGTAATATGATACATACTGTAGATTAAAAATCTGAAGAAGCAAACACAGAACGAGACACCATGTCGAGCAGAATATCAACATTGGAGATCCTGGGAAATTAGATTTTAGAGAATTAAACAAAAAAGTAAACTATTCTATATGGCCTGAACAACATAAAATGCAGTTTTTTTCAGGACTAAGATTTATCAAAATGGACACAATTTTTCATCCTCAGTTCTTAATCAGAGAGTTAACTGGAGAAGCACTGGGCAACTAATTATTTTTTTTGTTCTGCATGGCCAAGAGCCACTGAGGAGGCAATGGTGTTAGGAGTTTGATTTTCAGAAAGAGCTATTGAAATTCAGCACAGAAACCTGATCAAACCTGATCAAGATGGCACTCCTGTGTTCACGGTATTTAAAAATACTGTTCATCACACAATGCTTACGCTCTATTGTTGTGAGTCGCCAGGAAAACAATAGCAGCATAAATGGTCAAAACTGAGGACTATGGACATTCAGCATCTAGCTTGAATAGAAAATACATTTTAAAAAATACATCTTCTCAAAAGGATAGAATTGAAAAGGGCAGTTAAATCAATCAGGCATTCACAATATGCCCAACAGACACATTGTTAAAAAATGATCATTGGCTGTCACAAACTAAACCCCACTGTTTGTTCAATGCCAACACTTTAATGATGAATGGGATGCTTTATAGACATTATCATTATGTGGTCTGTCCAGAAGTCACATCAGAGTACTTATTCAAAAATAAGCTCTCTGCTTACATTCATACATAGAGTTAATAACATAAATTCACAATAATTGAGCATACTGTATATAATTTCCAGATGTATTCTGCATGATTACCACTGGAGCCACTTCAGGTTTAAGTAGGCTTCTGTCAGCTCTACACATCACTATACATTTGTTAGTGGTTGAATAATCATTTCAGTGGCACTTCATAGTTTGAATGGTGGATTCTGTGTCAACTAATTTGGAGATGTTGGTGTGAAATTGTGTACATAATCCTGCATGCATAACAGTTGCATACTACATATTCTGAATTATAGTCATAGACGGTCCACAATCAGTAACTGTGGAGACACAATGGCTTCTAATATCCATGACTGTAGATGTGCTTCATTGTGTTTTACATTAATTCACTTAATAGACAGTTACACTGAGTGAAAACCAATACTAATGGCTACCAGTTATTTACCTTTATGTTTTCAATTTTACCGTTTTGCCAGGGCTGAAATAATAGAGTACATCATAGTAATGTCCTCACGGAATTTAAGGGCATTATTATTATTATTATTATTATTATTATTATTATTATTATTATTATTATTATTATTATTATATATTAATGGTAATATTAATAAACATCATCATCATCTCCATCATCATATAGATGTTTACTGATAACTACTCTACTCACTACTTACACTTACACTAACAAGTATCACCATATTAGGTTATGATGCATTATAACCTAAGCAAATGAGCACAAGTTAATTTATTGCATTATTTAACCTATTGTAATAGGATTTTGTTTTACGGTTTGTGTATAGTCTGTGCATATGGGAACAATACATTTAGAGCTCTCACCATGATTATTTTCATAAATATTGTTTAGAAACTGGCAAACACACTTCAACACTAATGTCCCTTGAAGGTCGGTAGGTCAACATGCATTAAGTAATTACTAAATACATTAATCTGGATACACTACACACACAAAAGGTAGAATATGTGGTGCACAGTATGTATATATACAGTATGTCATGTGACACCATGTATAATGCATACTCTGCACATACGTATATAATGTGTATGTCTCCCAATGTATTTTATATGGATGCTTAATGTTTAGTTGTGGTGTCTTGATGATACAGTAAAATGTGTTTCCATGAAACAATAAGAATATCATATTGTATGGTATCATACAAAATATTCTAGGGCATAAAAAAATACTCCCTTTCTACTTTTCTAACTTCAAATTCCGCACTGGAATTCAAGAATGGCTTTGAACCTAGAGCTGAACTGTCATTTACTTGTCTTTACATATCTTTCCTTTACATTGGTTAAAGATGTAAGTAGAATGGCATTTTTAAATTAGACTACAACTTTGTTAGTGTTAATTTGTGTAAAATGTATGCTTTTTCAAAAAGTATCTAAAAAAGCAGCAAAAATTCAGCATGAATATATTTTATTGCACAAGGCGTGATTTGACTGCAATGTTGATAGACAAGCAGGGGGCCAAGACCATCCCAGCCCCACCCGTCTATCAAGGCACTGTTGACTCACGGCTGGTTTAACCGAAGTAGTACCTACCCTTCTGGGGCTGACCAATTGTGAATGGGTGGGTATATCTTTCAAAACATATAGCAAAAAAAGGCTGTTACTTGCGTTTGTTAACTAGTTAGACTAGTTAGCTAGTCTAAAATGAAGAGAAAATATCTGAGCGGTGCTGAAAAAAGACAACTAGCCTAAAACAAAATGCGGAGCTGAATAAAGCAACTGAAATTCCTGGTCACTGCTGAATCAAGTTGGAGAGTGAGCAGCATGCATGTTCTATTTCTCAAGATGATGAGTAAAAATGCTACAAAAAACATCATCTGAATTTTAAAAAGTTTAAACAAGAGATATAACGTAATTATTCCGAGCAGTAAGACCCAGCAAAGCTTCCGCATTGACTGACGAAATTCAAATGCAGGTTACAGCAGCTTGCATCCTCCCAACAGATTTAGCCTGTTTTCAGAGTTTCCTACACTGTTTATCTTTTTCCGTAAAACACACTGAGGCCGGAATTTAAAAAGAATAACAGGATCAAATAAATATCTTGCTGAACTGCTTTAAAGCAGCCCCTACTTCCATGTTTTTCTGATGTTGCCATGGCATTTAAGCTCTTTTGAACAAGTCTTGTACATTACGTGCACAGGACATTCAGTTGGCAGACACTTTTATCCAAAGCGATGTACAATACGTCTATACCAAAGGTCAATGAAACAACTACAAATATGTCAGATAAAGTACAGTTCTATCATAAAGTAGTAGCTATCCATAGCCATGAACATCAAGTCTAGTTCACACAGTAAGCTATGGCTAAATCTTAAGGCTAAGTCAGTAAGACACGATAAACTACAACATCCCAATCAAGACACTAGTAATTTAAGGAAGTTGTAAACCATCACTCTGTTGCCAAATATGCAGTAGATATGGATGGATGACTTGTGTGTGTGTGTATGTGTGTGTGTCTATGTTGGTGTATAGTACATATATGTGTATGTGTGTAGGTTTTGTTATATGACATCTGTTATATGTCATATGTATGTGACATTCATAAAAATAGTCATTTTAAATGGCTGTTGGCTGCTATTATGTCTGAGAAATCAATAAGTCTTGTGTGTGTGTGTGTGTGTGTGTGTGTGTGTGTCTATTTTGATCTATAGTACATATATGTGTATGTGTGTAGGTTTTGTTATATGACATCTGTTATAGGTCATATGTATGTGACATTCATAAAAATAGCCATTTTTAATGGCTGTTGGCTGCTATTATGTCTGAGAAATCAATAAGTCACTGTGACATTTAATTACGGGTTAGTTGCTGTGCCACAGTACAGAACCATCCCGGCATCCCCAAGAGACACCATTATCTCTGCCCTGCCTTGGCTACAGAAGCTATAGACCATTCAGGTATCAAAAACACTTTATAAGATTAATAGATTTCAATTCATATAGGCCACAGCACACCCCAAAAACTATTCAAATGGTGTACGGAAATGTTCCTATCAAGAACATAATTAATCAATGTTATTTTGGTTCTGTACTCTAGCACTTTGAGTTTGAAAAGATACAATGACAATGAGGTTGAAGTGCAGACAAAATCAGCTTTAATTTGAGGGTGCTGTCATCCATATCGGATGAAAAGTTTAGAAACTATAGAACCTTTTTTACATAGTCCCCCCTATTTTCGGGCATCAAAACATATTGAACAGTTTAACATAATGTAGAATAAAGTAATAATTTTTATATTTGGTAGCATATCCTTGGCATGCCATGACTTCCTGATGTCTGTGACCCAAAAATATCAAAAGAGTCTTGATATCTTATTTTCTGGTACTCCTACGAGCAATACTATAATTGGGGGGTGGGACTAGATTTCAAAGATCATAAATGTAGAAAAAGGGGAAATTATTTTGTTTAAATGTGAGAAAAAAAGGTGATATTTGCGTTCGATGTACCATAATTAAAGCAATTCTTAAAGACCACCAGCATCGCACAGTAGGCTAAAACAAAACAAACTGACTAATCGCCTATGCTCTGAGGCAAAAGTGACAGCTCCGGACAGCTCGCTATAACGTTAGCTAACGTAGCCTATAGTATTAGATAGGCTAATACATAATTTATATGTATAAACATCATTATAACATGTATATGTATTATATCTATAACAGGGCTGGGCAACTCTATGCCTTGTGGGCCACTGTGTATGCAGGTTTTTGCTGTCACCAGTTACCCTGGCTCAATAAGCTAATTAGTCATAATTAGTCTTATAGCTACGCCAATTGATTCACTCGTAAATTAGACCATAATAAAATGCTACAATACATGCAAACAGGCACAGGAACATTCATCAGCTTCTGTTCATATTGCGGAATTTAGCTAAAATATCAAATAATGTACATGATTGGGGTAATAATATAATTGGTAATTGGTGGCAGCAAAAACCTGCATAGCTACACACCGCCCCACGAGGCCTGAGTTGCCCATCCCCGATCTATAATATGAAATGTATCTAAATAAATGTATACACAATGTTTGACACATAATATATGATGCAGCCTAATAAATAGTCTATCCTACTATTTTATTAGAGCCACTAAACATGAGTATGCATTTTCTGTAAGGTATCTGAAATGTTATTCTAGCATAATGTAAAAAAAAGAAAACGAGAAAAAAAGGTGTCTGGTAAATTTTGGGGTGGCTGGTAAAATTTTGCATCTACCAGCCACTGTGGCTGGTAGTGGTAGGTCAGAAAGTTAATTTCTCACCCTGTAAGAGACGTGTTTGTCATAGTGACTGTGGAGGAAAAATAATTGCCTCTTCCTTTTTAAAAAAATGTGATTTACAAAAGCTTTAGTGCCAGGATTTGTCCCTGTTAATATTTTTAAATAAATATCTTTTGACATATTTGAGTCCTTCTGTCATTTTTTTCTGACAGGTTTCTCACTATTTTCACACTATGGTCTGTGGCTGGAAATGGGGACAATAATAAAAAAAACAGTTTTCTGAAATTGAGGATTCATAGTTTTTGTTTTCCTTGTAAGAACATGCACTTACTGTAGTTGAGAGTTGAGTACTCTTAGATACACTTCTCAGCTGTTTGTTATCTTCCCTTTTCCTTTCTGTGGTTATTGTGGTGGAAGAACGGCTGACACTGTTTTAGAGTGGATTAAAAAAAGTAGCTTTTCTTCAAAGCAGCGGTCCTTGAAAATCACAAATAATTTATTACAATATGTTTTAAATTCAGACTATTATCTTCTAGTTTTGTTCTAGGGTTGTTTCTCCTGACACATTTTTATTTTGAACTCTATGGAAAAAGAAGAAACCCTTCAAGTTATCCATCCATATCTACTGTATTTCTGGCAACAGAGTGATGGTTTAATACCCTTGATGACTTGGAGCCATTTAGCCAACCATGTGTTCCACACTGTTACTGTGTAATTTACAGCTAAATCTAGTCCCACCCCCCAATTCCCATAGAAATTCATTCAAATGCTGAGACGTTATAGTATTGCTTGTAAGAGTACCAGAAAATAAAATATCAAGAATTTTAGTATTTTGATGTTTTTGGGTCACAGACATCAGGAAAATATGCGACCAAATATTAAAAAGGATTACTTTATTCTATATATAAATGCAGGGGTGCCAATAATTGTGGCACATGTGGTTTTGTTAAGCTAATACATTTTTTTTAATAACTCTTTTCACTCATCTTTACCAGGGGTGCCAATAATAGTGGAGGGCACTGTATGTACGCCTATATGGCACTATCAGGTGTTGCATATCTTCTTTCAACACAAACTGGTCTATTTTATCATAGATACTTTTTAGAAGACTACATTTATGGCACACACAAAAAATATATAAAATTAGCATTACAGAACAACCGTAGTATTTTCGTTTTCATTTCATAAATGGTAAATAAATATACTTACAAATCCTCGACTGGGTTAAGTACATCTGGTTGCCATTTGTAGCTGCAAGGCTAAGTTTCACAGCGCAATTTACGGTAAGTTTCTATGCAAAATGAGAGCGAAGTTATTAAACAAAACGTATGAGCACCGATTCCATGTCGCCGGCGACATAGTCGACCCCAGAGGATTCATTGAAATCATATGTTGTTCCGTGAGGCACAATTTCTTCACATGCTAAAATTAAAAAACACAGGGCCAAGTTGCATTAAATAATTTAGGAGAGTTTGGATAGCATTGTTGTGGAATAGAGCTAGTTTATTTAGTGTGAGCTACGATAGGCAATATTGTTTGGTGTAACTTGACCACATTTTGATATCAATACTTTTAAAGGCAGGCCTAGTTTTTGCAAGTTGGAATTTAGGACTATTCTTTGCAACATGCATAGAGCTGTCTCGCATTTAGGTGAAAAACCTAAAGCTTAGGCCAGGGGGTTTCAAAGTGGGGGCCACCAGGGGGGCTAATTGGAAGGGAGAGGAAAATGGAAAATGCAACAAAAAAAAACAAAAAAATAATAAAATAAAATTTATTTAAAAAATACATTTCAATTCAATTCATAAGATTGTTGTGCCGGTTTAAAATAAAATATAAATTGTTATAAATCCTTTCATATCGAAATTAGGTCTTTGCCATGCCCTTCTTTCAATCGCAGCCAATAACTAACCATCTGCCTGTCAGTCAAAGCGTTACGTTGAGCTGCCAACGGCCTGATTATGGTATCAAAATAGGGTCAAAAGTACTGTGTTGTGTATTAAGAAGCTGTATGTTTGATTTTTTAAATATTTGCCAGTATAATTTAAAAGCTTTTTTTAAAGCCATTTCGCAATTGGGGGGCCCCAGCCAGAGGCGACAGCTATTTGGGGGTCCTTGGCATGGAAACGTTTGGGAACCCCTGGCTTAGGCCACCTGGTGAATTGTTTTATTGCACCCTCAAGGAAGTCGCCACCAGCTCAGTAACCCAGGGTTTATGACTGACAATACAAAGGATCAATCATTTTCAGTCTTACACTACAAATTCGATTTTGAAATACACCCTCAGTAAATATGTGAAGAAGAGCTTGCCAACAAGAAGATATTCAATAATTACACTAAATATTGTATGTATTTTATTGTGTTTTAAACATATGGAAACAAAAAGTAAAAAAATAAATACAGCCACATTTCCATTTTCATATTTGTTCTACATACTACATTTGTTAGAAACAAATATCTTGCACATACTGTACATAATATATATCTATATAACATAACTCATGATCAAAGTGCTGGTGGAGTCAAACTAGACAGTACAGCTCATTTGGATTCTGTAATTCAAGTTTTTTTTTTGTGTTGTGGGCAAGTCAAGATTATGCCATAGTGCAGTTCCTATAATAGTTTCTGGGGGTCATCATTTTGTGAAATAACCATAAATTTAAATCTGCCACGCAAACAGTGAGTCCTTTTTTGCCCTAATTCTTTCCGTGGCATAAATGGGAGGGGGCATCGTCACTCCCGCCGAGGATCTTTGCAGGCTGTCAGAGTTTGTTTATCAAAAGCACTATGCCAGCATTCTACCCAGAAATTTCCACAAATCTCCAGAGTTACCCGTGAAATTTGGCCAGGAAAGTGAAGAGGACAGAAGATTTTCACAAGAGAGCAGTGGAAAGAGGGACACATATTGCAGTCTTGAGAAAATGTGTTTGTATTTGCTTTCAGGTTCTATTCCACACGATGCTTCTCAGACCATACAGTGCTGTGAAAAAGTTTTTGCCCCCTTCCTGATTTCCTCTATTCTTGCATATTTCTCACACTGGATGTTTTCAGATCTTTAGACAAAATATAATATTGATTTTAGGGAACCTGAGTAAACAAATGACACATTTGTTTTTTACTTATTAAATGTATTTAATGAACAATAAATCCCAACACCCATTTCCCTTGTGTGAAAAAGTAATTGCCCCCTTACAATAACTGCAGCCAATGTATAATAAAGTAATCATTTGTAATATTTGGTCACATATCCTTTGCATGCCATAACTTCCTGATGTCTTTGACCCAACAATATCAAAAGACTCTTGAAATCTTATTTTCTGGTATTTCTACAAGCGATACTATAACCTCTCTGCATTTGAATGGATCTCTATGGGAATTGGGGGGTGGGACTAGATTTAGTTGTAAATTACACTGGAATAGTATGGAACACATGGTTGGCTAAATGGCTCTAAGTCATCAAGGGTCTGATGTATCAAACGAGCCTCAAACCATCACTCTGCTGCCAGATATGCAGTAGATATGGATGGTTCACTTTAAGGGTTGTTTCTCCTGACAAATTTTCCTATTGAACTCCATGGAAAAATAAGTCAGGAGAAACAACCCTTAAAGTGAACCATCCATATCTACTGCATATCAGTAAAAAACAAATGTGTCATTTGTTTACTCAGGTTCCCTAAAATCAATATTATATTTTGTCTAAAGATCTGAAAACATCCAGTGTGAGAAATATGCAAGAATAGAACAATGCAACAATGTAAATCAACAGGGATTAAGAGTAGAAGTGCAACAGGTCAAGTTTATATGTGTTCCCACCTCACAAGTGTGCAATTGTGCCTTGAAGTGCATCCTTATGTTACAGTGTTCTTGCAAATCAACTTTGGTTAGATGTTCTTAGTCTGATGAAATTCACAATAAACTTTGCAGCCAGTTTATATAATTTTTAAATCCAGATTACAATAGCTCATGCTTCCATGATTTAGTAAAGTGCAGTATTGTGTATGGAATTTGAATAAGCTTGACTTCTACAGAAATGATAAATGAGATAAATAAGGATGTCATTTCTGTCTTAAATTATTTAAATTGCATCCGTCAAATGGAGAGCGGTGACATATGGGGTGACATATATTCTATTTTCCAGTGCACTGGCTCAGTCAATGGCACAGCACATGGGGCACTGGGCGTGGCTACTGAATTCTGTTATTTTTGTGACCAGAGGCAAAGAGTACACAGCTCACAGTGCATGATGCAGGTGGAAAATGGGCTGGGAAATGTCCTGAGCTCATTAGGATGGGAACACTGCACGTTATATTACCTCAGAGGAGACGCAGGACACAGGGCCCTACATGGCTTAGAATACCATCCATGTTTTTTTTTATTGAAAGTCGAAATGTCTATGCAGATAATGGTTGTGGAGGGGCCTGCCCGTCTGTAATTTAACTTTTTACCGCCAGTTTCAATCGGAGGCCAGGGTGTTACTCCACTGTCGTGGAGAATAAGTTTTCCTTTGGTGTAAACCCGCGACATCTGAGTTTTTATCGCTGGCTTTTACTTTTGAAACTGGAATATTCTGGCAAGATCAGGCTTATCAGTCTATCTCTCTCTCTTTACTGGTAATTTAAATTCTGGTTTAATGTCTTCTTTTTTGTAAATTATAAACAGTGAGCCTATTAATGAATGAATGTATGATTCCAATTAATTATTCGAATTGACAGTTTTTCCTGCAATAAAAGAATTTAATCTGAAAACCTGATTCATACTATGTTTTGACTCCACCAGGTTACTGTTCGACTCACCTATCAACAAATTTGGCTATTTAATTGATTGTCATTTTAAATAATAATTATTAAATTACATCCATTAAATGTAGGTTGAATGAGGGGCTTTAGCACACAATACGTCTTGTGTTTAGTATTCAGAGTGCTGGACATTTTAACTAGGGCATTGAGTACTGGAATGGCTGGATTCAGGAAATAAACACATTTTGACTTTATCCTCACTTCCCCAACAGCATCTACTTGTTTACATGAGTCTGTGAGACCGATACTTAAGTACACCATGTTCCCTCATTTACGTGGAAGCCACCCTAAAAAGATAATTAAAACCAATCTACCTGCTCCTTATTCAGTTTGGGATCAGGTTAACTCCTGGGGTGCAAGTACCACATGGAGGGCTCAGCGTTGACTTCAAATGCCAGCTAGGGACAAAATGGAGTAATGATTGCTCCAGAAGGAGATGCGAAGAATGTCTCACACAGGCCTTTAATTCCCCTCTGCCCTTTATTCCCAAATGCCAAAATAATTATCACCTCATATTTTGTCTTTTTATATTTTATAATTACATATTCCTTTTTAAGTTTGTTTATTAAGATGTTTATGAAAAACACTGTAACATGTACTTGCTGTCACATAGACTTTATTCCTGAATTATTATCATTAGTATTATTTGGACCGCAAACAAGCTAAAGTTAAAAAAAAACTCCACTTTCTGTCTGTACCCAAAAATGGACCTTGCAATTCAACAGCAAGCTATTCCAACAGTTTTCATCAAAAGACATGTCCAACTTTAGGACAACCCTTGGTAATAGTCACCATTCTCACATGCAATATTCCTGACCAGCAGGTTAATATAACAGTTAGGGAAGTGTGTTGTGGGTTAAATTCCCAGCAATGGTGTGGCTGTTGGGCCCTTGAGAAAGGTAATCAACCTGAAGTGCTTCAGTAAATGCCCAGCTGTATAAATGGGTTATATTGAAATTTATATATTAAAAACATTTATAATATTTTTTGCATGAATGTTAAACTGCAGCTCCTATTACAAAATCTGTACGTATGGATTGCAAAACCGACCACATGGATTCCAGAACTTGAGTGCACAGAATTCCGAAAGAATCCCAAAATAATTTGTTATTTCACTACTTTAAGTACGATTGCTTTTCAATCCCATCCCCCCAGGAATCACATGTCTGTGCACCAGTTGTACGTGGACATGATGTCATCTCTTAAAATGTCATGAGGGGAGGTCTGTGTCAGGAGTCATATTGGCATGTCATGTTTCTACACTGCACCGGCAGCATTGTTCGTATTTATGGACAGCTGATTTGATTATTTGGCAGCTTTACAATGCACAACCACAAAGAGTGCTTAAGATATTCCATGGATTCCCATTGACCTGCCACTATGATAATCTTCCTAGGCAGAAAAAGGAAATTATATAAAAAAGAGCACCAACTTACTCTATCAAATGAAGGTCAACCCTGTCAAGACATCACGCTAAAACCTTTAAATGTATGGCTGAACTTTTCAGTGGGCACCACTGTAAGCATGTTCTCATTGGATATTAAGGGAAAATATTGTAGTATGCCTCATTAGTGGATTCAGAGTGAATTGTTTGGTAGATCTTTAAGTTCCATATTAAGAACCACCTGTATTCTGAAAAGTATATATCTGTTATCTTTCTTTGTCTCTTCATCAACATCCATCTGGTGTATCTGGTGCTTGAGTATGAAAATGGTGTTTCAGTAATGCAGACCACGTAAAGGACTATTAAGTGACAGGTTTTTGCAATTCTGAAAATGACATAGTGTCATAGAGAAATGGAGCAGTTAGCATTTAGAGTTTTTAGGAAAACACTTCAAATGTTTCTTCTCCAACAAAACATGACTGATTTGGATGAGACTTGGGATCTTGTCTCATGCCGAGTGACCTCATACGGGTATTACTTTCCTTACTTTTCTAGCAGTTACAGTGGTGCTCGAAAGTATTCATACCCCTTCACTTTTTGCACACTTTATTGTGTTGTAGATTTCATTTTAAATGGATAAAATTGCCATTTTTGCCCATCAATCTACACTCAATAACCCATAATGACAAAGTGAAAACATGTTTGTAGAAATATTTGCAAATGTATTAAAAATAAAGAACTTCAATCTCTCATGTGCATAAGTATTCATACCCTTTGCTTTAATGTATTTTTAAAGTATCATATTTCATATTTGGTCGCATATCCTTTGCATGCTGTTACTTCCTGAAGTCTGTGACGCATCGACATCAAAAAACTCTCGATATTTTATTTTCAGGTACTGAAACAAGCGATACTATAACCTCTCTGCATTTCAATGGATTTCTATGGTAATTGGGTGGTGAAACTAGATTCAGCTGTAAATTACACTGGTACGGTATGAAACACATGACTGGTGAAATGGCTGTAAGTCATCAAGGGTCTAAGGTATCAAACGAGCCCCAAACAATCACTCTATGGCCAGATATGGAATAGATGTGGATGGATCACTTTAAGGGTTTCTTCTCCTGACTTTTTCCCCCATAGTGTTATATAACCCTTGCAGTGATCCATCCACATCCACATAGTGTCACAGAGAAACGGAGCAGGCACCTGTGTAGATGAGCTGTCACCCTCGTCCCTGATCTTCACAGCTCCATACAGTGGAGAAAAGCATAAGGCAATGACAAAGCAAAGGCAAGCGGAGAGAGGTATGAACAAAGATGAAAAGGGCCCAGCTAGACTACAGTTTTAATGAACAGGTTTGTTTCACACATAGAAAGATACACTGGCTCACTGGGATTTTGAAGTAACCTGCCAGCCTCAATGGCTTTTAATTAATGCTAATCCACACAGAGAGAGCTGACACAGTCTTGTTATCTGCTCATCAATTACAGCCTGATTCCAGCTCTATTTATTTTAATTGAGTTCAGGGCACTTCCTTAACCAGGGCTGCAAACTCATATTATAGATCCAGCTGAGAACCTTGCAGATCCTACATGTACATAGGGCAGAAACTACATGCCATCTCTGCTGAGTTGTATCCTTACTTCCTCTAATTGTATCCTAATTGTATCCTTACTTCCGACCTATAGTTAGCGGTGGTACTGGTATTTGGGGGAGCGGAAGGCTTGTTTTGTACCATCAATTTCTACGAATTAATTTGAGGTGTATGCAGCAGTTTGTAGTGAGAGTGAGATGTAGAATTGGAAACGTGGCTGTGATGATATCACATGATTAATAGACCAGTGCTATGAAAAGGGTAAGCGGTGGGGAAGTGCGAAGAAAAAGGTTTCCCAGTAATATAACCGAGTGTGTGGTAGTAGGCACAGAAATAGTCAATGTTTCAGGAATGATTGTTTCTAAATCTCAGCGGGAAGAGGCTTGGCACTGTGGTTTGTGCACTGTACAAAATGACTTACCCCACAGTCTGATTGGATGGATTTGCTGATACCCTGAGGTCTCCCTGTGTATTGTACTGAAGGGGGAGGGGGGCACATCTCTCCTGTGTATCAGGAGGAAACAGTCAGCTTTTTTACATCTGAGAACAAAGATTCTTTCCTTCTAAGCTTTTTAATTAGATTTATAGTCCATGCAGTTAAACTTAGTTATAATTGCAGTGACCTACACAGGGACTGACTTGTGTGCCAGGTCAGCTGCAATAGCATATAGCCAAGCCATGTTGTTTTTCAAAGCATCTGTCCTCAATAAATCTGTCTTTGAAGGGAATGACAAAATTCTTCAAAAATCACAGATGATTCTGCTCATCACAAACCTGGCCTGTGCTATTTAACATTGCAGAGCTCCACTGACTTCTCTGCTCAGTTAAAAAAAACAGCCACTTTTTAAGAGCATCCTGATATGTGCTATCATAGTGATC
This sequence comes from Ilyophis sp. 1 JC-2022, assembly GCA_022702515.1. Lineage (NCBI taxonomy): Eukaryota > Metazoa > Chordata > Actinopteri > Anguilliformes > Synaphobranchidae > Ilyophis > Ilyophis sp. 1 JC-2022. The sequence goes on from CM040402.1 coordinate 47,023,336, forward strand.
ATAACTCAGGCTGCCTGCATCACACTACTGAATACTTAATCTTGCAGAACTTTCCATAAGTTGTGGTATTATTGAAATAATATTATTATTCAATATTATTGAATTTTATCTCATGGGCGGCTCATGCCTCTAGTGGAATGTTTTCAAAGGCTAGGTGAAATGAAGAAGTAAGAGCATTTATTGAAGGAAAGCACTGTAATTCCTGAGTACCGTTCTGCATTGTGGATTAGGAGCTGTTTAAGCATGGTAATAGAAGTAAATATTTGGAGAGGAAGGTGAAGGTCAATACCGATGGAACTATCAATCAATATTTGGTGGCCTTTCCAGCTGAAGACCACTCCCCAGGGTTTATTATTGAATCCTAACTATGACAGAGACAACTATAGCCTGCAACCAGTAGCCTGACACAATTACATGGTGTCAGAGCGGGATATCAGCCAGAGTTTGCAGGAATAATTTGAGTTTAACTAGTCTTTATTTATTTAACAGTATTATGCTGTTTCTGTTATGAAGATACTGTGTATTTTCAGTTTTAATTTCCTATTAAAATAAGTAGAAACAACCTGGCCAAGACTGAGGAAGTATATTCATGAGTGAGTCTGTGTAGGTATTGGAGGCTTTATTTTCATAAGAGGCTATACAAGCCTAAGAACTATGGATCCTAATGAGTTCAGCCAATACCTTATGCAATCAAGTACAGCTGCGCTAGAGATTGAGTGTGTAATTAGGTAATCTTGTAATTGTTCAGATTCCTTTTTTCCCCCTCTCCCTTCACATCAAATAACCATGAGCTGGAATGAGCTGGTATGAGCTGGTATGGCCGAGAATCACCAAACTTAGTAGGCTTGTTTGGATGTCTGAACTCTTGGATGTCTTCTATTATAGCACAGATTGAACACCTAGTGGCGATCTAGTGCATGTGACTACATTTAGATTTTCATGAGCCCAGCAGTCACACAATTTGGTGCACAGGTCCCTCTCTTCATGAGGAACAGATTTGCCTCAAGGCCCCATAAAGTTCACCATTTACTGGCATTTAGAATTTTTATAAAAACACTTAAAATGCTTCTTCTCCAACAAAAATGGACTGATATGCATGAAACTTGGTATCTTGTCTCATGCCGAGTGACCTCATACAGGTATTACTTTGCTTACTTTTCTAGCAGTTACTGTATGTCAAAATGGGGCTGAATGACAGTCCAATGAAATGAAAAAACAATTTGAGTCACCAGATCTAAAACCTATAAAATAAATAAGAACATGAGACACATTAAGGTACATTTTTCAATAAATGAAGATGACAGTTAAAAAAAATAAACGATTGAACTATTTCCTCATTTAGGTCAGAAAACGAGATAGCATTAGATTTAATCGGTGTCTCGCTGTAATACGTGGATTACCCTTTCTCCCTTTTAAACCAAAACATATAGATTTTCGGTCACTATATATTCATATGTAAGAATTTGCTGATAACTTGATTTTGAGCTTAACTGTAATGCAGTTCTTCTATTGTCATATCATGTTTTTAGAAATTGAACTTAAACAGTGAAGGTTTTCACTTCAAATTTCTTTGCTTACTGAAAAATTTGTTTGATATTCTTAGTGGTGTAAATACAGAGCAATATATAGAATGGTTCATTTTAGCAAAAATAGTTTTCATAAACAGTGCAGTACAACAAACGGCCACAAGATATCAGTAAAAAAGTAAAAATGAACTACATACCTATGTCTGGCCAGTGTGTGCATAATACATGTGATTGATGTCAATTAATTAAAACTTTATGTGTTCAGTTAAAAACTTGTCACATTTACTTAATATCAGTCAAATATGTAATTATACACCTATGTGAGTTAGCTAAAAGCTAATTACAACAATTTATCTCTGATCCTAACTGAAATTAGGTTATTTAAGTTGGAAGTAATGTATAGCAAATTGTGTTGGACCTTTTCACAAACATGCCTAAAAACTAATTTTGATGAAATATCACACGTAGCACAAGTCATAATAAAGAAAATCCTTAGATCAAGCTCCACAAGTGTTATGTACCTGAGCTGTCCTGTAGAGCTTGATGCCATTTGTTGATGGCATGGTCCATCATCTCAGTTGGAACACATATGTAAGATTGGTGTCCGCCATCATAAAATCTCTGTGGTTGCTTAAACAAAAAACTGTTGCTTATGCTACTTGGACCCCAGGAACCGCTGCTTGATATTGTTATTATTATTATTATTTTATTTTTAATTTTTTACTATTATTATTATTATTATGATTTGATGGATGGGTGAGTGGGTAAATTAGCTGTTCCTGTGGTTTGGTAGGTAAGTATGTAGATGAATGGGCAAGTGAGTGAGTAGGTGGTCCACTATAAACTCATTGAATCTTCATGCAGTTCAAGAAAAGCGTGGGTGGCTGTGCAATGTACAATGAACCTGCAGTGTTTATCCCACAAGTGACGGCCCCTGGATGTAACTAGAACTGTCACATGCTATCTACAGAGGCACCAAGAGACCATGGTAACCAAGGAAACAGGTTACCCACTCTCTCTTTCTGTCTGTCTGTGCCTCTCTTTCTCAAGAACCAGAGAGACAGAGAGAGAGAGAAAGAGCTGCAGGAAACCAACTTCAAAAGCTGGTACAGCACAGCTGAGGAAAGCACACATGCTGAGATGTGATTTAGGTCATGTTTTAGAATACAAAAATATGTATCTTTTGAGTTATTTTATTCTAATTTATCTCTTTTACAGAAGAGCCATTTTAACATACAAAAAAGTGTATTCAAAACAACAACAACAAAGAATACAGAAAACAAATAAAATACAGTGGATTAAATGAAATACAATGGAATACAAATATAAAGAGAGCTCAGTCAGTAACTTGAAAACAGGTGCATACCTCTTTCATATAGTGACCGTCCTCCAACAACAGTTTGAATGTTTGCAAGGACACAACTGTTTCAACTCTAAGGGAACCTTGAATTTCATTCCACAGGTATGGTGCAAAGAAGCTAAATGAGATTTTGCAAGAGGAACCACTCAGGTTATCCAATCCTGTGACCGGGTGGACTATTTCATAGATTTAAAAGTGGTGTTAGATGAAACGGCAGCATTTCATGGTTTTAAACTTGAAGTAGATGCATGCATAAAAGTGACATTCCCATGATCTAAAACTGAGCTCACATGAAATGTTTATTGACGTTACATTCATTAGGTACATCATTAAAGTTTAATTGTAAACATTGTTCACTAATCTGAGGGATTTGGTTGGGGATTATGAAAAATTATTTTTAAAATCATATGATGTAAAAAATGTTTGAGAGAGAGAGAGAGAGAGAGAGAGAGAGAGAGAGAGAGAGAGAGAGGGGATATTGAGGGTTGTTTCTCCTGACAAATTTTCTGTCAGGAAACTCTGGTCAGCTAGCAACCATGCGTCTCATACTCAACCAATCACATGGACACACTTCTGATGGACCGCCCCCTTTTTAAACCAAGAATTAGACCTCGCTTTGCTGCTCATTTGCTTTGGTGTTTCTGCGTTAAAATTTGAGATCATCCTCCACCATCCCGGCTTCCACCTGTTGTTTGGATCTGCTTTGGTACGGGGGTTTCTGGTCTTTCGCCTGTTTAGCGTTTGAATATGTGAGTTGTCCTGACATAAATATAGTTTGGTTAGTTCAGCAACCACCAGCATTAACTGAAAAAAGCATTCCCATGGACATTCCCTCAACCACTTATCAGATACATGTGACCCGTCAAGTATTTATTCCTGTGGGAGGTCACTCCAATAAACATCTCCTCTCAGTTGCTCTATCCTCAGATTCAGTTATATGTTCTGTAGGTGTGGGGGCATAAGTAAACACAATTCATGCCTAACGGAAAACCTGACAATGAAGAAGCCAAAGAAGTCACTTAAGCACATACAATAAACTGAGCTTCATGCAATTCCCCTGGGCATCAGTTAAAGAATCCTACCACAGAGGAACATACAGCTTTCAGCCACCACTGCCAGATTCGGAGCACAAAACCTCTCTCGTACTCTCAGACGATGATTTACTTCACCATTGTCTGAACCATAATATAAAATGTTAAGCTTTCAATTAGGCTTCATTACGTATGAAATATATCAGTGTATTTAATGAAAAATACATGTTTATGAATTATGATGAGGTTGCATGTGAATTCAAATCATATTCATAGTTCCAAGAATAATAACTTCATTCTTTTTCAGAATTTGAAAGGCACTGATTTGTGAGACTATTATTTTCCAAAGTTGATTGATAAAGCCACAACACAAAAAGTACCCAGCATAATGGAATGCTACAATGCTCCAACATCAAGGGAGTAATACTTTTCAGCAAATGAAAGCCGGTCTGTGCCAAACAGGGTTATGATTGCAGCCATACCTGGATTATCGACCGGGCCAGTGAGGCCAGTGCCCTGGGGCCTCAGACTGCCAGGGGGCCTCCAAGCCTGTCCCAAGACTTCCGAAGGAAGTTGAAAGCCAGGGCCCTCAGTGCGCACAGCGCAAGCTGATCACTAGGCCCCTGGGTGCTTATAGCATGAGCTTATAGGAATGGCTTGTCTATGCCGCTAACGGAAAAAATTCTGTGGCACCAGACAATAAGTTTGACAGTCTCTTGGAATTTCTTAAAAAGCAAAAAAGCATATATGAGCAGCTCAAGCAACTAAGGGAGGAAGAGCCAAGTAGAAAAAAACCAGGACTGAGCCAAGAAGTCTACCGTCTACTAAGTTAGGCGACGACCACGCAGGGTGTGTAGTTTGTGGTGATGAAAAGCACAGGAAAAAGGTATACTTGAGGTATCCTTTGAGCGCCAAAACTGCAGTAAGGAAGTTGGGGGCATGCAAAAGGTGTCTCGAGGTTCATGAGGACAGTTCATATTGCAAACTCGCCTATCTGTGTAAGAACCAAGACTGCAAGGATGAGCATACTCCTGAGCATTATTACTATCTGTGCCTAAGGCTGAGACAAAAAAAGCGGTGCAGGTCAGAAAAAGAGCAGATTTGGTTCAGAGAAAGTTAAAAGCAGGAATAAATATACAGAGGAGCAAGAGGAGTTTTTCAACAAGCTTTCACCAGAATTAGCAAAAAAATGTTGAGATGTATTTACAAACATTGCATCAAAGGCTTTCAGTACTGTAAAAGAGGCGAGTGGATTGCAAGAGCTGCCAGTGATTATGATGCTTCTCAAGGTCACAGCCAATGCTGGACAGAAAATCGGAAAGTTAATTTATTTGGCTTCAGACACTAATTATATAACCCTCTGAACCTGAGAAGTGAAGAAATCACTCTCGTCATCCATGGGGTTGGGGGGACGAAGGTTCATGTGGAGACAAAACGATACCATCTAAAGATCTGAATAAGCACTCCCAAGGGCACTCTAAAATCTCATCAATTAGTTTGTTATGGATTAGACAGCATTGCAGATGTCCACAAAAGTGTGACGCCGAAGCAACTGCAGAAATTCTTTCCAGACATACCGCTTTATGAACTTACGAGACCCAGAAAAATCAATTTTCTCAGAAAATCAGAGTCGTCGAAGACCTTGTGCTGTGGGACGGACCACTGGGGAAAACGATCAGAGGCACTCATCCCGAGCTCTTTGGGGAGCTCACTGTGTCAGCCCACATGTCCAAAACACATTTTGCAAGGTCAATGAAAGCGGCTGCTGTAAAGTATGAGGAACACCCAGAGCAACTTCCACAGAACAAACAGGTTGACATCAAGTTCCAGGAGTCAAGTACTTGAAGCACTAACCGGGACTTCCAAGAGTAGTTGAGGTGGGATAGTATGCAAGTCATGGGAGTCAAAATGCAGGGGTTTCCGCTTTTTTCACAGCAAGGAACCACATTGGCATGCTGAATATCTTTGGTTAGAAGATACAGCTTTCAGAGCTTACGTAAGGTGGAACTCGGACCAGGGCTCAATTGTCAGGCTGGTGGAATCTAAAGCCAAATGAACTCCCTTGGACTATAAAGGTGATGTTGTCAAAGCAGAGATGTGCGAAGCAGTATTTGCCTCACGGCTGAAAAAGTACTGCGCAGCCGAATCCAGGTAGGGAGGTGGTGCCATTTTCTCAATAGCCAAACAATCCTTGGTGCAGTACAGCGAAAGAGCTATGGCTATCAGACATTTTTTGAGAATAGGATCGGAGAGATTCAAAACAGCACAAGGATCCAAGACTGGTGGTGGATTCTTGGTTTGCAAAACATTGCTGATGTAATTAACAGACTAGCCGGCCCTCAAGACCTGGATGAATACTCAGAGTGGCAAAATGGGCCAAAGTTTTTGAGTTAGTCAGAGAATGAGTGGCTGAATAAATCAGCCAAAGAGCTAGCAGCCATTTCCAGAGAAATAATTAACAAGTTGCAAAAAAAAAGACATTTGTTGCTGGGCTGACAAGGGCTAAGGCAAAGAAACAAGAACCAGAACATTACATTACAATCATTTATCCAAAGAACAAAATCAGAACCAGGTCCAAACAAAACAAAGAAGGCCACCTGCAGGGTCAGCCATCCGAGGCCTTGTGGATGTCAAGCAGTTCAGTGTTCGAACATGACTGGTCAAAACAGTTGCATGAATCTGGAAAGCAGCATTGGACAAAATCAAGCCATGAACAGTCCAAAGTGGGAGGCAGTCTTTTTAGCAGGAGTCTTCTCAGTAAGAGAACGAGAAGATGCCTTAAGAGACATTTTTCTTGCAGCACAAGACTCTGGGCTGGTGGTTTGCGGTGGCCGAGTGCAAATCTTCAAAGAAGATCAGGTCCGTGTTTCCTATCTTTCCCTCTAATGCCTGGGTGTCCACACTGTTAGCTCGGGAGGCCCACAATGGGAGTCATGACGGGGTGGCCGGAACCTTGCTCAAAATGAGAAGAAAGCCGTGGGTCATAAGGGAAAAAATAATGACCAAAAAAGTAGTCGATAGCTGCATAGTCTGCAGGAAGGCAAGAGTGAAGAAATGTCAACAGAAAATTAACTGAACCTGCTGCACCATTCGAGTTCACAACAGTAGACCTCTTTGGACCCTACCAAGTAATAGATGACATCAAAAAAAGAGTGACACTGAAAGTCTGTGGAGTTGTCTTTTGCGGCATAGCTAGCAGAGCCATCCACACAGAATGAGTAAATACCCTATCAACCAAACATTTTCTGATGACCTATCAAAGGTTTACAGCAACCAGGGGTCATCCAAGAAAGATTTGATCAGATTCAGGCACTAATTTAATTAGAGCAAAACCAGTCTTAGAGGAGCTGTACAGATTCTTGAACAGCCTGGATAAAGAAGCCCTGCAGGAGACCGCGGCCAAAAATGGAACGGAGTGGATGTGGAAAATCCATCCGGCCGATTCTCTACACAGAAATGGTGCTGCAGAAGCCACTGTACGCATTGTAAAAAGGGCACTCCAGAGTATTGAAAAAGAGTTTGTGCTCAGTTACACCGAGTTTCCGACAACAATTTACAAAGCAGCCAACTTTGCAAATGAGCGCCCAATTGACGCCAGGGTACAGAGCTGAGAAGACTGTATTCAATATGTCACACTCAATACTCTCCTACTCGGTCATGCATCTCAATGCGGGGATTGGAAAACCTTCAACTTTTCCAGATACCCCTACAAAAGTCCCTGAGCAATGCAGTCAGAGGTAACTAAGTTTTGGAGGTGCTGGAGCCAACTCGCTGGTCCCAACTCGCTGGTCCCAACTTGTTTGTAAGGAGCAAGTGGCACACTGCACAGAGAAATCTCACTGCGGGAGACATGCGATGAGGGGACAATTCAAGCTTAGCAGAGTCGTCAGTACCAATCCAGACAACAAAGGTGTCGTGAGGGACGTCTACATCAGGATCTTCCTAAGCTACCGTGTTCCTGTGACCGAACAGGGACCACCAAGTTTGTCTTTAAAGCTGGTGATCTCCATGGGTTAGCAAAAACAACAAAAAAATGGTGTTCCATGGGAAGGTCGAGTGGGAGGTGTCAAGTCAAACTGGAGTTTTCTAGTAAATATTGGGACCAAGAGGGGAAAAAAAAAGCATAAATAATAAAGAAAGTAATGGCAAGAATCCACTGATACAGAATATTTAGAAAGCAAACCAGATGGAACCAATCTGCATAATTGCTGCCCGGTGCATGTAAAAGAAACACACAGCGTCACAGAGAGCAGTCCGGAAGTGAGCAAGCACCGCACTAGGATTATAAACAAATACCGTGCTAGAAAGAGTTGCTGGAAAAGGTTCTTAACAGTTTGTGATCTGCGGAAAGACTGTGCAGTACTGAAAGGTCTACAAAATCCGAAGAGGCAGCCGGTAAGATTAATGCTGAACTTTAAAGTAATTTGAAAGACTATTTCCCTAGCGAAGATCACTGCTGCTACCATCCAGTTTGGTCGTGCCAGCTTTATACCACAGGGGTCGGTAGCCTGTTTGTGTGTTGCTTGTGGCTCGATAATTTAGCTCTTTATTGTTCATGTGTGCAAGATGGGTTGTCTATTTAAACTATTATCCATTGGTTGTAGTTATATTTACGAATTTGATGATGCTTGTCAAAGAGAAGCATGGAAATGGAGATGATAGAAAGTGTTAATTGTTTGCTAATTGCTTTTGAAGTACCTTCTGGTTTGGTGTGGTGGAAAATTAATGGTAAAACTATGAATAGTAGTTAGTTGCATAGGCTTTTAGCTACAGCATGTTATGGGCCCCAATGGTTTAAAAAAAAGTTGTTTAAATAGACTGCATAATTTAATATTACTACTTTAAGTTAAAATGCAATAAAAGACATACATTACCTGATGTGTAAACCAAGAGTTATGACAGCAGTGGGCATTAGCTTTATTTGCATTTAAAGTGAGAAAATGTATAAACTAAAAAAGTAAGGACTGATGCTTAATGTTTGTTTGTTGCAATATTTACAAATGCATATTTTTTTTATAATTTACATTTACTTGAAATAGTATGTGTATAGATTTTTCATTACTGTATTGTTTCTATTCAAAGGTTTTTTACCTAATGACCTAATGACTAATGGAACTGATGGAACCTAATAACGAATGGACCAAATGGAACCTAATGACTAATGGAACTGATGGAACCTAATGACCAATGGAACAAATAGAACCTAATAACTAATGGAACTGATGAAACCTAATGACAAACGGAACTGATGGAACCTAATGACAAACGGAACTGATGGAACTATCAAACTAAATTGCTGAACCTGCCAAACTAAAAGGAGAAAAAGGAAAAGCTGTTTGGTCATTGAGTGGAATCCAGTTAAAATCTTCAGGTAGATGCATCAAGTGGGGAAGCTGCACATATTCTTAAAACGTAACTTTACAATAGGGGAACCCGAAAAGAGTGCAGAACGCAGATAATGCATGCTTGCCAAAGGGCAGGGCTATAGATGCAGATCTCTTGATGGGGAACGTAAGTACTGGAGGGACATTTTGAAAAAAGTTGTAGCAGTGATCAAGTTCTTGGGTGAAAGAGGACTTGCGTTTAGGGGAAATAATGAACGGTTTGAGTCAATCCATAAGGGTAATTTTCTTGGCATCCTAGAATTGCTATCACATTCTTAGCTGAACATATTGACCCGTTCTTAGCTGAAGATATTAAAAAGTTTGGCGGAAAAGGAAGAGGCACAGTGTCCTATTTGTCATCGACAATATGTGAAGAACTCATTGAGCTAATGGGTCAGAAAACTCACCAAACAATAGCAGATGAGATTCGGGATACCAAATATTTTTCAATAATTGTTGACTCCACCCCAGACCTGTCACATGTGGACCAATTGACGTTCATATACTGTTTATTAACAGCAGTGGGAATGTGGTGGAGCAATTCCTGAGCTTTGAGACAATTGACAGCCACACTGGTAAACATTTAGCAGACTCAGGCCCAGCGCCAGGATGAAGTGACTGAGGGGGCAGTTAAAAATGGCGAGGAGGCAAATATTTTTATTTAGTAAAACAGTAGGTTATCATCCTGCTATGCAGTGGCGGCTGGTGCCAGTTCTCCTCTGTGGGGCTATCTCAACCTCAACCCCCCCCCCCAATTTTATTGTCATTATGGGCGGTGCCAGAAAATTTTGCTTAGGTGGTGCTATACCCAAAGATTCTCTAATACCCTCTCAGCTATATCGCTGCTTCTCTAATTTCCACAATCACGCAACACATGCCCGCGCACAACTGCACGCAGCCATATCCTACTAGATATAGTGACTTACAGAGTCAATACAATGCATTTGTATCCAAAGTGACTACTGAGTGAGTACAATAACACTATAACAGTCAGCCAGCTATTTATAGTAGGCTAGGCTACTAACAACAACAACACGTGAACACCGAACACGCTATGTGACTGCCACCACACACTCAAAAAATAATACAATTGTCCAATCTAGACCTAACATGAAACATAAAAGTGGTCTATTGTCATCATCACATATTGCCAACATGACAAAAAATGTCTCACTCAAACTCCAACATTTGACGCGATCAATAGGCTACTACTATCAACAGGTAGCTAGGCTGGATTGTCATTGCTAACACATATAACGTTAGCCTACTACACATATAGCACTAACGTTAGGCCTACTGTGTAAAACGAAATAATCTAATTTAACGTTAGCCTACTCACCAATGGACGTCTCTCATACTATAGCAAGACAATGTACTTGTTGTGGTTCATGGCAAAATCATCAATGATGTCCTGCTCATCAAGGGCCCTTGCTCCTCCGGAGTTAATCGACAAAAAAGCCGGGTTTCTATTCCGAGTGTCCCCGCTGTTGCTCTTCATGTAATTTTTTACATGCCATAAACATGAAAAACTGCGTTCACAGACCCTGGTATTTTTGAGGTCCCAATTTTCGGCTCGAGTTAACATTAGATCGCTGCGCTCAAAATCAACTAGCCAAGTTCAAGACGTCACCTGACTCATTCTCGCAAGTCCCGAGATCAAGGAGTAGAATGAATTATCGAGCGACTTTGTTTGAAAAAATGTTGTCTATATTTATTCATCGACTCTGGCGTTTATAGGGGGTCAAATATGCGTGGCGGTTCTAGTGTTAAACACTTGTATCTCAGCCAATATTTTTGTTGTTTTTGCTATTTTTCTATAGGGTACATATATATATATGGAGTGCTCGGGCAGAGTCAACCAAGGCACTGTGGAGAAATTATACTCACATTGTAGAGGCCTTCGGTGGTATGTGCAATGATGATAATGAGAAAAGAGATACTCGAATTGAGGCCGCTGGACTATGTGCTAAATTGGATACCTTAGAGATGGTGTACATGGCACATTTGTGGAACGTCATACTTGACCGGTTCCACGCTACAAGCATGCACCTACAGAAAAGGGAAATTGACATATCTGTAGCAGCACAGCTTTTGTCTTTGTTGAGGAATTTTGTGGCGGGACAGCGAGACCAGTTTGAGGCGTTTGAAAGGGCAGCCTTAAATGTGACAGGTGTCTCTCAGTCATATAAGCACGATCTTCAGCGAAAGAGGAAACGCAAAACATTTGCAGATGAGAGCTCAGAGAGCTCAGGTGTGACACTTGAGGGGAAGGAGAAGTTCAAAATAGAAACATTTTATGTGGTCAGTGATAAGCTAATGGCATGCCTTGAACATCGCTTGGACACTTACAAGCGTTTGACCAGTCTTTTTGGAGTATTGTTTATGTCAGATCAGGTGTCTAACAGTGATGTCATAGTGGAAAAGGTAAATGCACTCTCCGCTGCATATCCATCAGACCTGGACATAAACTTTGCCAATGAACTCATCCAATTCAAGCCTTTCATGTCTGACTCTGAGGGTGAGAAATGGCCAACTAAATCGCTTGAGACATTGCAGGCACTTAATCTGCAGTCAGTGTTTCCCAATGTTTTTGTGGCATGTCGGATTTTTCTAGCTTTGCCAGTGACAAAGTGCCAAGGTGAGCAGACAGTTTCCCTTTTAGGCAGAATAAAAAATGAGCTGCGGAGTAGCATGTGCCAAACACGTCTCAGCTCATTGTCACTTATGTCAATAGAGTCAGACCTTGTCAGACAGCTAGATTTTGACGATCTAGTGGATGTTTTTGCGAGGAGGAAGGCAAGAAAGACACCAATATCGAAAAGCGGGGGGGCCTAGGGGCCTAACGGGACTATAGTCCGGCCCTAATTGCAGCGACGTGTTCTGCAGACCATACAGTCATAAACAGATCAAATTGTCCCTGGTATTTTACATCCTTGTGCAAAATGTTCCTTCCTGGACATTACTGAGTCAAAAAGCAATTTGTCAAGGATCATTCCCCATTCCACCTCTAACCTTGCTAAGGAGCGTGTGATTAATTTAACCATTAAGTTCTCACCTGTGGACAGAATCCCAATCTCCCACTGCTGCAGATCAGAGACAGATGTGACACTTTGGTGCTGATCCATCATGTTTTCATAGGCTGAAGCTGGTAATCATATTCAGAGCTACTAAAATTGGATCACATTGATCTCCACCCCTCACTGGACTTTTTATACTGCCAGGCCTTGAAACAGACCTTGAGGCAGGTCTTTTTCACCAGTAGTCTTAGGTACCACAGCAGACAAACAAATAAGATCCACTGATAGGACCCCAGAAACAGAATGGTCTTGACCTGCATGGATGAACAAGAAGCATGGTAGAAAGCCATGTCTTACTCGGCTCATACACAAACTCCATTGCATAATTGATAATATTGCATAATAATAGCTCTGATAAAAGCATTGTATTTATTCCCAAAGGTTGGCTTTAGAGCTGGATCAAATGGGTATCATTACACTGAAATTATGCTCTGCTTAGCCGCTCATTATTGAATCATTCTTATTGTGGTGTCAAACGATCCACTCAATCATTGGGTTCAGTGTCCCATAGACCTAGCTAAAAAGGCAGAAAGAAAAATGGTGAACATCTTGTTATTGCTATGTCCCATATAATCACTACATCACATTTTACTCAGATAAAAGTCACAAACAGGCTAACTGTAGTTAAAAAAAAACTACAAAAAGAACTGTTGATGGCAGCAAACATTCTTTATAATTGAATGTGTTTTGCCTGCAGTTGTCAACATGACAATCATCTATCTGTGCTGTATACATACTTGTTTATGTATAATGGCACAACATCCCCATAAACTCTCCATAAATAAGTGAATTGATTATTTAATAAATGTACAATATGATCTCCATAAATAACATGGCCCAGTGTAGTGTCTCTAGAGAGAAGTAAAATGAATGAATATTTAGATATTTCAAATCAAAGATTTTAGAGGAAGTACTAATCTCTTGATGTTTTCATATACAAAACAGAGGTGATTGCTTACTAAACGTACAAACAATTTTTTGATTGACTATTTTTATTTTTAGAGAACAGGCTGAGTTTCACTTAAATTTGGCAGTTTTACAGTAGCAGGTCGTAATTACAAATTTAACCTTAAAAATGGTAATCATGTATTGTTCTGTTCACCACCGGAAAGCAGGTGCAACCATGCAATGATTCGTGAACACTAATTACACGGTTGTAAGACAACGAGGGAACAGAATTTTTATACAATGAAAGGAGTTGGTGCTGTGAAATCATCATCTCTTTCATGATAACGATGAAAGAGACGTGTTCGTGTCTTCCTCTGCAGTGTAATCCCAGTGAAAATATATAGCAAAGCTGTCCCTTTGATTGAAAGTGCTGTGTAATTTATCTCCAGGGTTCAGAGCACCATCAGATGAGTGTGCATGTATAACAGAGATGGTCAGAGAGGAGCCATATCCTGACCTGGCCTACTGCACACTCCTTAAAGCGACATGTGTGCAAACTCTCCCTGGAGTGGAAGACACAGTGGGAGAGAGCGGGTGAGTAGAATATATGCACACTTTAAAAAAATACAAATAAATGACAGTGATATCTGAGAAGAATGCTGTCTGAGGTAATTTTCCCCCAACTGATTGCTTTTGAAGTTGTGCTATGTTTAAGCAGAATTGTGAGTCTGTAAAACCATTTCCAGCCACATTTTGTTTTCATTTTAACTGCCTTTAAGCTTTTTTACTTTTTATTTTTTGCATACTGAACGCAGGAGTATGTGAAGTCTTGGGAAAAAAACAATGCTGCGGTTGAAATGTTTGTGGATTGATTAATAAGAAACCAAAGTTTAATGCAAAAGAACTGACTACAGCTAAAATGAAAGAAGATTTAGGAACATGTTCAGTAACAGAGCTAGGGCAGCACAAGTTCTTAGGAAATGGGTGGAATTTTGAGTCTTGGGTTATCTGGCCACCTAGAGATTTGTCTTCACTTTTGAATGGTTAAGATATTGTTACTTTTATAGTTTTTTTATGAAGTAGTAACAATTCTGTATTTGTTGAAAGAAACCAGTTATTATCTCAAGAATCCAGTTAGTCCTCTAGAATGCCAGTCAATGAAAGCTGTTTGAAACAACCAGAGTCATGTAAGCAATGAAATGACACTGTCAAGGTAACAAATGATATCAATTCAATGCAACAATAATGCGATGAGAGCAAGAAAAACAACAAAAGAGAGCACAAGTAGTTATTCCACTTTGTTGTCTCTTTTCAGGGCATATTCTGAAGTGTTTATGTGTAAGATCTCTGTTTTTTAAACACACACCAATCAATCCAGAAGTGCTGCAATAAAAAGACAAAAAAACCCTGAAAAACTTTAGAAAAGAGATAATGTCTGGCAATGTTTCAATGACCAATAAAGTTGCAGGCCATTTGTGTCTTTGCCTTTCAAAGCTGACTCTTTATTTTCTGAAGTTTCTTGGGAGCTCTAGACACGTACAGTGCCGCCGTTAGTGATCCCAGTGCAAAACACAATCTGGCATGCCCCCCCCCCCCCCCCCCCCCTCCCCTTACTTCCCCACCACTCCCTGAACATCCCAACACAGGAAAAATAAATAAATAGAAACACTCACCCACAACAAAAATAAGCAAAACAAGCCACTAAAATATAATTAGTCCAACTTTTTATTAGACAAAATCTTTCCCAATAGCCTAGTTAAAATGTAGGCTGTACAAAATTGTTTTGCACTAGATGGCTTAGATGACAGCTGCTGCAGCTGACGACTGTCAACCCGTTCCAAATATCATTCGGCAAACCTTTGCTGAGTGTGCGGGAGTTTTTATTTATTTATTTATTTTATATAAAGTTTTTATTTATTGATTTACTTTCTTTCTGTGTAGGATACCTAGTGTGTGTGTGATCCATTTAACTTTATAGGTGAAGACCTTGAATCACATTGTACCATTATTATCTGTCACCTGTCTGAATCGGACAGTCGGAATCTATTCGAGCCCAGCCTAGCCTACTTATCGGACGAGCGCATTTCCTGTTGTCTATTTACAATGAAAATAATGTATTGAATTTTAATTCGAAAATTTAAAAGGCATTTATTTAGTCTTGTGAATATAGCCGAAAATAAAATAAATTCATTGTCTAATTGACAATGAGACGCTACATTTAGCAACATTTTGAATTGATAACCTGAGTACGCGTGGCCCTCTTATAAATTGTGTTTTGTTTCTGTCAATAACTGTAGACAGCTTTACCATTCATTTCAACAAATATACAGTGCATCATTGATACTCAGTGCTCTATTTATATCTAAGTGTGTGGTATTTTTGAAGAAAGCTTTATCTCTGGCTCGTTTATGAAAATAATTTATAATGTTATATTTAATCATGTTAAGCTCTAGCTTATTAGCTATGAAGGTGAATTGGCACAGTTTTAGTGCAACAAACAGTAGCTTTTTTTAGCCTAGGCCTGTATCAGAGACTGTAGACTCTTTTTCTACGGTGAATCCTTTTCTGGCTAACTGGCTAAGCTAGCTGGCTAAACTAACTGGCTAAGCTAACTGTCACCTCACACTGCAGCCTCATTACCTCTGACTGCTGGTAGGGGGGCTCTTTCTCAGCATTATAATTGAATAGAAAAACAGTCAACGAATTGAGCCTGCCATCTGAACAAATCCTAATGAGACCAAACCGTAACTGCAGAGCACTGTGAGCTGTATAAAAACATCATTGTCACGACTAATTTACTGAATGGGTACCCAGCTCAAGTTATCAGCAAGGCAGAGAGCTAATCATCTCACCAGTCGGTATGGCAGAATTGGTTTGGAACTACATTTTCTGGGTGCTATGAAGACCCATAATATAGAAGCCAGCCACATGAATTTTACACGGGAGAAAAGGAATAGGAATAGGCAATATTTTTCAGATACTTCCTTTAGAGATTTTTTCTCTTTTGAATAAAAAAAAAATGACATTACATTACATTGAAATTACTTTGTAGATGCCAGAGTGACTTTCTGAGACTTCCCAGATACTCTATTGTTCCCTACTCAACACAAATCCATTTAAATTCATGAAATGAATTGAAATTCACTCATAGAACATTGGGCATTTTCAGTTCGTTTTGCTTTTCCATCCCTGATTACATCTGTGGAAGTGTATGATTGTGCATGGCAGAGGCAGGCTTAATTAACAGCTCTTATTTCTTAGCGCTGCTGCCGGCGTTCATGCAAATGAGGTGATGAACCTGACTCAGGTTGGGACTGCGTCTGCTTGCCTCGTGAGGGCCTGTGTATCGCAGACAGCAGGGTGCTGATATGAAGGCACAAAGGACTGAGGAAATTAAACAAACTGAGGATCCCCACGCCTGTTATAAATGATAGCAAAACATAAAAACTGATTTATTCTTCCATGTTTTGGTAATCACCAGGATGGCTTCCTCCTCTCTTAGACCTGATGTCAAGATAAACAGGTATATATGAGCAATCTCAAGCAACAAAAGGATAGGGTGCTCATTTCAGTCAGTCTGGTACTAAAGCCAAATGGTATTGTGTTTCACTAATAGTCATCTTGTTGGGCATGGATCATTCAAATAGTTAGAAAGAGAGACCTGTCTGGGATGTTGTTGGGCATATATGCAGATGATGATGGGATTGCATTTATGTCCATTTGGAAAATGGAGAATATGCAGTTCAATTTTATGGCCAACAGTGTGCTTTGTAATAGCACTGAATATACATACATTGATATGTAACAGGTCTAGATATGCAACAAGATGCAATAAATAGTTATATAAATACAGATTTTTGTGCATGATGATAATGACTTTACTGGTCTATGAGCCCAGTTAGTTGATTGAAATGATTCACAAAGGTATCTTTTCATGCATAGGGCATATTAGAAAAACTTATAAAACTGACTTTTCATCCAGGGCCTTTGCTATATAAAGGCACCAATTAATCAGTCTATTGATGTTGTTTTGAGAAAGGCTTGTTTCAAAATGTTTTTGCAAAAGTTAAATTAAAAGTTTGGGATTTGTTTCCTGGTTACCAGAATATATATAAATGTGTGTCAAAACAAAAACTTGAGTAAGGTAAAGATGGCAGAAATGCCCTTCTGCTTTGTGGAGCTTGACAAATTTAATTTAATGTGACACACACACACATGCACACACGTGTGCGCACACACACACATGCACACACATTGTTTCTGTGGAGGCAGATTTGCTTTTATTTTCTTCACAATAGCAGCAGCTAGCTACAATAAAGAGGTGTGTCATTCCCACAAGAATGCTGCTATTCCCCTTGCACTTCAGCTAACCACAAAATAAATGAAAAAAGACTAGGCGTCATTCAGCAAGGGAATACTAAAGAATGTCTTATATATTATATTATATATATATAAATATTTCAAAGTGCAGAATATTACAACACTAGCTTCAATTGCTTTTCTAAGCCTTAAAGGACACTGTGGTAATAAAATATAGCAATTATAGTAATTGTACAAGCATTGTTTTTCCTGTTTGAAGGTAAAATTTAATTAAACATTTATGGACATGCCGGTAAATCTTTTTGTCAATGCAAGGGTCAGGAATTTACACAGTGAAAAGGTGGAAGTAAAATGCATGCCTCTCCTATTATTTTATTTATTTTAAGAATGATCTGGTCTTAACACACAAGAACACACACACACACACACACACACACACACACTTGTCCAGACAGAATAACTATTTGATTACTTGCCATGTCCACCTAGTCTACAGTAGAAACTGTTATCCACCTGCTTGTATGTTTAAACGCTTTGCGTTTGTAGAGAGCTGACCTTCCACTGCTAGCTTAGCATACTAGTATTAATGTGAAGATTAATGTGAACATATGTTTTTTTATTCTCTTTTCGTGCTGAAACAACATATTGCATCTTGTCCAGAGTTTTATGCATATGCATCTTTTATTCACCCAACAAAAAAAAGGTTTTATTTTACTATCTGCAGGTGATTTTCCACACACCCGTTGGACAATAAATGTTCTCCTTTATAAGGTAACACTCAGAAAGGTCAGAAATATTACTCCTGACCTAGAAAAACCCCGCTACTGTTTAATATAAAAACTAAATGTAATGCAGCATTCATGCTCTTGGAAACTTGTCATTATATTTACAATTTAAAAATCACTGACATATTCACGTGCAAATACTTGCTTGCCCTCTGTTTTTTGAGAACTACAACATCAATATGATGTTCTTTTAAGCTTAACTTGACAGATGTGAGGCAAGACAAGGCAAGCTTATTTATATAGTACATTTCATGCACATACATAGATATTTTTATGTTTCTCCTGCTTCAAGATCCCACAGTTCATTAAAAACTATTTGTCTATATGTCTTTGAGATTTTAGTAAACTGGTGAGAATTCTATTCCAATGCCAACTCAAAATATTGGGTTTTCTAAGCACAACATAATTATAAAAATATTAGATTTAAGTATGAAACCTCATCGAGTTATATTTTGTATTTTTGTATATCACAACTAAAATAATCCCAAATAACATCATATATTTTAAATTAAATGGGTGAGATTTTTGCTTTAATTTTGCAATTACATCTTGCTTAAAAAGTCTGCCTCCTTTCTATGATAAATTAATTTTACACTAATTACAACACTTCTGTCTATAGGTCAATTTTATTTTCTTAAGCTATTTATTTATTATGATAATAAATAATCATGGCTTAGCCTGAAGCCTTGTTCAGGGCGTACAGTTTATGGCACAGCCCATGTTTCACTTTAGAATTTCCAAGCCTTCTGATGTTACTTTCTGTGAGGTGTCAGCAATTACTCTGGTTTCACATTTGGTTCCATTCTATCCCCAACACCAAAGTCAGTAAAACAGTTCAATAGAAAGCAGTTACATCTTGTAAAAGGAGTCCATTTGAATTCTGATGGTTTATCTGAACACCTTTAATGCAGCTCTGCGTGGGTTTTTTATTTATTTTATTTGTTTTTATTGGTGTGAAAACATTATGTCATTTGCTGAGTTGCCAGAGGACAGTTCTCAAAATGAGTCATCTGAAGATTTCAGGTGCCTGCAATTATAGCTCAAATAAAGGATAACTGCACTGCACTGCGAGGCAATATTGATCCCATTATAGGGATATTGGACAAAAGGTGCAAACCTAATTAGTTTTGCTGTCAACGATTTAGCCTTTAAGTATTCGTAGCTTTGAATGATTTCAAGCTGGCACTGTTGATTTGCACAAGGGGAATAATTTCCTAATTATTTTTAATTATTATTTTTAAAAAGGGAAATTCAGTTTCTCTGTTTTTACCCTAGATTTGGAGTAAGGGTAGATATTGCTTTGGGCTGTTTACATGAACAATTACATTTGTGTGTTTTCTGGTATGTCTGTGCAACAAATCAAAGCGAGAAGTGATGTTACCATTTTTTTCTCCCAGAAGTCGAAAGGTTTTTTTTCTCTTCAAAAAAGTGTCCAGGTGACAATAACAGACCGAAACAACCTACAGGGGAAGGTCAAAATAAATAAAAATAAGTGAGAAGGGGGTGATTACGGTGGCAGAGTTCAAATCCCGGCCGAGGGCCTTTCTGTGCGGAGTGAAGTGTGTGTGTGTGCTCTGCGATAGGTTGGCGACGTGTGTATTCCTGCCTCTTGCCCAATGCATGTTGAGATAAGCTCCAGCCCTGACCCTGACCAGGAACAAGCAGGCTAAATGATGCATGGGGGTGATTGCATTTTTTCCACAGTCTTAATGAAGTATCAGTGTAGTTTGTCTACTTGTGAGCCATGTGTTTTTTTTTATTATTTTTTATTATTACCTACCTGCATTGTGTTGTGCATCAAGATATCCACTACCAATAAACGGATGAGACACCTTGGCCTTTGTCTGCTCTGAGTCTGTCAAAAGAATTAATTAAAGTGGATAGAACAGCCACTGTGGGTGGGCCAGGAGCAGTGGTGCCTGGCAGGGGTGACAGAGGGTGAAGCGCTATATGTCTACATGTCATGGTGCCAAAACCTGAAAGCATAGTTTCACATGGTGGCTTTACTCCACCACTCTTTACATAAAATAAACTGAAGACAAAGTATTGAAAATGCAAGATTAATAATGAATTGGCTTTAAAAAAATGTTAACATCAATGTAATAATATCTATATAAAATAATACAAATGGGAAGTGGATATTTTGTGTATTGTCTGTACTGTGTTTCTAACTGAAATGTCATGTTTTGACATTAAGTGTCATATCAAAAAGATTTGAACTGAGTGGCACGGAGTTCAGTGTTTAAATGTTGAGAAGTTACCAAAGAATGAAAAACTTTTGTTGCACATACACTAATGTGTGTACTGCTAGTAAACATGCATTGCACTTGCCTGTCATATAAAATGAGTACATCGATGATAGCCAATAGTCACACTAATTTTTAACATTAAATTCATTTGTTTTTTTGAGAAAACGATGGCCTTTGCTATGCTTTTAATGGATAGTATAAAGTTAATAATAAGTTAATAAGTTAATAATAATAATAATAATAATAATAATAAATAATATTGCTGTTGTTGTTGATTTTATTATTATTTTCTATGATTAACTGGGTGTGTTTACATTATTCCTGGAACATATTGGCATATCTTTGGTTTTATCCACATATATCCACATATAGAGCGAGAGAAATTAGTCATCACACCTGACCATGGCTAGTTTATTTGTCCTGCAACAGGCTAACTATACCAATAATCATTTGTGTTCTATCATACCCAGGGACTGCAATTGAAAACTACAATCATGTTGATTAACACTCTAGGGTCTAAGCCTATTTTCCCCATGGTTTGGTACCCTCGGATAGTTACTATTACATATATGTAAGCCTGTATGGCACTATCAGGTGTTGAATATCTTTAACACAAACTGTGTGATATTTTTACTTTTTAGAAGATTATATTGCTGGCAAAATGACCACAAAAGCATAAAATGAGTATTACCGAACAACCTTAGTATATCACCTTTGTGTATAAAAATATTAGATTTGAGTAGCAAGGTAGCTTGCATCCCACTGCACAAAAAAATGCCTCCAATTGGCTTGTCGATATAGAAACCTCTGGTTGGTCTAGAAACAGTGGGCTCTACTTTTAGCTACAAACCTAGGCTTCACACCGCAATTTACGATAAGTTGTAACGTGAAACGAGAGCGAAGTTATTAAACAAAATGTATGAGCACCGATTATGGTCGACCCCAAATGTGCATTGTCCCTTTAAAATACATTTGTAAATAACTAAAGGTTTCTGCTATCATACTGGCTCTGAACCCCATTTATGTAATGGATGTAGAGTATTGGTGATACAGTACTGAATAGGCATCCATTAACTCTCACCTGCTGTGACCTCTCAATTAAAAAAATCTATGGATTTGATGAGCTACATCTATCTGCTAAACAATCTCTTTATGTTTTGTCACCACTAATGGAAAATTAGTTTCTGAGTTCTTAAATGAGTCACTAAATTAGTTGCTGATGTTGAATATTGTATTTGTATTTATCTTAAAATTGTCCCTGTAATTTAAAACAAATGCCCCACCCCCACTTTCACTCTTGTCTGGTTCAAAATAAGGATAACAGCAGGAAACTATTAAATGAATTATTCTGGATATGTCTACAGTGCAACAGTATTAATGACTGGATCTGTCTACAGTGCAACATATCTGTCTGCTATAATGTGGAATAATGACTATAAGTAATATGCAGCAAAGAAGGTAACAAGAAATTGGGCTAGGGTTCAGAACATTTTTAAAGTTTGGCTGGGAACCCAGTTCTTCACCCCATTAAATTCCTGTGCACCGATATGCACCAAACTTTCACATACAGAAAACCAATTTAATATTAACAGAAGCGTATTGCTTTCACTATGAGAAAATATTTTACCACTCAATGTGTGGCTATATTGAGATTTCTTTCTTGTTATAAAAAGAAACTTTTCTCATTATGATAAGATACTTTTATCTTTATAACAATATACTAACACATCTCTAGAAAACGATCTTGAAAATAATCTTGTTATAACAAGAACATTTTCTCATTATATATACGAGATACTTCGTATGTCATTATAGTGAGAAAAGGATGTCGTTATTACGACAAAAGTTTCTCGTTATAACAACTTACTGAGCGGAAAATATTTTTTCACTGTAGTAGCAATGTGCTCACTGAGGGTTAGTAAAATAATTCTTGCCTGTGCCTGTGCATCTCACTGATTCACTTTGTTAAATCCCTGCATGTTGATTACTTTTTTGAAAGCCACTTTCATCATGTGAAATTATGTTGCAGTCTGAATTCTATGCCGCAGTCAAAATTCTAAGAACTATATATTTTATCGAGATCAACCTATAAATCAAATGTTGATTTGGCATAATCCTTCAAAAATACAACTCGTGCAGAGAAAGACAAAAAATGAAAGATCTGTGCATTGTGAAAAGACTACCTGATTGCTACACATGAACCTCACTCCTGACTCAAATCACTATTTTTTAGACAATTGTCATTGCAGTACACTATATAAGATGGAAAAATTCAAGACATAAGAAGAAAAAAAATCTCCTCTAAAAGGTTACTGAGCTCCACTCATAAATATTTTATATCACTTTAAAGTTTAAGGGCAATGAGTGTGGCAGAATTTTAAAGGTGGAGTCACCTGGTCACAGGCACCATATGGGAGAGTGAGGGTGTGGTTTGTAGTTGAGTTGTGTAGAAGTGAACCGTGAGATGAAAGTAAATAGAATGCATTGTCACAACAGGAGAACACAAAAACCAAAAGGCCTATGTCATCCACATTAGGGACTCCCCTCAAAGATGCTCCTCATTAGTGGATGTTCTGAAAGGTCAGGTAAGGGCTACAAATGCTCATGCGCATTCTGATGAAAGTCAAAGTGTCGGCATTACTAATTTAAGCACAAAGCCGTGGAAAGACCCGTTTAAAATATATATGCCACTTATAACTTGAAAAATGTATCTTCACTGGACTGCAGCTGAATAGAGGTATTTGGGATTTGTGCAGCTTGAACTAAATGCGTTCGTCTTGTATTTTGATGTTTGCACGGCATCCAGTGTTTATTGTTGGGGCCATCATCGTTATAACAGTTTAACATCCCGGGTTTTCAACAGGTGGTCCTTGAAGGTACTGGAGGGGGTTCATGGGCAGACTTGATATGCAATGACTGTATATATTTGGGAAAATATAAAAATTTGTTTTTAGTTGTAGGGTGGGGGATCATAAAAGGTTGAAAGCCCATGGTTTACAAAATTAAAAAATGAGGCACACAAAAAGAACGAAGTGATGAAGGGAAAAGAAAATAATACCTTCTGTAATCAATAAATTTAAACGTGAAAACATAGATCTACTAGAAATATGAGTGGACAATCATAGGTGGCCAAAGGGCCTCTGTTTTGTAAAAAAAAAAAAAAAAAAACAGGAGAGCAAGATGGAGAGTGGCTAAATATGTACACTTTAACAAAATAGGAGTCCCATGGGCTTACAATAGTTGCATGCACAACACGTTTTTTCGAAGATTTGATGGTTGAAATTATTCTGGATTTATGTTTGAATTTAATTCTTCCCATATATTGTTGCTGACTGTTGACGCCTTCTTTATAGCGTATCCAAATGATACTGTGGCTCAACATGCTCCTATAGTAAACCCATGGGATTGCTCCTCTATTGGAATGTACAGTATTTATCTGTTCAGCATTTTTAAATACTAAAGATGTTTTTTCAAGGATTGCTCCCCTGTTGTTTTACACTAAAAAGGATAGCTGTATAAGAGGTGAACTGAAATAAACGCAATGTGACCGTTCATTCATACCTTTTTTCAGTTTTTTTATCTGCAAATACCTGAAAAATGGCATTTAGTTTAATCTTTCATCATCGTTCTTGCTACATTTCAATTTCTACAATAAACAGATTAATTGAAGATGCATTTGCATTCCAAATCAATTTGGCATCCATAAATCTCAAAATTGTAATTATTTTAAGACGCATGGTTTCACTCCCATAGGCCTGTTAAGAGTCCTATCGATTGCAGAGCAGCTGGCAACAGTGCTAGTCACTGGGGTGTCATCTCGTTATTCTGAGCTTTTTACAACCTGATTAAATTTCTCCAAGCCTTCAGTCTACCCAGTCACATTTACGTTTCTATCGGAAAACAGCTACATTTTTTTTTTAAAGGAGACATATTACCTTCACATATTATACAAGCACAATCTATAGTTCTCTATAAATAGTGAAAAGTTGATGCACTTTGACCAATCTGGCTTCATTAAAAGCCGTATTGGCTCTGACAACATTAGATGCTTACGACATATAATTCAGGCTACAGAATCCGCACCTAATCCAGCAACGCAGTTTTTCCTAGATGCAGAAAAAGCGTTTGACAGGGTCGAGTGGGATTACTTATGGGCAGTATTAAAACATATCGGTTTTGCACCCATTTATATTTTTATGATACAAACTTTATATAATTCTCCACTGGCTGTAGTGCAAACCGCAAATAACCTCTCCAAACCTTTTTTCTTAAAATGTGGGTCATGGCAGGGATGCCCACTGTCTCTCATCTTGTTCCATTGTCTTTAGAGCCCTTGGCACAAGCAATTAGGCAGGATCTTTTGATATCACCAATATAAATTTGAGAAACTAAACACAAAATTTGTATATGCTGATGACGTGTGCCCCTACAACTGATCCAGAACGCGGCTGCTCGGCTTGTGTTCAACTTCCTGAAGTTCTCACACGTCACCCCCCTGCCGAGGTCACTCCACTGGCTGCCAGTCGTGGCCAGAGTCAGGTTCAAATTTCTGACCCTGGCCTACACTGCAGCCAAAAGTGCAGGCCCCTCCTACCTACAGGACTTGATCCAGCACTACGCTCCTGCTCGACCACTTCACTCTGCTGCTGCAGGGTGACTTGCACTTTTCTCCCTCCGTTCTCCTGACTGCGGAGCTTTTCCACCCTAGCTCCCCAGTGGTGGAACGAATTCCCCACTCCGCTGCGCTCAGCTGAAACACTGTCTGTTTTCCGTTCGAAAAAAACGCACTCAGGCTCCACCTTGACTAAACTACTTATATAGGGCCACCTTGACTAAACTACTTATATAGGGCCAATTCTATAGTACGTATAGTACGTACGTTTTTTGTGTTTTTTGCTAATTTATAGTTAAGAATGTATAGCTGACTGTATTCTATGTTCATTACTAGGGATAGCTCCTACGTTGTGAGAAAGTTGTGCTTTGTCGGATTTGGTTTGTAGTTGTGTCAATTACCTTCAATATGCACTTATTGTACGTCGCTTTTAATGTATTGTATTTCTCCAATATTTTAGTCTCACTCCCACAAATCCTAAAAATGTTTACTCAATTCAGTAAGCTATCTGGATATGAAATGAATTGGGAAAAATCTATACTTGTCCCCCTCAATGACTCTGCTATATCTCTGGTCAACATTCCTCCTGTGAATTAGCATATGGCTAATTTTACATATCTAGGCATTTCAATCTCCATCAGCTTCCCTCTTATTTGTAAGAAAAATTCCAAAAAATGTAAATACAATATTGATACTGATTTTCAGAGATGGCCATCATTACATCTGTCCTTGCAAGGTAGAATAGCAGTAGTTGAATGTCTTGGGTCGTTTTAATTTTCTGTTTTCTATGCTTCCAATCTCACCACCTGTAAAATACTTTGAGGAGCTGCAATCACTTATTAGTAAATTAATTTGGAATAACAAAAAGCCACGGGTCTGGCTAAGCACACTTCAGCACCTTAAACATTTAGGTGGACTCGCCCTCCCCAACTTTAAATTATACTATTGATCTTTTCAAATTATGACACTAAGGACATGGCTTGACTGCACATCTGTACTTGCCTGGCGCCAGTTCGAACAGGCAGTAGTCGCTCCTCATAGACTACAGGACATCCTATTTACTGGTATCAAATTTAGAAAAGCTAATAGGCAGTTCGGCCCAATTATTTCTAACTCACTACGGCACATTGCTGGAAAACATATTGGTTACCATCATAAGTTGTGCAAATCTTCCCCACTATGGCATAATTAGAATCTGCTGAAGAATTCCCAGCCGTTTGCCTTCAACTGAGATCCTCCATTCTGGCTTCCCGTGGAATGCTTGTGTTGGATCCCATCCCATGATCTTTTGACCCTACATCTTCCGCTAATGGCATGGTGTCGGCTATTTATGAACATTTAATTTCTGCTAAGCGTGTCACACTAGGGGTAACTAAAGTATGAGATTGTGAAATGAACAACCTCGGCATAAAACTTGATTAGGATGTCATTTGGTCGAATGTAAAAACCCAGCATTACAAAAACCCAGCATTACAGCTTATTCAAAGCTGATGCACAGGGCACATGCAACCTCTTATAGCTGCTACACGATTCATCTAATCTCTACTCCTAATTGCAATTAATGTAATGCAGATACCAGTGGAACTTATATGCATATGTTTTGAGAATGCAATAAGGTACGTATTCCTTTTTTGGTCTGATGTGGCAGATGTTTTTAGGAAAGTTTCAGGGTTCTCCATACATATGGACCCACACTTATTTCTGTTAAATGATGATATTTCACTTGCATTGCCTTTACGCCAGAAGAAAATAATTAGACTGCAGCTAACACCTTGGCTCACACCTACAAATCTTTCCGTACATGTACTTGTGCACTTTAGAAATCAAATCTAAATTGAGTGCTCAGTATTGGTGAACAATAAAGCCAGTGTATCTTCTATTAAAGCTTTGGACAGAGAGCTAACCAAGCTGTATCTGACACTCTCCTCCAGTGATATCCTAACCCTTTCAGACTTGAAGCCGACTGGATTAATGTAATTCATAACTATTTTATTTACTTATCTACTCATGTACTTATTTGAAGTATTTTTTTATTTTTCCGAGCTCTAGCATTATGTATTATAGTTTTTTTTAAATGTATATATACTGTATTTTTGTTTTTTCTTTTTTTCTCGAACATTTTTCTAAAGAATGTCATGAATGCCTTATTTCAAGAATAAAAAAATAGCAAAAAATAAATAAAATAGAGCTGTTTAACTAGTGTGTATGTGCCCGTACTTACAACTACAAGAAAATATGTGTTGATGCATTTGAAGCAGGCCCCATACTGGGGGGTAGTGTGGATGAATGGCCTCACACCAGGCAGGAATTTTATTTATTTCCTTAGACCCTGGGATATGATGTCAGATATATTCTAGACACGTGAAGACAGAGCAAAGATTGTGTTCGTCTGACAGAGTGCCACCTTTCAAGTGTGAATCTTTACTCCCGATGTCTTGAGCATCCATGCGTAATACTAAAAGTAAACAAACCAGGCCGTGAGGTAGCAAACGTCTGTATAGACAAAACAAAATATTCTTATGTATCTTGTAGTACCTCATGGAAGACAATACAACCATTCTTCATGGGAGATGTCAGCACAATGCCATCAACTGATATCCTATCCCAGGGTCTACCTTTCATTTATACATTTTCACATAAAATAATATTTATTATTAGTCAATCACATAGGCCTAGAAAATATTGCATGCTGGGCAAAATCTATCACACCTGAGAAAAAAGATGTCCGTGTATGTAGTGTGTCATGAAAAAGGCCTCGCTCTGCTAACTTCACACAGGGCCTGCCACATCTCCCGATGAAAGATAGCTACCCAGTATGCCAATTTCCTCTTCAGAAAGAAAAATGAAGTTTGTATATTTAAATAAACCCAAACTAAACTATACTTATTTTTCTGGTTACTCTGAAGCATGTTAGAAATTTCTCAGGGCTGGCTCACCACAGCCTGGAGTGGATGGTTGACAGGCAGGGTCATGATGGAATGCAGATTTTTTGTCAACTGTTTCATCCTGATGAATCTTGGAGGGAAAACAGCAAAGAGTGTTAACAAACTGTGCTCTAACATTGTTTGGAAACCTGAATAAGGATTAGGACACCCACAGAAGCACTGTAGCGTTTAATTGGTTTTGAAATGAAAATATTAAAAGCTCACAGTGCAGCTATCATTTATCCATGGAAGAAAGGGCATTATTCATCTTGAACCGTTTAACGCACATGTTTTTAGAGCTGCTATTTTCAGTTTGTGTTCTCTCTTCATAGCAAATGCAGTACAAAAACATGAACTCAAAGTTATTTCATGAACATTAATTAGTCCATCATGAAATACAGCAAATATGGCCTTTGTCTCAATCAGGTGCTATAATGAGTGAATTTTGTGCATTGCAGCTTTTCTATGATGTCATATAATTAGTCATTTTCAGTTTATGTTTTTATGGCAGGAATAAACTGATCATCCAAGCTTAAAAATGGATTAAGTTGGATTATTTGCTTGTTTGACTGAGACCCTTATGAAAGGTTATAAATATACTTTCAGACTTGCATATTATCCTATTAGTAACCCATTTAAACAGATAAATATAATATTTAAACTGAAACAGCAATTTAGCTGAGGATTGATTCCCAGAAATAAAATTAAAGTGTATCTCTATCAAGGACGGATGTATTATCAGGATGTACAGTATATTATCAGGAATGGATAGTCACAAATCCTGAGATTTTCCTAACAACTTTTTCGCAAACATGAAATTAAGTATAACCTAAATTAAACTGACATTGCCCACACTAGCTGCCATAGGGTGTAGGGTCTATAAACAAAGCTGTTCGCCTTTCTTACTCTTCAAATCAAATCCCAGCTGCTGCTCCAGGTAATGAACCGTGTTCAGACGGCTAATGACTCCCTCCACAAAACTGTGCACTTGCAGGCAGGCAGAAATCTGTCTGGAATACATGACACATTCAAAGTTTTAGGTTGCATTCAGTCCATTGAAAATAAATAAATTACTAACTGAATAACCACTTTTTATCACCGAAGGGATTCAGCTCTTGTGTTAACGGCTTGAACTGGGGTGCGGTCATTTGTTTTGCTACAGCTTGTTAGTTGTCAGAATTGTGTATTGGCAGTCTTTGTTGTTTAAGTTAGATCCTACAGGAGAGCTCGCAGCAAGACGTATGGGTGGAATCCTAGATGATCAGCTCTCCTTCTCTTGCCATATGGCAGCAGTGAGTCTTGCATGTAGATTCTTAATATACAACACCTTAATATACAACACCTGAAGGATCTGTTCCTTCCTAGTGTTTAGTGCTGCTGCATCTTTAGCCACATAACTCACCTGCAATCTCGCTCTCTAATATGTACAAACCAGGTCAGAAATCTCAGTGTCATTCTTGACACAGATTTAATCTTCAACTCCCACATCAAGTTAATAACTAAAGCAGCCTACTATCATATCAAAAATATAGCCAGAGTTAGGGGTTACATGTCCAAGCACGATCTTGAGAAACTGATCCACGCTTTTATATCCAGCAGACTAGACTACTGAAACTGTCTTTTTTCGTGGCTCTCCAAACAGGCACTTAGACAACTTCAACTTATTCAGTCCTGACTAATACTAGGAAGGCGGATCACATTTCTCCCATTCTTAAATCACTACACTGGTGCCTGTATCTTACAGAATAGACTTTAAAATCCTGCGCCTTGTTTACAAATCACTTAATGGTTTGGGACCAAAATGCATCTCCGACATGTTAGCACCTTATGAACCCACTAGATCGCTAAGGTCATCCGAGGGTGGTCTTTTAATTGTTCCAAGAGTTAGGACTAAATGTGACAAGGCAGCATTTTCCCACTATGCAACCAAAAATGGGAACAAACCAGATGATCTTAGATCGGCCCTATCCATAGCAGCTTTTAAGACCTTCCTGTTTTGTTTGGCTTTTTAAAGTGCTGCAATGCACGTCTGCACTTTTTATCTTCTTTTATTGTTTTTGGACTGTTTTGTCTTATTTTGTCTTTTTAAGCTGATTTTAAACTCTTTTTATATTGTTTTGTAAATGTTCCTTTTATCCGTTTTATTGCTTTTATCTTATTTCCTTTTATATTGTCTTTTAAATGTTCTCATTTTATAATGTTTTTTTAATTTTTTAATGTATTTTAATTGACTTGACTTGACTTGACTTCCTCACCTCTACTCCACACAGCTCCTAGTTCAGGCTTTGGTACCACCTGTGCTATGTAAATTCACTGCTTGCACCATTAATCCCCTGTGGTTAATACAGATTGCAGCTGCACAACGTGCCTTCAATCTTCCCAAGCTTGCTCATGTCAAACCCCTCTTCATCTCACTTCACTGAGTAACTGTCACAGCTCAAATCAAGTTTAAAACTGTGGCGCTAACCTATAGGGCAGTGCATGGAGCAGCACCGCCATTCTTACGATCAATCTTCAAATTGTACACCCTGGCTAGACCTCCCTATTCTCTAACGTGAAGGTGACTATCGCCCCCCTCCCTGCATAGTCTCTTCTCCCAGTCACGATACCTACCGCCTCCACAGTGGTGCCACATATTCAGGACTGCAGAATATTTTGCAGAGTTTTTTGCAGAATCTTTGATGCAGACTGCAGACCCACCTCTTCAGATTGCATCTTGATTCCCCTCCCATAACTACATCATAAGCATTCCTTCCTTTTGCATTAATTTAGGCTATGATATTTATAGTTTTTTTGTTTGTTTATATTGTTTATGGTTTTATGTTTCTCGTCTTGGTTTAATTTGCACTAGTGTTTAAGTGTTGCTGTGTCTTTAGCCGCTGGTCTGTAAATGTTGTTAGCCAGGTCTAACAGCAGCTCATTTATAACAGGTGCATGCTCTCCTGTTTCCCCAATATTGTACATTGCTCTGAATAATAGCATCTGCTAAATTAATGCAATGTACTGTATGCTTCTCTAAGTGAATATATTAAGCAGCTTAATATAACTGTCGGCACCTGCTTCCTTTTCAGAGATTGCATTGGCAACCTGTGTTATTATTGCACTCCTCTCCAAAGAGGTACAACCTTTTCAGGAAATGAAATGCCAACTTTAAAAACATGCAAAACTCTTAAAAAGCATTACACATGGTGAGTACCCACTGTGCACAGGCCTTTTATCGGAGTCTGCAGAGTCAATTATTTCTCCCTGTAATTGTCTTTTATATCTATCACATAACT
This sequence comes from Ilyophis sp. 1 JC-2022, assembly GCA_022702515.1. Lineage (NCBI taxonomy): Eukaryota > Metazoa > Chordata > Actinopteri > Anguilliformes > Synaphobranchidae > Ilyophis > Ilyophis sp. 1 JC-2022. The sequence goes on from CM040402.1 coordinate 47,054,770, forward strand.
TTGTGCTGAACTGAGTTACTGTCATTGTGATTTAATTGCTTTGTAGAATAGGATAGTAGGATAGCACATTCTGCTAACAAGTGTATTCATTACCCATCCTGTAACTGGATTATCCAGCTGAATTAATGGATCTAATTCAAGCATTTTTATCGAGCGCAGAAGTAGTCTCTTGAATACAAGAGCAGCATTGCATTAGGAAAGTAGACTTGAAGTCCAGTACTCTGTGTAGCGCACAACACACATCCTACAACCTGCACCTTCCAATGTAGCACACTACATACATCCTACAACCTGCACCTTCCAATGTAGCACACTACACACATCCTACAAACTGCACCTTCCAATGTAGCACACTACACACATCCTACAAACTGTACCTTCCAATGTAGCACACAACACACATCCTACAACCTGCACCTTCCAATGTAGCACACAACACACATCCTACAACCTGCACCTTCCAATGTAGCACACAGCACACAGCGTGCGTGCGTGCGTGCGTGCGTGCGTGCGTGCGTGCGTGCGCAATTCATCTGCAGGGTGCAGGAAGCATAACAGGAACTTTCACAGAGAAGGCTCGTGTGTCTCCCTACCCAACTCTGCTCAAGTGTAGGAATAAAATTTTGACCACTCACATACTCTTATCCTTTTACAGTTTTTTACGATTGCTTTGATTCATTTTGCACAACAAAGTTTCAATGTGCAAAACTCTTAACACAGAATGCTCTACTGCTCATTTTGGGTTCAAAATGTAATATAGCATGCAAAGTAAAAATACTTGTGTCAAATCAGAGAACATTATATGCAAATGTTTATCATAGCACCAGAACATTGGATATGTTCATCGTTGACGTTTAATTATTGGTGCATTTCCAAATACAACGGCCATTATCAAATAATGCTGTCAAACACAAAATAATTGCCATCAAAAAAGACTATGCAAGGGTCATTTCCTCATAAGTACTTGAAATGATGTCCAGCAAGCATCCCTTGTGATAGACTGCGGTGTGTATATATATATATATATAGCTTGTGTTTTTATGGAAGACAAACTAAATATTAGATTACAGTAGGTGACTGTATATGAAGTTTAATCATTGAAAACAAATCTTACAGTAATGCAGTAAACTCAACTGTATTTTACAGTAAAAGCAAAAACAACAGTAACAGCAAAAACAATAAAAGCAAAAGCAGTTACAATAACAAAAAACTTTACAGTAAAAAAAAAAAAAAAGAAGCATTTCAGTGCTTAAGCAGCATCTTGCCTCTCTGCTGCATTTGGCCACAGCATTTCATCTACGTCGCATCTGATGTCTTCATTTGCAAGGCAGCGTTGGTAAAATCTTCGGGAGTGTCTTATCCACCCCTGGCAATGCTGGGCTGTAATGTCATCGCACGCCTCATCCATGGCCTGAAGGAGTGTCGCCTGCTCATACAGACGCTGATCATACACCTTCCACCTCCAGGCCGAGAAAAAATCCTCTATGGGGTTTAGAAAGGGGGAGTAAGGTGGAAGGAATTGTGATCGGAACTCTGGATGGGCTGTAAACCAGTCTCGCACAGCCAATGCACGATGGAAGTTTACATTGTCCCAGACAATGATGAACACCATCTGAGCATTTGGCTGTACCAGACGATTGTACAGCCCCTCCAGAAAATGTATGAGGCGCATGGAGTTGTATGCCCCCAGCAGAGGGTCACGAGCCTCAACTCCATTGCGGGAAATGACAGCACACATTGAGATGTTGGCTCCACGCTGTGGCATTTTATGTAGTGGTGAAGAGATTATCAATTGTGTTGCAATGCTACTCACCTGGGCAAGGTTGTTGGAAGTACTGAGACATGACTACAAACACATGTTGAATTGATTTAGTGATCTGCATTTGTATTAACAGTTTTGGACTTTGTATGTCAGCATAGGATATAGTGTCTTAAGGTAAGAATTCTGCAAGTCAGTTTAGCACTTTGCGTTAACAGTTTTACACTTTGTATGTCAGCATAGGATGTAGTGTCTTAGAGTACAAATTTTTAAAGTCAGTTTGGCACTTTGCATTTTGAGTTTTGTACATTGAAATTCTGCTGTGCAAAATGAGTCAAAGCAATCGTAAAAAACTGTAACTCAACGGACCGGAACTGATCTGCAGATGACAAGGGTGACCAGTTGAACTACAGTTTGGACCATTTTGAAGAAACCCAACATTGTGGGAGGTGTTGAGGCCATGATAGCTACAATGACTGCAGCGACAGGGGTAGGCGGGTAGCATTTTCAAACCCGTCTGGTGATCCTTATGTTCACTCTTCACCTTTTCTTCTTGAAGCCGAGTGGGCGCAGTATCTGTCAGGGAGCATCACCAAATGGCTGGCTGGCTCCTCTTCCTGTCAGTTCAGGGAATGGTTGGCTGTTATCTTAATGCCCGCTGGCATTCTGTCTGGTGCTTTCCGCGAGTCTCATTTCCCCCATCTCCAGGGGTCTAACTCGCTCATCTGCCACTTGTTTTCAGATTCACACAGGAGGCGCCTGCAGTCATGCAGTGGGGGGTCAAAATAACTGTGTGTTTTTTTTCAGAGGGCATAGAAAAGGTGTTCCACAAAAACAATACTGGCACAAAGGTTAGGAATTGTGTACTCGGTGACTCCAAACACGATGTGCCACAGAATAGTAGATTCGTTATTCATTTGTCTGTCATTTATTTTGAAAAAATGTATTATTATATGCGTGTGTGTGTGTATATTTCATAGGGATACAGTAAATTATTACACAAATAGTTGACAAACATATCGCAAACTTTGCGTTGTTGTTAAAACCAGAAACCATGTTTCTTTTTTTATTAAAGAAATATGACAAAATGTTATTTTGTTCTCTACAGGTGGCTGATATAACACATTTAGTCCTTAAATCTTTATTTGCACAGAGACATGACTAGCTCTGATCACCTGGCAACAGCTGCCCTGGCAACTACAGACACAATGAACTGTCCGTTGTAGCACATAAGTGCACTATAAAACAAAACACGCGTTCACTGAGATTGCACATGCAATTCTCTCGTACACCCGATTCCAGAATATCCATTTTGATACACAATTAACTGACACACTCACACATACAGAATGTATGAATATATGCACGCACACACACACGCACACACACAAAGATTGGCATTACATAAAAGTATCATACCGATAGTGCTATTGTACACTAATTTGGGGCACAACAGGCAACCCAAGGAATGGGCAGTAAGGAAAAAGAAAGCATCGTCTTTCACATTCAAACTCAAACCATAAAACATCACTGATTCTTACAGGCATATCTTTTATAAAATAATGTTTAGTGTTTTAGTCCTGTACCAAACCTTGAAAATGTTGCCTTCAGGACTTTATGACACTTTTTACAAGTTGATTGTTTAGCTGATCCCAGCAACCATGTGCTGTATGTATGTATGTACAGTATGTATGATTATGCTTCTTCCATGCACATTAATATTAACACGCACTTTGGGAGGGTGCATTCATTCATAATGATAGATTGTAGAATGCACATAACTAAACAGGGATGGGATTGAAATTGAACAGTGAATGTATATTCAATCACACTTGGTCTCGTGCTTCTCATAGTTCAAGGTCACTTTAGATGAATTATGATTAACCTACCTTTAATTGGATCCATTAGGATTTCATAGAACTCAACAAAATGGGATAAACCAAAGGCTTGTGAAGATGTAATGCACGACACCAGTAAGAATTATTTCTCTATTATTGGGTGTATTCTCTCTCTCTCTCTCTCATGCGCACACGCATGCATGAACACACACACACACACACGCACGCACGCACTCACACACATAAACTGTCATGGTTTCTCAGCCTGCTTTTCTCTTTTTGACCACTTCCCTGGGGAGCGCTTGTATTGCGTCTCTTCTCTTGGTTTCTTTGTCCGTTTCGTGTTTTTGGGTTTGCTACTCAGTGTATTCACCTGTTCTGTAGTTCCTGTCATTATTTAAACCTCGCGTCACCTGTGTTAGACGCTTCCATATTGCCAATCAAGGAAAGCCGGTAATTTACGGGTTATTGCGGACATTAAGCGTCGACCGTATCACCTCAACGTGTTGTGGTTCCACGGGACAAGGGTGCATGTGTTCAAGAGTTTGTTAGAAACTTAGAATAGGCTAGTCGTTTCTATCCTGTCTCTTTTTTTCACCCCTGTCTTCTGTCTTTGACAGATTGTCTTCTCCGTCTCTATTACCTCTTGTTTATGTGTTTCGGCTCCCTCGTTGTGAGCTATAGGGTTTTTCGTTGTTGTTTGCTTTAATATCTAGTTGAGTTTTTCGCCCTCTTCGGGTCACTTTGAGTTGTAGTGGTATCTCTCCTGGTGTGGAGAGTTATTATTTGATTGTAGTATTGTTATTCCCTGTTTGCGGGGTTTCCCTCCCACTCTGTGGTGTTCAGTCGAGCACTGTCTGAACCCCTACTGTTGCGTCTGGTTCCTCGTTCCCACGCTACCCCTTACATAAACACAGTGACTGCAGGTAAACTATGGGTGAACATTGTTAAGTATAATGTAATTATTTGTTTATTTTTACATTTTATTGTAAAATGTTTTTATTCATGTATTATTTAAGAGCTCCTTTATACAGTACAGAAGACTGAACAAGTGAAGCTGAGGCTAATCAAAGGCAAATGAAAGAGTGTAATGCTGTACTGCACCAAAATGAAACCTGTGGAGTATGACCATGCTTACATTTTGTTTTCTTCATATCTAAAAGGGTCCCTGATTTCAGATCAAAAATTCTCATTCAGATTCAAAATTCTGTTTGTTGACATTAAGAGGTAATGTATCCAGCACACTGCAAAAGTTGTCTTGTCTTAATATGTGTTTTAGTCTTGTAATTTTTTTTTCTCCTCAAAAGTGGAAATAATTAGCTTGTTTAAAGTAATTTTTTGATGGCAAATCTTGAAATGTATTAAAAAGTCACCCCACTGGCAGATAGATGTCTTATTTAGCAAAAAAGTAACATAAATAAGATTCTAAAGTCTAAATATAACATTAAAATGCTTGTTAAGATTTGTTTTTTTGCAGTGCAGTTCTATAACCAACACAGGGAAATATAGACACATAAACTAAGGCTCACACATACAAAAAGCAATGCTAAGATTAATCACATGGATGAATCAGAAATATTGTGAATCATAAATTAACAGTGCAAAATAATAATTTGGAGAAACATTGAAAGAAAAAGGTTTATATTTATTTATGTTGTGGCCTGGATTCTATCACTATTTGTCTTCACAATTAAAATGTACAATTAAATGCAAGTGTAAATTCAGGTCTGTGCAAATACAATTTGGGGAGCTTTGTCATCCTTGTAAATAACCGGCCAAACTGTGTTTGTGAAGAAAAAAAGCAATCAATTGCAATTAACAAAGTCAACGTTATCCAACATTATAAACCTGGCCAATGTTCTCCTCTGTAAATATGTAAAAAATATTTATTACACAATACACAAGTGAGCCCATCAGTAAGGCTCATTATACAAGCTGCTCCTGTAAGCCCAGTCCTGAGCTCCAGATCACATTTCTCTACAGCTTCACTCCTCTTCATTTGAATAGAAAAAAAACTATGGAGTCCAGCTCCATTGCTGTGGAAACCAAAGCTGGGGATATTCAGCAAGGCGTCATATTCCACAGCAATCTCCCGACGATGTTTTTATTGGGGGGGGGGTTTATCTCCTAAAAACTACTCACCAGCAAAGTTACACCACACACACACACTCACTCACTCACTCACTCACACACGTAAAAACGACCCCCCAACTCCCACCTCTCATGCACAGTATATTACATTGCATATAATGACCATTACCCATCCTAAAAATACATAGCATTGCTGTCCCAATTACATACAAATAAATAGATCCCCGTCCCTGAGCATGCAAACAGCACCATCCACACCCCAGATGCTCTGAAACATATCAAGTTCATTAATTAACCCATAGTACTCATACTCAGCGTGCAGAGACCAACCCCCTAAACAATAAAATTGGGTCTACCGGCCCACACTCTTTTATTTTATTCCGTCTCGTGAGCCATATTACCAACTTAGCCTGCCCAAATAAAAAGTTAAGCAATATACTTTCTTCCTTTATTCTTTTTGAATACTTTGGCCCCAGTACATACAGCCCCACAGAAAAGACCACTCCCATCCTCCCACAGAGCACATTCAATGTAGCCAGGACCGCAGACACACGACTACAGTCAGCAAATACATGCACCACAGTTTCAGGCAGATTACAAAAAGGACATCCTTCCCCCACATTTTTTTCAAATTTGGACAGAAAAGTATTGGTTGCCAGGGCCCCATGTATTACCCTCCACTGCAGGTCCCCTGACCTCTTGGGGAGGGGGAGCTTGTACAGCACCCTCCACCTAAAACCTGCCATACTGTGCCCCGTCAGGTACCTCTGCCACTGATGCTTTTTAACATCCTATTGAGCCCTGATGTTCCTAACCTTTACTGTCACAGCATAAAGGGCCTTCCCCTCCACCTCGTCAAAGCGTCCCAGGCTTGGAGTGGCAAACGAAAGCAGTTTTCCGGCTCCTCCCCCCGTGGCTCCTTGAAAAAGTCCAGAACTTGTCCTGGCAATGAACTCAGCATCTCATCTGTCAATCTCTCCAGGAGCCTTAATGAGGTGATACCAGTCTCCCGAGATAGGTGTTGAGGTGTCTTCCACCCTGCATCCTCTGGCTGTCTCAGGTGGCCCATTTTAACAATTTCCGCCCTCACAAAGCGGCTCCGCATAAGTTCAGAGCGGATGCACTCCAGCCTTATCAGTGGGTTGTGAAAGATGGGCTCCTCCCACACCCATGCCGCTGGCTCTATACCCCCTTCACGAAGAGGTCGGAGCAGACGCCAGGCCTTCAGTACTGCCCCATAAAATGGAGGCAGCCCCGAGATGTTAACGCCCTCCTGGCTCATCAGAAAAAGATGGCAGTCCAGCTCTCCGCAACAGTGCTCGTGCCGGGTCCCCCTAGCTGATGTCCGTATGGTACAGCAATCTCTGAGCAGCCTGGAATCTGAAAGCCACCACCCTCTATTCCAACCAAAATTGTATAAAATTCGACCAAAAGGTGGCATCTTGTAAGAGCCTCACATTCAATGTCCAGTACGGTGACTGTCAAGGGCCTGAGGCAATAGTTATGTGACACTGAACTGCGTGATGATCAGAGAAGCTAACTGGAGATATGTAAGCCTTCACTAGCCTGTTGTTATGATGGCTAAGTATATACACCCTGTCCAGACGGGCTGCACTGACCCTGTCAGGCTCCGCCTTCATCCATGTGAACATGCTGTTATTTTGATAAAAATTTTAAAAAAACACCACCTCCCCCCCTTGCTGCTGCCCTTACCTTCAAACTGTCCTTCTCTTTTCTCCTTCTCCTCTGAGAGATTGATTATGAGATTTTGTGATTTTGTGAAATAAACTCCTGCCTCCCTGCGTAACATTTTGTACCCACTTAGAGACCATTCCACCCATTCCACCAAACCACCTCCCACCTCATTAGCGCATCACTATGCGTTTCTTGCAGAAATAGCACATTAACATTGTTTTTTATTTGGATGTTTAATTCTCCAGGTTTCCTCTAGAGTGTACCTAGCTATAATATCTTTTAATACCCTGCTGAACTTGGATGGGGAAAAAAAAAAACTATAAGAAAAAAACCCCCCCCCGTGACCAACCAGGACGTGTCAGACCCAACAAAACACATTCATCTTCCTTCTTCTTATTTTTCTCCTAGCTGTAGCCCATTTCTTCAACCTAAGATTTGATGAAAAAAGTGAGTGTGTCAAGAGAGTACGCGTATCATAGTTTTTTTTAACTTTTTTTTTTTAAAAAAAAAAAAAAAAAAAAAAAAAAAAGCCAATTATATCTAGCGCCAAGATATGAATGAAAAAAAAAAACGCAAAAGTAAAAAAAAAAAATGTAGAGAATGCCTTTCTTTTCAAAAAAAAAAAAAAAAAAAAAAAAAAACAAAAAAAAAAGTAGGCTATGATTGACTGTCTATATATATATACCAGACCCAGATGGATTTGGATTCATTTTTGACAAATCAAATCATATAATCAGAGAGAAGAGAGACATTTTGTAGCCTATGTGTGTGTGTGAACATAAAAAAAAAAAAATGCAAAGCAAGCAGCAAACCCCCGCGCAGTAGATCTATCAGTGCTCCAGGTTAAAAAAAATCTCTTCCCCCCTTCTATCCATAAAGATGCACTCAAAAAATACATTTTTGGACAGTGGTTGCAAAGTAATGGGCTATTATTATGTATATGTGACTTCAACTCGTTAAGTGGAGGCAGGATTTTCCAAAAGGCAAATGCGGTTATTAAAGGCACTTTCACTGATATGTTGAAAAAGCATAACCCCACAAGAAATTTTTAGTAGATACCTGGCAACCTGAAGGGTAGGTACAAAAAAAAGGTCATTAGAATATCATGCCCTGTACCATCCACATTTTGAAATAAGCACCTGTGCAACAAGTTTAAACTTCTGTTTAGTTGCTAGAATGTTGTCTTTAAATCCAAAACTGACCTTACTAATGATTTGCAGTCATTTTTTTTCCATGAAAGGGCTGTGTGCCTTGAAAAGGGCAGCTCCCCTGGTTGTACTGTCCCCATGGATGACAAGGAACAGCTGCTAATTGAGACATGAAACAGGGTTGTTAGTTGTGACCTTTTCTTGCTTAAAACTCAATGGTTAGGCTTAAGATTAGGGCTGGGGGAGTCAATCCTGCTTTAGTTTAATGGGGTCAACAAGTACACCAGGCAATATTTGCAAGCCAAAAAAGTGTCGCTTAATTTAAATGGCTTACTGCACGGTTCTGCTCAAATAAAATACTATGCATTCAATATGCATATGAGATTGATGCAGAAGTGATCTGCTCACTCAGGGCCAGATTTACTTAAGGTTTGCGACTGCTTTTCCGACGCAAAAGCAGTCGCTTAAAAGTCGCAACATCTACATCGGATTCTATTAAACGTCGCAATGGGTAAGAATCGCTATTAGGATGTAATTAGCGGGGGTAACGTTACTCTGTGACTTTCCTTTTGATGCATAGTTAAATGTGTTCCTGCATATGTATACCTGGAGTGAAAGCATTAAAACGGGTTGGAGATTGTGTAAATAAGGCCAATTAAGTATTCTGTCTGATTTACTAAAACAGGCATTAATAGCGACTCTCCTCTTTGAGTGAGAATTTTTAGATACCCTGAAAGCAGACGTAATTTGTCTGCGCTGATATAGCTCAGGATGCATGTGAAGGCTGTCGGGCTGTAGGGCGAATGCATTCTCTAATGCATAACACTCGGAAGGAGACAGGGTTTAAAACATGTTTCACACAGGTTTCTACTAATCACTTCTCACTTTCAGATATAGGCTAATATGACATTATATTTCCTTTATTTAAAAAACACAAGACTTCTATTGAAGTCAATAGAAGTTAGTAGCAGTTAGTATAAAAACGCAGTTCTGAATTTAAACAATTGTTGTGCCTATTATGCGTTCAGTTGGGCTTACAGTATAATGAATTGTGAATACAGCTACCTTCCGACGCTCTGTAATCTTCTTCCGTCACAAGTTCACCCGTGTCTATTGTTCCCACTCCCACGACTTGCGCATTTTGCATACCTCCCACATTTTGTTCTATCCGTCTTTGGATCACAACCTGTGTCATTTTCCCGCATTATGTTGTAAGAACGTTTTTCTAAAATCACGCCATATTTTCTTTACATCCTCTAGGCTACTGTTCATAAGTTAATTTTGTAGGCTATGTCCAAAATGTTCTCCTCTCTGTTATTGTATAAAACATATTTTTTGAGATGTACAAAAATACATAATGACAATTTGCATTGTTAAACGGTATTTTTGGATGTATGTATATTGTGTACATATGTATATGTTTGTATATATGTTGGTTTGGGTTTGTATGGACATGTGTATAGATCTATAAATAATGCTAATAAGGTGATTATTTTGGTTGTAGAAAACGGGTAGAAAAAAACAAGCGTTTACTTCCACCTACTTTTTTTTCGGACACATAATACTTACTTTAAGTAATTGCTGTGTGGGTTTGATATTTATTTTAAGTATTCTTTTTTAATGTTTTATTAGTATTTCTTACTTGTTACGTGTTCAAAATAAAGGTAAAATGAAACAAAATAAAGTATAAGCCTAATTAGTTTGTGATTTTAGACATCCCCTTGTGAAAAAAATGCATTATTACAGTGATATTGTGCATTTTTTAGTGATATGAATTTAAAATAGATATATCATCTTCCACTGCAGTGGAGTGAAAAGAGGTAAATTCATAGGCTATGATTGAATCCAGCAGCAACACACCCTCTGATAAATATTCAACCTAATCCAGCCCATTTTCCACCTGCGCAGCGTGTTATGAGCTTTGCGCATTTCGCCTCTGGTCACAAAAATAACTAAATTCGGCAGCCACTCCCAGTGGCCCATGCATTGTGCCATTGATTGTGCCTATGTGCTGTTCACTGGAAAATAGAGGCCATCGTGTTAGTTTGCAAGCATGTTAGCGAGGTCACTGCAGAAGCACAGAGATTTGAAAACAATTTAAAAATATAAAATTGCTTGAACGTTTAGCCTTTCCTGAAAATTGTTTTTTTTAATAAAAAATGTGCATGACATACTTACTGTTTATTGCTGCTTGCCTTTAAAAGTGGTATGGCCTGTTGCTTCATCCTTCATCCTGAAGTAGAACCCTTCATGAATTAGCATTGCTAGTTGATTATACTTCAAGGTTGTCAGGATACAGAAAAATATGAATGGGCCTCCTACACAGTTTTGCTTTTAAAAGTTACTGCAAATGAAAGTATAAAGTTCCTTTGTTAAGTGTTCATAAACAAATATGTATAAAAGAGACAGTTCACTTTCTGGAGTCTCTGATATAATCTTTTTTTCCCCAGTGTTATAAAGGACATTTTAGATATTTACAGAACATTATGATGAAATGAAGGCTTTAGAATTGCTGGCTGGCATTTTTATGGTTTTGTAGCTAAGTAGGCCATATCTTTTTATATATTATATCACAATCTGTTGTACGCCAGAGATATAGCTATTGAGAAATATTGTGTGTAGTGTGTGTGTGTGTGTGTGTGTGTGTGTGTGTGTGTGTGTGTGTGTGTGTGTGTGTGTGTGTGTGTGTCCCTCTCCAGACTCATGGTGTTTGGGTTCAATGTCTCAGCTTGTCAGTGTGCATAAACGTCAGGAACATAACTCTTCTGACTGAGCTGCTGCCTCTTTTCTGTGGCTGGAGATTTATACCAATTCTTTTTTTGCTATCAAATCTTTGTTCTCCTGCAATCTGCAATGACAAATGCTTGCAAAATAAAACTATGGAATCTTATGTTTAAATGTATATACATAAAAGGTTGTTTTATTGATGGGATATTTGTAGTCAGAGTCACAATATAAAAGCAGGAATGACTTATACTGTCTGTATCTTTGACAGAAAAGTTACCTCATTGCTATTGTTGAAAATGTTGAAATGATGAAGTGGTATTGAAAGGCAGGTACGACAGAATGAATAATTTTGTATCTTCAGATTTCCAGTTTGCTGCAGTAAAATAATTAAATAGCACACACTAATAATAATAATAATAATAATAATAATAATAATAATAATAATAATAATAATGTAATTTCACCAATTGATGCTGAGCTAGACTGTGTTACCAATAGCCTATTAGTCTGTAGGCTATTATGAATGGTTACAAAGACACATTTGTAACTAGCAATTGTTTATGTAGGCGCCTGCAAATGCATTAAAGTTTTTTGCTTTAACAGTAACTTACATTTGCCAGATTAAACGTTGTGCAACGAGTGACAGTAGCCCATCTGATCCGTGGAATTCTGATGTTGCGAGTCAAATAGGCTCTACATTCTTGAACCTCATTTCTCTAACTGCTCTCCCAATGAGTACTGTCTTGTAGCTATTTACATCCATAACATATGCCTTCTGTGTTTGCCTACTAAATAATGCAACCCTATCTTTCCTCAGGAATATAGACAAAGCTCCCCTCTCAGCTCTTTGGGAAAGATCGATGAGAGACTGCTACGTGACATACTTGTGAAGGAGAGCCAACATCATTACGCCCTCACAGCACAGATTCCTACACAACAGGTCCACAGTGTCCGCTCTCATCTAGCTACTACAAGGGTGGTACAACACTTCAAACACAATGCCAAAACATGATGTGCATATTACTTTTATAGACTTTTTTAGAGCATTTGACACCATTGACCATGGCCAGCTTCTACTTACTCTGGCTGCGTGTGGGCTATCCTACTCACTATGGCTCACCATAACAAGTTACCTTGACAACCGTAAGCAGACTGTAAGATGGAGAGAATGCCTTTCCACCTCACAGCCAATTCTAGCTGGAGTTCCCCAGGGTGGGGTTCTTGCTCCCCTTTTGTTTGTGCTCTGCATGCATTCCCTTGACTCCAGCCTCCCAAGTACTGTATATTCAGTGAAGTATGCTGATGACCTCACACTCACAGAGTTTCTGGTAAGAAACCTGGTCACACACAAGCAGCAGTCGATGCAGTGGTTCAGTGGGGCAAAAGCAATTGCTTGTATTTCAATGAAAAAAACTAAACAAGGTCATTAGCTTTAGAAGGGGTGCCAATAGAGCTTCTGCATTACCACTTCACCAGTTGTAAACAACCTCCCTGTTGAGCGATTCCAGGCCTTCCGTTTGTTGGGCGTGATGGTATCAGCAGATTTCTCTTGGAACAAAAAAGGTTTAACCCAGGATTTACTACCTGAGTGTAGCTAGGCGAGCTGGCCTTCCTCTTGACGTTCTACTACAAGTTTACCTGTCATTCATTTGTGCAATCATGGAATATGCCTCCCTAGTGTGGGCTGGCCTTCCAAAATGTCTCTCAAAGGACCTGGAAGGTGTTCAGAGACACTGCTGCCACATCATTGGCATGCCCTATAGCTCACAATATAAGTCACAATCAAGACCCTTGAAAGACTTCTGAATGACCACACAAGTGCCCTGTACAACTTTCTAATCCCAACAGAGAGGCAACACAATCTGAGGAGTACAAGAAACTACAAAATCCCAACAAGCCGCACATCCAGACATCAAAAGCAAGAGCTTTTAAATTGTATAATTGATAGCTTATACCTGCGTATACCTGCAATTAGGATGTGTAATGATGCACTGTTTGAAGTATATTTATAACTACAACTTGTTGTTTTTTTATATTGTTTTAAATTTTGTATGGCATCACATTTTATATATGTCCGATATGTACAACCTAAACCTAAATGTTAGCTAACAGCAATATGAGGAGTTGCATAAATGTAATGTTTAATTACAAACGTTTTATTATTTGCTACCTCGTTCAAAACCCACATAGCCTTCAAGTGTATGAAAGACATAGTGAATGATATTTCAAACAATACGGTGCCCTCAAAAAACTTCATTTCAGCAGCCCCGGACAAAAAAAGAGGTGAAGCAGCAGACATAATGATATGTAGCTCCTCCATTGTCCCCTTAGTGTAAACTGTCACTGGAATGTCGCTGGAGTGCGTTTATACTTTTTCGAATGACAATGACCACAGTGTATGTAGAGCAACAATAGAATGTTCATGAAAGTTCTGCAATTCACTCGACTACAGACGGTACACCTATGTTGAAACTATATCTGAAAAATAGGAAAATGTTTTTGTTGCATGAATGATTGTAGAGGATGTTTTCTTTGATCACACCTTTGATCATACATTGGATAGATATTATGGGAATTATAGATTTTCTGTGAATTTAGTTAAGTTTATTATAGGTAGTGTATGCCTAATATAAAAACTGTCATTAACAGTACCATAGCATATTACCTTCAGTACTTCGAAAGGTGATTTGAAACACATATCTTTCATTGTTTGCTGTTTGATTAACTGGTAGTTAAAATGGCAAAATTGAAATCAATGGTAGTGTGGTGAAAGATGTTTACAATAAAAATAAATGCACAATGACAGGTTTTGAATGAAAGACTGGCTGCTTTACAAGTGTGACCAGTTTTGAGTTGTGTACTAAAAGTTGTGAAAATATCCCGTATTTGTGAAAATTGTACCAGGTCGATAAATAAAAAAACTGTAATTTATTTATTTCACAAACAGCCTGTCTATCTCAGTTACATATAAGACATGTGAGAAGAACAGAAAAATGTAGTGGTTCGTGGCTGTTTTTTTTATTTTTATTTTGCGGCTCTAGTCCTGCTTTCCCGATTGTGAATCAATCTGATTTTTTGAGACAGTTTTTCTTTTGACTTTTGTTTTGGTTTTACACTTCTCCGGCTCTGAGCTAAGGCAGCCGAGGGTGTTCTTTTATTTACTAAGTTTCCCATTCTTGTGTCATTATTTGTGTTCGGGAGATTTAGTTGTTATTTACTAGTTTTCTAGTTCGCCCATTTTTGTGGGTTTATTTTCGTTTTGCCTGTTTAGCCTGTTTATTATTTTCTCTCCCTTAATTATTGGTCCTCACATCTTGTGAGCTGACTTGTTCAAATTCCTCCCACCTTCGCGTTTGAATCTTCAAACAATTTAGAAACCCATTACAAAAACAAAATAAATGAGGCCAGTCATCTCAAGCACACTTATTTCAGTGCCATGGGAAATTCTCTATTGTGATACAGGGGCATGTCCCTGGGTAAAAAAAAATAATAGAAAAGAGGCATGAACAAAATTTTGTGTCAGAACTCTGGTTCGACCATCTGCTGTCTTCCTTTGGTAACATGCACAAATACACACACACACAGCAGAGAGGCATACACCACAGCCATATTAATTAAATCCTGTCACCAGCCTGTTGGATATCAAATGCAAAAATTCCACCTCAGCTCCATGCAGTAAAGAACAGAGGGATTTAAAGCAAATCCCTGATTAAACAAAATCAGAAAAAAAGTCTTATAGTCTGACCTGCCTGTGCTAGACTGCCCGCATTATGAGATGACATTTCTTTTGTCATTCGCAACAGCATTTCCCCCCGCTGAAATAAGGAAACAGCGTCTACAATAAGATAAGACTTTACCTCTCTTCTCTTATCTATTAATTTTATTTCTATTCATATATTGAGAGTGTAACATTCCACGACATTTATGTACATTATTATACATATATGAAATATATAAAAAATATTTGCTTTATGTTTACATTGACATGTATGCATTGAGTTGCTCTTACCCAGCATGACTTACACAGCTTACATTCGTTTGCATACAATGCATTTACACAGCTGTATATTTTACTAATGCAGTTCAGGTTGAATACTTTCCTCAATAGTACACAGGCATTGCCCCACCTGGAAATCCAACCTACAACATCAGAGTTACAAACACCATTCCCTAACCACTATGGGTTCTATCTTGATGAGCTTAGCTCTTGGTCTAAAACGCATGGGGGAAAAAATAAAAATTTAAATAAGTATTCAAATAAAACGCATGGCCAAAACGCATGGTGCAAGTGCAATTAAGGCGTGTCCAAGTCCACTTTTGCTAGTTAGACAGCATATTATTTGCGTTAAGTATGGCGCAAGGTGCAACTTAGTCTCTTCATTCATTATTGGTGTTTCTTGGGCGTAACATGCAATAAACCAATCAAAATGTCATATCTCATTCTTTTTAAAAGCTAGATTTTTTAATATGATGGCGAAACAGACATGCTTAGGCTTGTGTAGTAAAAGGCTATAATAGGCTATATGGATCAATAGTATGATCAATACTATTTGGACTAACCATTAAGACGCATTTTGATATACACAATAATAATCTTTAACATTAGGGTTTAACAATGGCACAGGTTTCCGCTAATTCCAGGTGTAACCGGGCCACGAGGAGCCTCAATACATATATATAAGTACCGACTACGCCACCTAGGGCATGACACCCTAGGAAAATAATGTTTTGATAAATACTTTAATTGACAAAAAGGCACACAGGTAAGCTGTAAAAATGAGGAGACGTAGGTTCAAGTTCAGTTAAGTAATATACTTTATTAATAAAAGAATGTATTTGTAAAGTAAAGGGAAACTGAAAGCTGCTATGGGGAAAGAACAAATTTATTATTACAATGTATAAAATGGTGTCAAGACAATGTCAAGATCCAATCTGCAAAATGTTTAAAATACAATCCCAGCTGTTTCCCATAAAAACATGTGCGTACCTAGGGGGGAGGAGAGGAGGCTATGACTGGGGGGTCGAGACAAGAAGGCCAAAGAGGTCACCACACGTGCTTATCTAGTCTATCCACACTGCAAATCGGTTGATCAAGCCACACACGGCAAAAGAATCATCAGAGTGTACTAGTGCACGTTAACTCTTATTCCAAGCATGCAAGTGATATAAGGGAAGGGCCCTCTACGTTACTAACCCCAGTCAAGACCACACTCTCAATGTTAAGATCGGCCACAGTTGGTTTGTCAAATAAAACAAAACACAATAGAAAGAATATTCAAACTTCAACAAAATAAATCAAGAAAATGATCTACACAAAACAACCAAGAGCAACTTATAATTTAGACAAAACACTAACTTAGGCAAAACAGCAGGGGCAAACCCTTTGGGCACCACAGAACAACCTGGTAACTGCCAGACACACTGGAGGCGATCTGGGGCTTCTCAGCTGGAGGCTGGATAAAGTAGGGATCAATCAAAAACCAGAGACAGGAGGGAGCTGCAGCACGATCAGGCCAGGAGAGAGATCTCAACTGCTCTCTTCCAGCCCTATATGCCCTGAGTAGATGCACACCAGGTGTGTCTGGTTGCCAATTAACCCATTTACCTGGGAACCTGTGAACAGAGGGGCGTGTCCTACAGGCAGGAGTCCACAGGATCTCTCTACCTGTCACAATCCACCCCAGGGCTCTGCATTGTCGTCCCGACGATGGAATTACTTTCCCAGGGTCTAAAGTGAACAGAGACCATATGGTTAGACACAGGAATTCGGGAGTCTGTAGCCCCCCTGACCCTATTCCCCAGCGCTTCTGGCAGATTATATGGGTTGCTGTGTGTCCCTGCAGTGGTTCTGGTTGTCCTCCGGAGCAGAGTTTGGCCAGGGGGAGGCCCATAATCACCAGGGGCCGTGAGGTCATCTGATGTGGACTGAGAATGATCTTCAGTTTCCGGCTGTGGCTGGTGTAAGGACGATGGCATGCCTGTTGGTGGAGTACCGGGCCGTTGCAGGGTAGCTGGAGGATGAGAGACAATGGTTTGGGCCTGAGGACGGCCTTCCTCCATCAGGAGGCAAAGGTCATCATCTGAGTTGTCTTCATCAGGTAGAATCCTGGATGTTGTGGGCTCTCGTTGAGAAGGGGCCGTGGCCAAGGGTGCAACACACAACTTTAGGTGGTTCCGATGGACATTCTTCACCTTTCCCTTGTTATCCCGTAGAGCGATGGTATAGACTGGGCCTCCTTTAGGTGCCTTCAGGACCTCATACACCTCAGAGCTCCAGGCATCTTGCATTTTGTTGCGACCCCGCACACCCAGGTTACGCAGGTAAACTTGCTGACCCTCTGATATTGGTTCATCCTGGACAGCTTGGTCATACCGGGCTTTGCGGCGGCCTGCCATGGTCCTCAGCTTGTCTTTAGCCCAGGCAAAGCCGGTCTCCAGTCTGGCCTGATGCTCCCGAACCCAGTCATGCACATTGCCTGTGGATGGTGACCCAACCTGTCCTAGGAGAAAATCAATAGGTAGTTGGGGTTCTTGACCAAATAGCAGGTAAAAAGGTGACTCACCGGTCGATTGGTGGGGTGTGGTGTTGTACGAGAACAGCAACTGAGGGAGGCAAGAAGGCCAATCCCTCTTCCTGGATGGTGGCAGGGTGCGGAGCAAGTTGTGGAGCGTTCTATTAAAACGCTCACATTGGCCATTACCACTAGGGTGGTAGGGAGTGGTACGGGTTCTCTCCACTCCGTACAGGTCACAAAGTTGTTGGAGGAGTTGATTCTCAAAACTCCTCCCTTGGTCGGAGTGGATTCGGCTTGGCACTCCAAACTTATAAAACCACTCCTGGACTAGTATCTTGGCCACAGTGGGAGCTCGCTGATCTCTGGTAGGTACTGCCTGGGTAAATTTTGAGAATACATCAGTCATTACCAGCACGTTCTCCACTCCACTTGATGAGGGCTCCAGTACAGTAAAATCAATGGCAAGAATCTGATTTGGTCTTGAGGCCATTAGGTGGCCCATGTAGGCACGGGCTTGAGGTTGGGTGTCTTTGGCCACTACACACCTCTCACAACCCTGGCACCACTGCTTGATGTCTCCATGCATGCCGGGCCAATAACAGCGTTGCCTCACCAATTCTGTAGTCCGCTCAACCCCTTGATGCCCATGGTCCTGGTGGAGCTGATTTAGCACCTCGCTCTTTAGGTAGCCTGGTAGCACCAGTTGGAGGACCTCTTCCCCTCCATCTGGCCGTCTGATGCTGCGATATAACACCCCTTCCACCTCTACCAGGCGGTCCCATTGGTGTAGCAGTCCGAGCACACCTTTTGGGAGCCGACTCCGCTCCTCAGCACTTGGGCGCCTCCCCTCCTTCCAGAACCGCAGAAAGGCATTAATCATGGGGTCAGCCTCCTGCAGAGAGTGCAAATCAGACGGAGTACGGCTAGGGAAGGCAGAAATGGAGACTTGGGTTACTCTTTGTGGCACTGCTTGGTACAATACTTTCTGCAATGGTTGGGGAAGCAGGGTGCCTGAAGTCAGGTCTGCTGGTGCACTGTCAGGTGGAGTATGATGTGTCTGGCGGGACAATGCATCCGCATTCCTGTTCAGTCGGCCTGGTCGATACTTGATAGTGTAGTCGAAATCAGCCAGCTGGTTCACCCAACGTTGGTCTATAGCCCCTAATTTGGCAGTGTTAATGTGGCTCAGGGGGTTATTATCAGTATACACCATGCACTTTTGGCCCAACAGATACTCACGAAATTTTTCTGTCATGGCCCATTTAAGGGCCAGGAACTCAAGCTTCATGGAACTATAGTTTGTCATGTTGCGTTCTGGAGGTCTGAGGCCACGACTTGCATAGGCTATGGGGCGGACTGTTCCCTCTTGCTCCTGCGAAAGGACAGCTCCGAGACCACTGTGACTGGCATCCACCTCCAAGATAAATGGCAGTGAAAAGTTTGCATATGCCAAGACAGGAGAATTCACTAACCTGGTCTTCAGTTCTTCGAAACACTGATCACATTCCCTTGTCCAGGCTTCCAGGAAAGGTCTGTTGGAGCCACGTTTGTGCTTTGAGCGGACCAGCTCTGCTACAACCCGATGCAATGGTGCGGCCATCTTTGCAAATCCTTCCACAAAGCGGCGGTAGTAGCTAGCGAAGCCCAAGAAAGATCTTAGCTCTGTCACATTGTTAGGTCGCTGCCAATTTGCCACTACTTCAATCTTTTTGGGATCAGTTGACACACCCTCACTGGAAATCACATGCCCCAGATAGTTTACTTCCTTTTTAAAGAAGCAACACTTTTCCATCTTGGCTTTCAGCCCCTCCTGCTGCAGTCGGCTCAATACCCCACCTAGACGTTCCACATGGTCGGACACTGTCGAAGAAAAGACCACAACATCATCCAAATGCAATAGCAGGGACCTGCAGTGCTGTGCACCAAAAATCCTCTCCATCAACCTTTGGAACGTGCTTGGAGCATTACAAAGTCCGAAAGGCATTC
Organism: Ilyophis sp. 1 JC-2022; assembly: GCA_022702515.1. NCBI lineage: Eukaryota > Metazoa > Chordata > Actinopteri > Anguilliformes > Synaphobranchidae > Ilyophis > Ilyophis sp. 1 JC-2022. The sequence goes on from CM040402.1 coordinate 47,074,529, forward strand.
GGTTCCATTCAAACAATCCAAAGGGTGTACAAAAGGCAGTCTTACTTTTATCTTTTTCAGTGACAGGCACCTGATTATAACCACTGGCCAAATCCAGAGTGGAGAACCAGCGGGCTCCACACAGCATGTCCAGTGACTCCTCAATCCGAGGGAGTGGGAATGCATCCTTCCTGGTTTTATTATTCAGCTGGCGGTAGTCCACACACATCCTGAGGCTGCCATCTTTCTTTCGCACCAGAACAATGGGAGAGGCATAGGGGCTACTACTTTCCCGAATTACCTGTGTCTCCAGCAGTTGGTCAATATGAGCCCTTACTGCATCGTATTCAGATGGAGGAATACGCCGGTGTCTCTGACGGACAGGTGCTTCATCTAGCAAAGGGATATCATGAGATATAAGGTTAGTACAACCTAAATCACCCTCGTGAGCTGAAAACACAGCATGGTGCTTCTGCAGTAGACCTCTAACTTCCACCTGTTCTTGTTCTGAAAGCACTGACAGATCAACAGCATTTATCCATTCCTCTACTGAGTTAGTAGTTTGTTGGGAAGACATGGTAGCTACAACCTCACCTTGAGTCTCACCAATACCCTCTGGTAGGCTCACCATATGGGCCTGGCTAAGAGTGCCCAAAATAGTGCGTGGATAGAGTACTACATCAGAACACCCTACATTGACTATGGGGATGTAGGCAGTCCCATGGGTCAGTGTGACAACAGCTGGGGAGGCTAACAGACCTGCTGGTAAACCTGACTGTGGGGGTTCAAAGAGCGCCACAGTACCGAGTCCAACATGGTGTTGAGAGCAAGTAGCGGGTACTAGCTTCATGGTACCACCAGGAATACGGGACACCCTACCACCCCGCACCCTGACAGTACTAGAGCGACTAGGAGTGGCCTGAATTGCCGCTTGGTGACAGTGCTGCAGGGCTTGTTGCCACTGAGTAGGTGCTTGTGAAAATGGGGAGCTTTCAAAAAGAGATGTGCCATATTCACCAAACAGCTTCTCATAACACCCTTTAATAACATTCATTCCCAAGATACCAGAGACTCCAAGCTTTAAGTTGACAGGGTCCTTGACCACTAACACCCCACGCTTCTGAAGAACCTTACCCAGCACCTCTACATCAAGCTCAAAATAACCAACATAGGGTATGTCAAGCCCATTAGCTGCTGTTAGCTGTAACCAGTTACAAGATTTTAATTTGTCACCACCCCAGGGCTCGAATTTCTCTTTAAAAATGCTCTCGGTAATAGTTGTCACCATTGAACCAGTATCTACCAGGCATGGAACCGTCACCCCACCCATTTCAACAACAACATGAGGACTGGAACTTACTATAGACTCAAGGTTGGGGCACCCAGTGGTTGCAGGAGTGGAGTCAACATGTCCCCCTACTGAGCTGTGACTCTGCAGCTCAGCGGGAACTAGTTTCCCGACAGCTGGCTGGAAGTATGGGGCCTTGATGTTGGAGAATAAGAGGTGGATGGCAGTGTTGGGGGGAGGACTCTGTCTCCATCACAGTCACGAGCGAAATGACCAGGCTTTTGGCACCTGTTACATATAACTGGGCCACTACGACTAAACCGAGGTCTTAGTTGGGGGTTCTGGAGACGATCAAAGCTCAGAGTGAGCAGATCAAGTTGTTCTTGCTGCTTTTTAAGAATATCTTTGAGTTCAGCCAATTCATGAGAGTTGTCTGACCTAGGCTGCAGAACTTTCTGAGCCCCACCTTGCAGGCCACATACAGACGGCACAGAGTAACTCCTTCCCCGAACACCCCCAGGCATCCCCTCCCGCTCCCACCTGATTGCTTCAGCCCGTACATCTAAAAGGGTGCAAGTTGGGCGACGGCGCACTAACTGTTTTAACTCCCTACGAAGGGCACAGTCGTTGACATACTCGACAAATTGATCTCTCAACAGAACATCTGAATTTGGCATGCCACTAGGGGCACTTTTTACGACCTTTTCCATTAGAAACATCAGGGCAAGTGAAAATTCCTGCAAAGTTTCACCTTCTTGCTGTTTCCTAGAGAAAAAGTCCTCCTGCAGAGCAATGTATGACTGAGAACAGCCATATAAATCCTGAAGGATCTCAATAATTTTTGCAGGGTCCTCCCTCTCTTCCCTGGGCCTATATTTAATTTCATCTTTGGCCTCCCCTTCTAAGTGGTCGTACAGAAAAAATGCCTGGTCAAGGATGGTTAAATGACGAGCACGCATGCATGCCCGAGCTTCTTCTTCCCACTCTATAATGTTTATACCATGTTTACCTCGGAAAACAGGACATTTTCGTTCCTTTGGAACATAAACCAGTCTTTCAGTGACCACATTGACAAGGGGCGGCCTTGAAACATTACCAGTCCCAACCTCTGAGCCAGATAGCCCTCCTGCTGACCCAGGCGCGGCTGTGCTGGTGGCTGCTTGGGATTCTGCTCGTTCCTGTCGAAGAAGTTCATACGCAGCCTTTAACTGCCCAAGTTCATCGCGAAGCACCTCAAGTTCTTCTCCCATTGCTGCAACGCAAACAGTCAGTCACACTGGAACAGTGGGTGATGTGGGCGGGCCTTGTTTAGCAGCTGTTGCTCCACCTGATGGCAGACTTCAACCCACTGCTGTTTTGCCTTTTAACTAAGAGCCTTAATACACAATGCCTTTGTTTTGTTTTTTTTAATTAAAAAAAAGAACAAACCAACTGATAATAACTAAGAACTTGAAATACGTCTCCTTTACAAATCCTGCCGACTACGCCAAAATGTAACCGGGCCACGAGGAGCCTCAATACATATATATAAGTACCGACTACGCCACCTAGGGCATGACACCCTAGGAAAATAATGTTTTGATAAATACTTTAATTGACAAAAAGGCACACAGGTAAGCTGTAAAAATGAGGAGACGTAGGTTCAAGTTCAGTTAAGTAATATACTTTATTAATAAAAGAATGTATTTGTAAAGTAAAGGGAAACTGAAAGCTGCTATGGGGAAAGAACAAATTTATTATTACAATGTATAAAATGGTGTCAAGACAATGTCAAGATCCAATCTGCAAAATGTTTAAAATACAATCCCAGCTGTTTCCCATAAAAACATGTGCGTACCTAGGGGGGAGGAGAGGAGGCTATGACTGGGGGGTCGAGACAAGAAGGCCAAAGAGGTCACCACACGTGCTTATCTAGTCTATCCACACTGCAAATCGGTTGATCAAGCCACACACTGCAAAAGAATCATCAGAGTGTACTAGTGCACGTTAACTCTTATTCCAAGCATGCAAGTGATATAAGGGAAGGGCCCTCTACGTTACTAACCCCAGTCAAGACCACACTCTCAATGTTAAGATCGGCCACAGTTGGTTTGTCAAATAAAACAAAACACAATAGAAAGAATATTCAAACTTCAACAAAATAAATCAAGAAAATGATCTACACAAAACAACCAAGAGCAACTTATAATTTAGACAAAACACTAACTTAGGCAAAACAGCAGGGGCAAACCCTTTGGGCACCACAGAACAACCTGGTAACTGCCAGACACACTGGAGGCGATCTGGGGCTTCTCAGCTGGAGGCTGGATAAAGTAGGGATCAATCAAAAACCAGAGACAGGAGGGAGCTGCAGCACGATCAGGCCAGGAGAGAGATCTCAACTGCTCTCTTCCAGCCCTATATGCCCTGAGTAGATGCACACCAGGTGTGTCTGGTTGCCAATTAACCCATTTACCTGGGAACCTGTGAACAGAGGGGCGTGTCCTACAGGCAGGAGTCCACAGGATCTCTCTACCTGTCACACAGGCAGTGCTGTTATTTTAGAAAATATATGCGGTTCAATTTAGTTAACAACCGATTAGAATTTGAATAGGCTATGGCTTCCATCTCACCTTAGAAAACGCCAAATTAGCCTGCTTGTTTAACACATTTTGTTTGATTATACAATTAAGCATTGTCAAACATCAATTCCATGAGACACTTCTCACAGCAGACAGATCACAGGCAATTAATTCAGCTAGTGAAGTTCAAGCTTCATCCAAAGTTCATATTACGTGCATTCTAATATTGATTAATAACATAAATAGCGTTATTTTGCCTTAATGATGACACTAAATATACTAAAGCTGTCAGGTTGGGAACCAATAGATTGATGCATATTTTTTCTTGTTTTATATTGTCCTGCTTATGGTAATATATATATTTTCATAATAATTTTTACTGGTAGCTTAATGCCTAAAGCAAGCCCGCTTACCCGCGATTCCAGGGACAATGTGCGTCTATTCCGGGAAAAGAAATGTTCTATTATTGGGAAAATATTAGCTGTGAACTGCTGTTTTACCTGTTCTTGGCTGACAGGTGTGATGGAGACTTGAATGTATTCGTTGCATATAGAAGTGTATATATGTACAGGGCAGCAGGTATTGGGCTCCAGCTCAGCTGCCAGGAGATGATAGAAGTTTGTTCAAATCTGGTGGGATGAAAGCAATTTAAGGCAGCATTCCCCTTCACTGAGGGACAGGTATGTGGTCTTTGACTGATGGACCCTTTTATTATTATGCATTTTTTGATATAGCCTACATAATAATAATATTTCACATTGTAATCTTGATATTTTTAGTCATGCTTGTGCCCACCCATTTGTGTAACAAACAGGAGAGTGTACGCGCGTTGTGCACATGCCTATGCAGACGCACTTATATGCGCCGTTAAAATAACACGTAAACAAATGCGACATGACTTTAGACCAGGTGTGTCGTGGTTTTAGTGCAGGCGCTTTCTGCTGGCTCAAGATAGCAATGCGCCACAAATTATCCTGGCCACACCTCATCTTAAGACCAGTTCACTTGCTACGGGTGCAAGGTCATTTGGTATTTAAACCAACATTAGTGTGGTGACATCGGCCATAAGCAGTTTGCCTGTCCACACAGACTGCGGGCTGCAGAAATCGCTGGAAGCGGTGCAATGGAACCTGGAGCAGGTGAAGGAGAAGGGCCTAATGAACAGAACGGGAAAAAAAAAATATCTCAAAAGACATTCTCCCTGGAACTAGTCAGCGTATCGCCTGAACAACAGCCCGAGGAAGCTGCGGTCTCCGGCGAGGGTAATGGTGATATCGGGACTGAGTACAAACCCTCAAGTAGCGGATGGAACTGAAACTGGGCAGGACGAACAGGCTAGCGGGGAGGCACCGGGGGCTGAGCCGCCTTTCATCGGGAGACAGATAAATGAAGAGGATAAGATGGACTATGATTTGGATGAGTCGGATGCCATGTCTCAGAGTGAGGACTGTTACACCTTCGAGAAAATTTATTGGTTTCTTGATGAAACATTTGGTAAATCTGTAAAAATAAAAAAATATGTTCTTGATACCGATACATCGGTAAGGTCTGTTGCATTATTTTAAAAAAATTCGACAATTTTGAGAAAAGAGCTTTTGGCCAAGAAAGGGAAAAGGGCAACACATTTACACATGGTTTAGTTGTTTTAATGGATTTTGTTTTGGTTCTGATTTAGTTTATTGTTTTTCGTTTTTTTCTGTATGCAGTTAGATTTTTTTCAGATCCTGAACTTCCCCTTTTGTGTTATTTGATCATTAGGTTGCCTGTCATTTTCTATGTACCTTCTTTTGGGTGTTATTTCTAATGCTTTAGTTCATTTGTTTCACCTTTGGTACATCGTTCTAGAAGCATTGTTTTGTTTGGTTGTTTGCTTAATATAATTTTCTCCATTTCTGATGCTTTTTTTTTGGTTCAAGAAAAATTGAGTAGTTCTGAAAATTGGAAGGTAAACTGGTTCTGAAGAGATGTGGATGTACTTAGGCAGTTGTTAATTAAGTGTTTTTAAACTCTCTTTCTCTCTCTCTCTCTCTCGCTCTCTTTCTCGTCTCATTGGCAGGTCTTCTCCATCAACAACCTACAGCTGAGCTACACAGCCATTGCAGTGGAGAACACTGCATGCACACTTTGCACAGCTGGTGCACTGCAGAGAACTCACTGGAGCACAATCAGATGAAACCTGCTGAATGCACCTGTCCCTCCCAGGGCGATGCTACAGCCAATTACACACCACCATGCTGCTGGCTACAAGTGGTGCTGACACAAACAGGATTCGATACCAGACCGCATGTCACACATTGAAATCCAGAATTTTGTACAATGTGCCGTCTTGCAGCCAAATATTCACTCAATTAGTACACTAAGTCCACTTTACTTACAGGTGTTAGTTTTTTTTATCGACTTGGTACTATTTTCACAACTCTTAGTACAAAACTCAAAACTGGTCATACTTTTAACGCAGCCAGTCTTTCATTCAAAACCTGTCATTTTTTGATCATTCATCTGGATTGTAAAGATCATTCACCACACTACCATTGATTAAAATGATGTTTATTTTTAAATCACACAGTAACGTTTCCAGCCAACCTAATCAGTGTTGCATCTAGATATACCTTTCATATAAAGTAATTGCCTTTCACAATGCAATGCTCAGAAAACCTTTCATATGATTGTCTTCTCATCACTTAATCAAACTGCTCTTAAAGGTTAATCACTTAACCATTTGTTAAAACCAATAGATTTAAAACTGTTTTGTCTACTCTATAAATGGGGTCCGAGGTGTCCCATTTTTCTCAGGACAGTCCCGTACTTTAGACAAATTTGTGGTGTACCGATTCTAAAATACCATGATTTGTCCCGTATTTTGGTCATCCTGGTTTTTCAATGGGTTTTCTCGTTGTGATTGACGCACTGACTGTGTGTGTATGTAGCGCCTATAGCCCCCACTGGTCTGTTGTCCTGTATTTACCTCTGGGAAATCTGGTGACCCTAACTATATATAGATTTTGAGTACTACAGAAAGAAAATGTGTGCTTGATGCATTGCATTGTATATAAACAAAATGACATCATTCTGAGTGACAAATTTAGGGACAAGCCTGAAGCCTCTCAAATCTGGCTGGCACTAATGTTCAAATGCAAGTGTCAGGATTTGTGAGCTTCTGAACGCTAATCCATCGCCCTTCCCTTCTACCCCCCCCCCACTGTTCACAGAGTCAACCTTTCCCTCAACCTTTCACAGCCTCCCCAATCCCAGCAGACAGTGTGGCAGCCAAACTACAGGTGAGCGTGCTCTGTTCACTCCCATATTAAGCCGTGTCAGACACACTACCCCAAAGAGATTCAGCGCACACCAAGGGGACACTCCACCCACAATTCCAGTCCACACACACCGGTGAGCTAGCCCTGTCACTGACCCCTTTTGCACACTCCATGACATGCAGTGATTATTATTATTGTTATTACATATTTTAAAATATGTATTACTAAATTGTTTACCAGACTCCCTGTATGTGTGGTGACGTTCAGTACATTAAATAATTATAATGGAATTTAAAACATCTACTGGAGAATTAAATATATATTGTGATGTATTTTATATAGACTCATTTTGCAATTACAAGGCCTCTTAATGACAAGGACTCAAATCGGGAAAGCATTTTCATCATGCCAACAACTGTCATTTCATCTATTGTGTCCAGACTACTGATGGATGTCAAATTTTCCATCATGAAACTGCCATCCATCATGCGCATTCTCTGAATTTGCATTACTTGAAAAAGTCAATCTACCTTACCACTGGTCTGAATTGGATTTGTTAAGAGACAGACACACTTCAGAAAAGGCTTTATCAACAGGCAGTCTCATGTGTGGTGTCAAGGTAAGCTGCATTCTGGAACAAAAAAGAAATGTGTGGAAAAGAAGCCTACATAAAGATTGTGCTGAGATATTAAAACACTGACGCATCTCCTATTATGCAATGTTAATTTAGCACTTACAAAAAACTATTTCAAAAATGTTCATTCCTTTTCTAGGCTATGCACTGAGAGATATCATTTACAGTACTCCAGAAGCATCAAACACACACAAAAAAACATAAATACTTTACAAATAAAAATAAAAACACAGACACATTGAGACAAACAATCAACATTTATCATCAAGCTACAAGTCTCATAGGGCCACTACATTTAGTTACAGCCCTGAGTTAATCTCAAATATGTGAACATCTGTGCTGTCAAGCTGAATTTCAGCAGTTATGTGTCCCTGTAGGCACTCCTAGTTCAGCAATCATTTGGTAAACATGAATAATTATACATTTAGCCACTAATTATGAGGTGTTCATCAATGCAAAAAAAATAAACAAAATTATAATAATAATAAGATGCTTTACCAAGTAAGTGCGGGGGAACTGAAACACAGACGCACAAACAAAATGTATGACAGACTAAATTGATATCTTACTGGCATGTTGTATACAAACAGATTCATTTTATTTTAACAGCGTGCAACTTATCTTTAGACCACACGACAATTAAAATAGACAAACACTTAAAAAAACAATGGCATAGAAATCCACAGTGTGAAACGGACACCAGTGAGGTGGAAGCAACTGTCTAAAGGTACTGAGAGGTAGCATGGCTCCATTTATGCTTTATCGGACACATTAGTCGGTGCAAATGCTCCTCTTCATGAAACGCATCACCCAAAGATAAGCGGGTGATAAATGTTGTGAAACATTGCCCAAGCAAGAAAAAAAAAAGTATACAGGTCATCTGAGAGAATACCCACGGATCCTGATGAAAAGAGAGCCAGCAAAGAGATGCAAACAGGCAGAGGCATGATCTGAAGAGTGTCCACTGGCAAGGGTAGTGTATCTGCTGGAAGGCAGATGATGGTAGTGGATGGAATAGAAATTATTATTATTATTATTTTTTTTTTTCAGTCAGTAAAGAATGGAAAGTAAAGCTATTGTCTGAAATAACCTCTTTTTATATGAGTTTCTGACAGTGTTTTTGTCTGGAGATTACAGTTCATATAGTCAACAACTTTGTATAGTCAGCATTGTATTCTTCTCATTGCAATACACCAACATTGCAATGAATTACCAAAAGGTTTTTGTTGTTGCTGTAAATCAAATCCAAAATCGTCTGTGCAAATAGCTGCCTGCATCAGCCAGAAAAGCAGGGTAACTGGCCATAGTACACTGCTGTCTGAGACGCACATCCTCATATCCCCTGTAGTTCCACTCTTCTAAACTGGATCCATACTACACTCTCAGATGAAAGGGTTACAAAAGGCCCCCCTGTGTCTCCATAGAGAAACCATATCTAGCTCAAGGAGTCTTTGTCAGGCAAAATGGTTTCATCTGTGAGCTTTCACACTTTTCACACCTACCATAGAGGATTCCATCAAGAAAGGGGTCTCCCTATGGAGACAAGCTAATGAATCTTTTTTACTGAGAGTGTATGGGACTGAGGCTTTGAATAATTAAGTTCAGCAATACTTCCGATAATTGGCTATTGGCTTTGGATTTGTATTGCATTTATGTCCCTATCACAGTTCCTATTTCCAGCCACTAGTTCCCTGTTCCTATAGTGTTTCCCATGGTTGCATATTTCGTTTTTTGTTCCTGTATATTTTGATTTAATTGGATCATTAATAATAATAATAATAATAACGTTATTTGTATAGCACTTATTTAAAACAACAAGTTTACAAAGTGCTTCACATAAACAAGATTTAAAAGAAGAAACTTATTTTGCTATTGTAAGACTGAAATTGAGATCTCAGTGCACCTGGACACACAACACCGGGGGTGGAAGCCTGTGTACTCTAGGATGTAATAAACAAGAACTTCAATGCCGTAAAGTCTGCTGGGACCATCTGGCGTGAGGTTTATGACGATCAAAGAATGTCCTAGGATGTCGTGACTTTGGAGGAAATGCTTGGACTGTCGTAAAGACAAGCACACAAACAGGGCCATAGTGCCCCCATATGGCGTTATCAGGGCAGGTCAATTCCCTGTCCTTAAACATATTTTCACACACAACACAACATGGTATAGATTGCTTTTGTCCTCAAAAAGCTTAAAAACATACAGATGTGATTGATACTTTTGCTACATTGTACAGTATACACTGGAACTAGTCTGGGCACTGGAACATACATTATACACTCTTTCCAGAGAGATAATCATGTATTGTTCCGTTTTTGAGTGTTACAGTAGTAAATGCATCCAGTTAACGTACCTGAATTAACAGGGACAACTAGGGTGCAAATGTAATATTCTCAACAGGAATTCTGGTACCTTTGTGGCATTAATATCAATCACATCTGAGAAAACTGTAGAGATGGGGAGTCTCATGGCAACACAAACTTAGACCTATTCATGTTTGATATCATTTTGATGGTCTCGGTGTGAGTGGTGCAATGGTCTACATGTCCTAAATGTGCAACATGAATGGAATGTATATTTCATAACACAGGCGTAAGCTGCCGTTGTGAAATTGTCCTTAGAAAAAACCATTCTGTGAAACCCCATAGAAGGGGGGCTAAAAGTGTGACCAGTTTATGGTTTTACGACCGTCTGCAGCCAGATCAAACGCAGAGTTTGAGCATTTAAGCAAAGGAAACAAACCAATCTGGGAAGATTGTAACCGACTTCCCACACCGTGCATATTCTGTGTCTGTGTGTAGTTGAACAGGCTGGGTAAAATATTTACTTTATGTTTCTTTTCTTAAATCTATGTTTTGTATAATTGAATGTTTTAATTGAAGTTAATGACCTGCCTGCCTGTTATTAAATTATGTTTATTTTTAACTTGCGTGGTTTCCATGACTCTAATTCATCTTATACCCTTTTTAGCCTAAATTATAACTGAATATTCAGGGGGACAATTCTGACCCAGGACCGACTGATCAGCGGCCTGGTACAGACGTGGCGTACTCAAGTTGGGTAGGCAGACAAGTGACGGTCCATATAAGGTTGGGTGGTGTATGGTTCTGGTGATTTGATATGAGAACCCATGGGCGTTTTACGCCGGTTCTTGTCAAATTTGCCTTAAGGAGCCCTTTAAATACACTCAGAGTAGTGCATGGTTCTGGTGATTTGATATGAGAACCCATGGGCGTTTTACGTCGGTTCTTGTCAAATTTGCCTTAAGGAGCCCTATGGTTCTGGTGATTTGATATGAGAACCCATGGGCGTTTTACGCCGGTTCTTGTCAAATTTGCCTTAAGGAGCCCTTTAAATGCACTCAGACCGGGGCTCGCAACTATCTATGATAAATGAATATCATGTATTGTGTTGACTAGACCCCCAACCTCTGCGTTCGCCACCGAACTGAGCTTCGGCAATAATGCTGATTCCGGCAAGCATATATTGATAATTGAGGACTAGTAATTAAGGACGAGTCAAGTGTAACCACTCCGAGTTCCACGCAGGTTTAACCCAAATTCTAAATTATTATTTTAAATGGAGTCAGATAAAACGAGTACAGAATCAGCGTTGGTGGCTGATGATTTGCTACAATATACACAGGCTGTTCTTTGGATAAACTGGGGTCAAGGTAGACCAGACTTAAAGCGGAAGGTAACGTGGTACGAGTACCTTTGATTTGTGGTCCCTTATTAGCTAATCCCGTGAATCTAAAGAGCAGTCTAACCCGGTTGCAAGAATATTAATATTTCTGTATGAACTTTAATCATTTTCCCTTTTCCCACAGCAACAGCAAAATAAATCACGCTTAAACCTTCAACCCCAGTTATTCCCTCATTGGTTTAGCTGTGCGGTTTCTACACTATAGCTTAAGATCATTGGGCAGGTTGTTCCAGAGCCTAGGAGCCCTGATGGTAAAGGCATGGTCACCTTTTTACATTACATTACATTATAGACATTTAGCAGACGCTCTTATCCAGAGTGACGTACATAGTGCATTTCCGAACTAGTAACAAGTGCGTTAAAAACCTTGAGTCTAGACTGCGGAACGCCCAGAAGGGCTGCTCCTGAAGATCTTGGGCTGCATGCTGGCTCATCGGGGATTAGAAGGTCTGAAAATATAAGATGGAGCCAGGCCTAGCCATGTCTTGAATGTAATCAGCAACATCTTAAAATGTATTCTAAAACGGACAGGTAGCCAGTGAAGGGAGGCTAAAACTGGGGTAATGTGCTCAGTTTTTTTTGTATTTGTTAAGACTTGCAACTGCATTTAGGACTAACTGCAGGTGTGATAGGAACTTTTTTTTAAAAAGTGAGTTACAGTAGTCTAGTCTGGATGATATAAAAGCGTGGACGAGTTTTTCAAGGTTGGCCTGGGTTCAAATAAATTTTACTTTAGAAATGTTAAAACACGATTGTACAATTCGATTTATTTGAAGGATAAAATTCAAGTCACTGTCTAAAATTAATCCATTGGTTTTATTATTGTGAACACTTGTGTCTTGTTCAGTTATACATTTCATCAGGTATTCTGTAAATTTACGTTCCTTTTCCGCTGTTTATTATCGCTTCGTCTTAGTGTTTCATTCAGCACTTGTACCTGCTGCACGTTTCTTGGTTTCCCAAGTTTTCTGTTTCATATTGTGGTTGCCCTGTATGTTGTTTGTTTTGCCTAGTTACATTTCTAATAAAGTATTTTTGTTATTTTATTTACCTGTGCCAACGTGTTTTTACCTCTGAGCCTGAATCCATACATTGAGCCCTGACATGTCTCTATGATATTGTTTGTAATCATGGGATATGTGATTGATTAGGCAATTATTTTCAGCTTTTGCACATTGTAACTGTAATTGTTATGTTGTGCTGTGAGGCTCCTGCTTTGAATGCCACCCTACACAAGTATGTCTGAAATAAAGTATCTGTAGAAGTATATGTGTGTTTCAATTCCTCACAAGTGTCCAAACATAACCTTAGAAAAAAAAGCAGCACTCTTCCTCTAAATCTCGAAATGTCATATCTCCTTGAAATTAATTGACTGTGCTCTTTCATGGCCCCTTGCTGCTGTCCACAGATTCTCAGATCTGGAGTCTCCCTGCGTGTCAGGACACAATTAAAACAGAAAAGATCTTTCACCACCTTCATTCACAGAGCTAACACTGGCCCCAGTCACCTGGTCATCTCTCACACACAAACTCACATCAGACAGCTGCAATTCTAATTGACATCCTGTATGCTGCTGTGTACTCTGTTGGTTTATACATGAAAGGGCAAAAAGTCTTTACAAGGACACACACAATTTCATTTATTAAATATTCCTTGGTTGAAGCCCTCTTGAATGGATTCATGACAAGGGACCTTGAATAAATGTGTTTTCTGGGTCCTTTTGATCTAACCATATGTGAGTCCTTCATTCAAATGTCAAATCTCTTTTTGTGATCGAGTCAGTATAAAACAAGAGATAATGCCTTGAATGTGGAATCTAAAGGACAACATTGCAAATGCTCTTGCTTTTTGATGGTGTTCTAATAACAGTCCAGTCTGCAAAATATTTCAACATATTAAAAGTTTGAGGTGTAACAGGACAAACTCTAAAAAGGTTCAAGTGCCCCCAGAGGCAAATCATTTCACATTTTTTGGTGTTCTTGTTCTGCCCTAAGCAATTTTGGAAAATAACAACATGGTCAGATAATCTGATGGAAACGTCATTTTTAAGGTCATAGTGGAAAGCATTTACAATATGATAACAGTAAAGAATGGATATACCTTTTTGGTCTTTCTGATAGGTTTTGTGTTTCTTTGTGCTTGCGTTATCCTCTATAAGGCATTTGTACTCAATGCCCTGCACCTGCCTACATGTGTTCTCATTGTAAGGGATATACATGTATTTTACTTTACATGCATGTATTTTTAGTACATTTCCTGAACTGGATTTTTATATTTTTCAGCAAAACACAGTAGTATATCAGGAGTAAGTGAAGTAAAAGCAAAAATGTGTAATCTTAAAAATCTGCTTTCATACATTTGTTCTTTTCAAAAGCTCTTTTATGGCTTATATACACTTTCCATTCATATTTCAGCTATATTTGAACACTAGCAGTCACGGCTGAGAGGTAGCTGTGTAGAATGGGGACATAAACAGTCCAGGGTCAACAGTGCATAATTGCAGGTATGTTATAGTGATAGGGTGTCATGTTCTGAGTCTGTTTTGGTTATTCTGTCATGTTTAGTATTGTCCGTTTCTGTAGCATACACTTTTCCATGTTTTCCGCAGCCTTGCGTTCTGTGCTATATCTCTCGCTCCCTCTCACGGAGTTTTTACTTTAGTTTCTGTACACGTCGTTTGTATTACCCTGCACTACTAATTATTATATAGGATTTATTTATTACTAACTGGCTAAACACGGGTGTGGTTAACTAATCTACTAACGTCAGGGTTTAATAGAATTATTACTAACGCAAACTAACAATTTAGTTCTCATCACGTTTCCACAGCTGTTTCGTGTTTCCTTACGTATCCAGTCATTGTCTTGTTAACTAATTTACTAACGACAGGGCTAGGATAGGATAACTACTAACGATTTACTAATTGCCTTGTTATGTGTCTCAGCTCAAGCTGTTTTCCATTTCCTGCTATTCTCAAGCTACGTGTTTGCACCTGTCTACACATGCATTTATACCTGCTGTCTTTGTTCCTCGTCGCGAGTTCGTCAAACATAGTAGCCTATTGTTAAACGTTAGTCTGTTGCCAGTATTTTCCCCGAGTTAGCGTCTGTTTCAGAGTCTGTTCCCGAGTCTGTTTCGTGTTTTAGCATCTGTTTCCGAGTCTGTTTCCGAGTCTGTTTCATGTTTAAGTTCGGTTTTGTTTATTTTTGTGTTTATTCCGAGTTAGTGAGTTTTTGTAGTCTGTTCTTTTGATAGTGTTTTTCTCCTGATTGATTTCCTGGCTTCGACCTCTGTCCGTGTTCTCGCGACCCTTCTTTTGGATATTGTTTTTGTACCTCGGCCGTGTCTCCCCGTTATCGACCCCTGCCTGTTTGACTTCCCTTTGGACTCTGATTTTGTCATTCATCTGAGATTAAACCTGGTTTATCGCACTCCTGCCTGCGTTTGGGTTCCTGTCCTACGGAAACGTAACATAGGGGTTCGCAAAAATGCTCAAGCTGATGGAGGGAGCTTCCCCTGTCAGCATAGACAGACAGACAGACAGAGCCCATGCACATGACATGGGGCACAAAGCACTTGAATATACAGGGCAAACAGAAATCTGTTCGCCTGCTGATCCACCTGACCATGCGAATATGCCACCTCGTGTGCCACATCACTTTAGGGGTTTATCAGTGCCTACTACCAGGCCTGAAATTTCTCAGGGAAACATTGATATTTCAGGAATACGCTTTCAGTTGGAGTAATGCATTTTATGTTGGATGAATGTGAAGACATATCGCTACCAATATCGCCATTGGCCGGTGGGTCGACTAAATTATTGGAAATCTGTGTCAGCCAGAAAGATCGGGGCATCCCTCCCTAGTACAGGGGAATAAATATCCAATAGATACTTGTCATCTTTTAAAAAGCATATACACTTGCCTCTCATGATGGATTAAGATAAAAACATTGATTTCACAGTGCTACACACACCTAAATATGCAGTCTAATCATTCAATCTTGTACTTAAATAAAAGTATGTAAACTTTTGCTGCATGCCCTGGGAGGACATTTTTCTGTTTAAAAAATGTTGCTATTTATAAACACACCAAAGAAAGTTTTACATTCATCTGGCGCATATCAGTGCAGCAAATCGCAATGAGTATTTTCCATTAAATAAGTGTCGTCCAGGGAGATAATAATACACCAAAATCTACTTTATGTATCATAAGATTACAATAAAATCCATCAGAAAATTGTTGCTGTAGCTTAATAAAAAATTGGTACATCCAACATAAAACCTGACACAAGCGAATGTACATTCTTGTGTATGCTGTTAGTTTTTTGTGTAAAACTGTTGCGACACAACTAAACTTGCTGTTGCGGTCAGCCGCAATTTATTGTTATTCAGTAATCAGTATATCTTAGAGTAAGTAGAAATCATACAACCATGATCAGGCACTTCGAAACATCAGTGCTGTTCCATTAATTGTATTAAAACCATCCAGTAATGTTATGGCACATTGTAATAACAGGTGAAAATATTTTTTTATTGTTTTTAATCTCGATTTAAAAATGTCAACTGTACCTGCTTCTCTCACAGATGCTGGAAGGTTATTCCAGAGACAAAGAGCATGGTAGACAAATGCTCAGTGCCTCAGACTACTTCATATAATCTCCGGGGGGACCAAAAGGCCCTTGTTCAGTGAACGGAGAGGGAGCATAGGCATACACAGACTAATAAGGTCAGATAAATACTAATCCATTTAAGGCTTTATAGGTGAGGAGGAGGACTTTGAAATCGGATGTGAAGTGATGCCAGAATTGGTGTTATATGAACACATTTTCTAGTATTTGTCAGGATTATTGCTGTGGCATTCTGGTTAGAGACCTTGAGTGGTCACTTTTGGAAGGCCAGAGAAAAGGACATTACAGTAGTCAAGTCTTGATGTAACGAATGTATGTATTAAAGTTTCAGCATCTTAATGTGTGTTAAGGCAGAAATTAGGGTAAAAAATAACACCAAGGTTTCTCACGGTAGTTTTTTGTGATATAACGGACCCATCAATATGAGTTATGGGCTCAGATAAGCGTCTGCTATTGGCTGGTTGGACGACTAACATCTCAGTTTTTTTGCATTCAGAAAATTCAGACATCCATCTTTTAATTTCAGATAAGCATGCTTCTAGGTTTGCAAGCTGAGGGGGGTCATATCGCTCAAAAGGGACATGTCGTCAGCATAGCAGTGAAAATAAATACCATATTTATGAATTATATCACCAAGAGGCAGAAGATTCAGAGATGGTATTATTATAGACCACACCTTGGGTTCTATTTAAGAGATACAAATTGAGCCATAGAAGCGCTGTATCCTGAATACCTGTATGATTCTCCAAAGGGTATAAAAGTATGGCATGGTCAATGGCGGCGACAGCAGCACTTAACTCATGCGGCAGTAACACTGATGCTCAGTTTGAGTTAGCAGCTATCAGTAGACCATTCACCACCCTTGTTAATGGCATTTCGGTTGAATGAAGATGTTGAAAGCCAAACTGAAATTTGTGGAGAAGAGTATTACTGGATAAATATGTAACACGTTGATCAGCTACAGTTCTCTCACGTAGCTTGGAAAGGTTGGAGATGAGTATAAAATTTCTCAGTATTTCAGCGTGAAGATTTGGGGCTCTATCTTGGTGATCTTGGTGCTTGGTCTAAGCGCATGGTGTAAGGTCCATTTAGGGCGTGTCCAAGTCCATTTTTGCTAGTTTACCGGCATGTTTTTTGGGCGCTAAACATGGCTCAACGCGCAAATGGGCTGAACCTAGTCTCTTCATTAATTATAGGTGTGTCTTGGGCGTGACATGCAATGAACCAATCAAAATGTCATATCCCATTCCATTTAAAAACCGGCTTTTTCACCTTGGCAGATTGCTTGATAGCGAAACAGACATGCCCGTGCATGTTTAGTGCGATCAAGGAATAGGCTAAATGGATAAACAATCAATATTATTCGGACTAACCATTAGCCGATGAGTTCCCGGTAATTCCCGACAGGGCTGTTATTTTACAAAATATATGCAGTTACATATCGTTAAAAATGACCTTCAACAGCTGAGAATAAGCTATCAATGGCTTCAGTGTCACCCTAAACGCCAAATTAGCCTGCTTGTTCAACGAATTTCGTTTGATTATGCAATTTAAGTGTCAAACATCAATTCCATGAGGCTGTTCTCATGGAGTTCTTGAAATTCAAGTTCATTAGGCTACTTGCATAGTAATATTGATTAATAACATAAATACCGTTATTTTGCCTTAATGATTACACTAAATTCAATAAAGCTGTCAGGATGGCAATCCATATGTTCACGCATATTTCCTCTTGTTTTATAATGTCCTGCTTATGGAAATGTGACCAACCTGTTTTACTCGTAGCGTAATGCTTTAAAACAATCCACTTTAAGATCGGGAAACGTGCCACTTACAGCAGGGGAAACAGAGAACATGCAACGCACATGCAGAGAATGGCATTCAAATTCATTGTGAATTAATTGTGTAACATGCTGCAAATATGTTTTCTTCTCTAATTAGATGCCTAGTTCTCTTCTCGTTTTGTTCAGTTATGGAATAACAGGTGAAATCAGCTGGGTTTTACTAAGCTGAGAGTATGAAAACCGTGTCACTGTAATGTCACTGTATTTTTAAAAAGTATGAAGGACGATGAATACTAAGGTTCAAATTCAGTTAACATGGTGACATTTATCTCCGTTGTTTAACCGCTATGAAAAAAAACCTTATGCACAGCGAATCCAAAGTAGCTTAGGCTATTTGAAAAACAATAAATGCAATATTCACTGGACAAGTTTTTGAACTTTTTTCAGTCAAAACCATTCTATTTACTTACAGGCTGTAGGCCTAGAAAGCTGTGTTGTAATGACATATGAAGCGCATTTTCAGAACTCAAATGTCCGAGTTTTCCGGTAACACTTTACAATAAGGTAACACACCTCATGCCTTGACTAATGCATGACCCATCATGATTTAATGCATGAATTAATGCATGATGTATCATGAACTCAATATTAATAAACGATCAAGTCATTATTAATTTATGTGATTACTGTACACTTAATGAATCATCAAATAGTTAAGTCATACATTAAGTAACATGTCATCAAAGTAGCTGCAAACCAGTTAGGTAGACAAAAGCTTCTCAGATTATCAGCGGTGGATTTATCCATTTTGGGGCCGCCAAAACCCCTGACAGCGTGCAAACAGAGCTGTTCGCTTAAAGGAAAATTCTGCCAGTGTAGCTTCTAAACCCCCACCCCCTTTAATTTGCCTGCGGAAAGGCTCCTTCCCTTGTGCACATGGTGACTGTAATATCAAATGTTTTATGTTGTTTTAATTTATCTTAGAAAGTGCATAATTAGTAGTTTTTTTAAATGATAGCCTATACTTGCCAATATTTAGTTATTCAGACTATGCTTCTGGGCGAACCCTACAGCAGACCTATCTCTAATGTGTCATAAAAAATTACGCTTAATAGATTCAATGTGTGTGGATTATGAAAGCCATTCATCTGTTTTAGAAAACAGATTGTACTTATTTTTCAATGATATAGTTACCAATACTCAAGGTTAATATATACGCTATTTGTTGGAAAAATTGGGTCGGGTTGAGTGTGATACCTCAAAAATATGCAGTAAGTGGCAGTTCTGAGAACAGAAACAACCTTGTTAATGAGAGAGGTCAGAGAAGAATGGCCAGACACATTCACATTAAATAAAAATGAACAATGGTGGTGAGCAGAGGGGCATCGTGGAATGCACATGTTGAACCCTGAAAGGGATGGGCTGCAGCAACAGAAGATTAGATCATACCATCATACACCTAATACAGTAGATAATGAGTGTAAATTGTAAGGAGTTCACCATTTATCATTAAATTTCATCATTATTTCACACATGCGATCACCATTACTTCCTAAGTACTTGGCTGACTTGTGTCTCTCTAAGTAAAATCATGGCATGATACTAATTTGTAAATGATTATTTAATGTAGATTGATAGGAGGCAAGCATTTGTTAACCATGAGTTCATCATTACTTAATTATGAGTTCACTGAATTGTGACCCTTCAAGTAAAGTCACACACGATTCTTCATATAGTAATGATTACCCCATCATCATATCACTATTACTTAATAAATAGCTCAATGATATCTGCACCCTTGAAAACCTAATATTAAAATAAACCAGTCAAAAGTCGTTCAAATAGAACATCAATGTTTTATTCATTATACATGTGGAACACAATGTATTAAGACATTCAAAAGGACCTCACTCCCATTTTCTCTCAGTCGCCTTAGATCTCTATATTTTGTGTATGATCCCACTGTTAGGATCAATAAAGCTCCTCCTGTGGTTAACAGTGAAATGGGTGTATCCAGCAGTGGCAACGCCACTGATCACTTATTATTGTGGTCCCCGATGAACGTGTCTTGTGATGAATGGGAGCAGTCTTCACCAGTCTGAGAACCCCAAAATCCCAACTCATTTTCGCCTCCTCCATGTCCTGCTATATCTCCCACGATCCTACTGTTAAAAGAAGATAATTTACAAATCAAAACTAGAATGGCACTCAGAATGGGCAATGCACTGAACTCTATGATATTGAACAGACTTGACGGCTTGCTTCTATTGCCAAAATTACAATATGGCGTCCAGTGCACTGCACCTCTCAATTTCCGCTTGGGCTATAATTTAGAAACCCCTTAGAAAGCCTTTTTCTACCAAACTATAGAGTTAACAGTCATATATTAAAACCCAGTTATATCCACAATACATATAAGAATAATAATCAATGCGTGATTATACTTTACACGATACAAAGGTAGTTTTTGTTTTACTCATCGGAGATGACTCTGGTTGGTCTTCTTGAACATGCGATGATGTCGAGCTGATATTCTACATGCATGGATATCCATCCACCACTGATGGTCTGAGAAGCTTTTGTCTACCTAACTGGTTTTCAGCTACTTTGATGACATGTTACTTCGTGTATGACTTAACTGTGAATTAATGTTCATTAATTGATTATACATTAAGTGTAAAGTAATCAAATTAACTAATAATGCCTTGATCATTTATTAATATTGAGCCACACAGAGTTCATGATACATCATGCATTAATTCATGCATTAAATCATGATGAATCATGCATTAGTTAAGGTATGAGTTGTGTTCCCTTATTGTAAGGTGTTACCAGTTTTTCCTTTGAATGAGAATTTAAAAATTAGGTGTAAATGACAATTCACACAATAGGCTTGATATAGGTGTTATCAGCAAATGGAAAGCCATTTTTAATGGATAGCCATTGTCCTGTAGCAGAAGATTGTCCGATTTGTCCCCCCAGCAAATATAGGCTAAATCATAGCTTGATCCATGATGATTACGAATAGTCTATAGCCTATAATTGTAACTGTCCCATCGCACATCGCCTGGATGTTGATGGAGTGGGCTGGAAGCAATTTAATTCGGCATTCCCCTTCGCTGAGGGACAGGTAGCTATGTGGTCTTTGACCTATGGACCCTTTTATTATTATGCATTTTTTTATATATAGCCTACACAATAATAATATTTCACATTGTAATCTTGTGCGCACCCCTGTGTGTAACAGACAGGAGGGTGTATGCACGTTGTGCACACACCTATGTAGACGCACTTATATGCGCCGTTAAAATAACAACTGCGACATGACTTTAGACCATGCAGGTTTGTGGTGGTTTTAGCGCAAGCGCTTTGGGTTAGCACCACTTAGCGCTGGGTGTAAGATAGGGCGCTTGGTTTCCTAATTAATGGTTTAATAATAGCCGAGTTAAATGCTGATGGAACAGAACCCATAGAAAGTGACATCATGATTATCACAGTAAGGACTGAGTGTCCTAAAATTGAAAGCAGTTCCTTAAAAGGTTAATTAGCTGGACTTGGGGTCCAGAATACAGTTGGTGGGTTTCGATGCAGTTACCAGTTCTGTAAAATTCTCAAGGGTAATGACCTCAAATTGCGAGAGATTGCAGCTGGACCCATTCACAGTGGTTGAATGCATCACAATATGACGATTCATCTGGGGTGAAGCCAAGTGTGGACAAATAGTTTTGTTTCTGCTCAGGTCAATTTTGTTAATAAACAAATTAATTGAAATCATCGGCCCTAAAGACCTTTGCACACCAAGTCCGTATTTTTTGTATGCGCTTTTTAAATCCGTCATCCGATAAAAATCGTTACGCACAGAAACCTTGTACGCTGAGTCCGATGTGTTTTATTATTATATTTGTTGCGAAAATTCGCAATACGAGACAAAATTCAGTCGTCAAGCAGGGAGGATGATTTTGTGGTCCCGATCGTTTCCAGGTCTATTTCAAGATGTCAGTGGACCAGTTTGATACGCTGCTAGCAATACTGGAACCACACATTAAAAAGAAGACCACCAATTTCCGCGATACAATTTATCCTGAACAGCGGCTGGCAGTCTTTCGTGTATCGTCATATGTCCAGCTTTGTGTCGTGTAGCCATGCCCTCGTCTCAAGTCCCACTCGGAAGAGGCCCTCCTCTGAAGGTGGTCTATGCAGGGGACAAGCGGTGATGATGTGGTTGGCAGTCTGCTCAGGCTCCCCGCACTCACACGCTGCACTGTCTGTTAGGCCCCACTTCTTCATAGAGGCTTTGAAGCAGCCAACCCCGGTGCGTAGGCGATTCAGGAGAGTCCATTGCCGGCGAGGTAGGTCTTCTCCTTCAGCGCCATCTCCAGGATCCTGGATGTAGTGGTGTATACGTTTCTGTCCTGCCGACTCCCACTCCTGCTTCCATGCCGCCGCCAGCCAGGCTTTAGTTGACAGGTCCTCCGGGATAAAAGTGAGCATCTCTTGGGCCGCCAGGTTGTATGGGTGGCGGGACTTGAGTCTGCTTGGAGATGTTGCCATGGTTGTGGTGTCATGGAGGAGGTGCCAATCGTACTCCTGGGCTTTCCTTGCCAGGGCGAGGGTGGCAGCCTCTCGCCGTAGGCTGGCTGGCGCAATTCCTGCTAGAACTGGCAGGTAGGACACAGGGGTGGGTTTCAAGCAGCCAGTTATGATCCTCAGGGCGTTGTTGATGGCCGCATCCACCTTCTTGGTGTGTGGGCTTCTGCTCCAGGTTGGGGCACAGTACTCGGCAGCAGAAAAGACGAGGGCTTGTGTGGAGATACGTAATACCTTTGCGGAGGCACCCCAGGTCGTACCAGCGAGGCGACGGATGAGTGAGACCCTTGAGGTTACTTTGGCCCTCACTTCCTCGAGGTGTTGTTTATACGACAACGTCCTGTCCAGGCGTACGCCAAGGTACTTTGGGGCCTGTTGGAACTCCAGGGGTTTGCTGTTCACGGAAATCTCCAGCTCCCTTGTCGCTTCCTTGTTGCAGAGGTGGAATGCTGCGGACACCGTCTTCCCAAAGCTGAGCTGTAGGCGCCAGCTGCGAAGGTAGGCAGCCAAGATGCCCATGTCCTGGTTTAGGCCCTCTTCCACCGCCTTCCATGTTGGTTGTTGCAGCATGATGGCTAGGTCGTCTGCGTACCCGTACCTTCTGGATGTTGTTGCAGGTAGGTCAAGGATGTATATGTTGAAGAGCATTGGTGAAAGAACAGACCCTTGTGGGACCCCGTTTCTCAGCCTCCTGAGCCTGCTATGCTGGCCGTCACTGGTCTGGAGGATGAAGCTGCGGTTTGACAGCATCTCCATGATGAAATTGACCATATGACGGTCCGGGATGGTTCTCAGCAGCTTCAAGTGGAGTCCGCGGTGCCACACGGTGTCATAGGCGGCGGTCAGGTCCAGTAGGACAACCCCTGCTTTTGCTTTGGCCTGGAAACTGTCCTCAAGATCTTGCGTGAGCAGGGTTACTTGGTCCACCGTTGACCTGCCCCGACGGAAACCAGCCTGTTCCCTCGGAAGCTGTGAGTCTACTACAGGTTCAATACGGCTGTGAATCATCCTCTCCAAGATTTTAAAAGGAACGCAGAGCAGCGAGATTGGCCTGTAGGCCTTGGAGTCATCCGGGGGTTTGTTGGGTTTCAACAGGGCTATGACAGCTGCCCGTCTCCATGTCCTTGGGAGTTTGGACTTTCGGAGGCACGCCGAGAGGAATGCGCACAGCCAGGCGGATGTTGTTTCGCTCTGGTGGATCACAAACTCTGGATGGATGTTGTCGGGGCCTGGTGCCTTGCCTTGTTTGAGTTTGGATATGGCATCCCTGAGCTCGGTTGATGTAAAATTTCCTGACAGGTTAGCATTAACACTGGCCGCCCTGGAGAGGGCGGTTACCTCGTGTGATGTTAGGCGGGCAAAGTCTTTATCTGCACCTGGGAAGCGGCCATTTTTTAGGAGTTGGGCTGCGATGGCGTTTGCTGTCACCGGGCACTTGGGGGGTGTTGTGCTTCTACCTGAGAGCTGATTGATGGTCTGCCACGCCTTACGGCTGGAATGGGTGAAGTCAATCGACTCGACGACCTCCGTCCATCTAGCCCTGCGGGTGGCATCCAGCTTCTCAAGAAGTGCCGTTGCCGTTGCATCCACTTCAGCTCTTGATCCAGCCTGCTGGTGGACTCGCAGGAGGTGGTTACACTCTTCGTCCCAACCTGGGATGTAGTTTTTGTTGTAGCCTCGTGGGATATATTTTTTCGCTGCACCTATCAGCACTTCGCAGTAGGCCGCGTATGCGGCATCTACGTCAGGAGTGTCTTGGTCCGGAAGACTGGTGGATGTTCTCTCAGTCTCTGCAGCAAATGCATGCCAGTTGGCCTTCCGGAAGTTCCACCTCCTGACAGGTTTCCCCGAGACCGGCTGCACCAGTGATGGGATTCCGATGACAGACGGTCGGTGGTGTGATCGGGGGAACCTGTCAATGACCCTTCTCTCTGGCATCGGGTCATTACTGTGGAACACAGCAAAGGCGAGGTCTGGGTTGGTGAAGGTGTTCCATCTGGAGGAGTAGAAGGTTGGTGGTTCTTTGGGGTCAAACAGGAGCCGGGCATTGGCGGTGAAGGCCCACTCACTCAGTGTCTCACCGTCTGGTGTTGTATGGGTGTAACCCCAATCGGTGTTCTGGCAGTTGAAATCCCCGGCGTAGATGGCAGGTGCCGGGGCAATCGGGAGGTCTGATGTGGACAATACTGATGGTGGAGGCTTGTACACATTCACAACCGTTGTTGTCTGTATCCTCGTGGACATCCACTCAAGACTGGAGCCTGGTGGGGATTGGCCTGTGGCTGTCCAGCTGAGGTCAGACCTAACCAAGGTGGCCATCCCATGCTGCCTGCTGAGGATGGAGCCGGCGAGGTGGAACCCGGACAACCTGAGGAAGTCTGCTTTTTCACAGTGTGTCTCCTGAAGGAGGACAGCTGTGACTTCGTGGGAGTCGGCGAGGTGGCGTATGATGTCCAGTTTGGCGGTGGTGAGGCCCTCGACATTCAGCTGAAGCACTGACAGATCCTGACGCTTGATGGTCGGGATGGCCGCCCGCCCTGACGTGAGCTTGCGTCCCCCCGACCTCTTGCGCCCTGGTCTGGCAGCGTGACGATTTGGTGGCGACATTGGTTTCACAAGCGGGTCTTGCACCCTGACCTTGCTACTCACAGAGGAGACCGCGTGAAGGTAGTCGTCCATCTCCTCTCCTGTGTGTGTCTACCTGGCAGTATGTCTAAGGTAGACACACACACACACACACACACACACACACACACACACACACGCACACACACACTTCAAGAGTTTAATAGACAATCCAAATTGTGTCATAAGAAAAGTGCGCGCTAGATGATCAGCTTTTGGACTGGATCCGCAGATATCCAGGGCACAACATCAAAACGCTGCAACATACAGACAATATGATGGTTAATAGTTGTCCTGTGATCAGTCTGCTTATCACACTTTTCTGCCAGAACTGATAGTATCAGTGTTAACTTTCAAGGCTGTAACGGATGTGAAAAACGCAGAAGATCTAACCTGTTCCGAAAACTTTGATGACGGACGAAAGTTTCGGAGTCGGTGTGTAAACGTGATTGACACAACGTGAGTTCGTATTTATTTTTAAACGTTCAATGATTTTGGACAAAAAAAAACTGACTTGGTGTGCAAAGGCCTTAAGAGAGAAATTTCGATGTTTCTCAGTGAGTTATGAAAGCCACAGCTGTGGTACATTAAAGCCATAAACACAATGGACTAACAACAACTGCCAATTATTGTATATCCTTCTTTACAGTACAAGACTACAAGACACCAGTGCACACAGGACTGGAGACGCTTGCCTGTATGTCCATGCAAAAAAAAAAAAAAAAAAAAAAAAAAAATACTACAGTTCTTTTTTTGCATCTTTACAGACCAGGGTAAATACACCAGTTAAGGTCAAAATTGAATCATACTTTACAAAACCATTGAGTTAATAGCAATAGCAGGGAAGACAAAGTCTGTGATGGAGGTCATATTGACTTTAGCTGGGCTCAGGCTTCATGGTATTATTTCAAATTACCTGATGAGAAATGTCTGTCCTTAAAACTCCAATAAACACATAGATTAAAAAAACTTAAAAATAAAATAAAATAAATGTTTGTATACGAAGGTATTTGGTTAAATTGGTTGTGTTAAAGTGACCAATTATTCAAAATCACTGTCCATGTCATTATTTTAAGAATAATTAATTATGAAAACAGGTCACTCAAGCGATCTAGGCTCATCAGAGTACCTAGCACTGCAGCAAGCATGGACTTGAATATCCTAAGGGTTCCTGCTTCTACTACATCACCTGGAAAGCTGTTTGAAACATTGACAATGCTGTTCGGAAAAAAATACTTTCTGATATCTGCGCAGAATTTACCTTTAGCTGATTTTCTTCCATGCCCTCTTGTACAACCTACAGAATTGGACTTGAACATGTGTTGTTGTTCATTTTGTTTGTGAATTTCACATCCCCCTCAGTCTCCATTAGCTAACGCTGAGGAGATTAAGTATCTTATTTCTTTCCTCATAGTTTTTATATCAAAAATCATTTAACTTGCAATTTGTTTTACTTCTTCAATAGATTCTATAGTATTGTTGTAGTATGGTTCCCAGAGCTGCAGACTATATTGAAAGTATGGTCATGGTATAACATCAATATTACCTCCTTCGATTTATGCTCAACACTTTTGGCATATCTCCCTGTTGCTTTTCTATTGTTATCACACAATGCCTAGACCCAGATCGACTCTCATCATCATACTTCTCACTGGTCTTTTCAAATTGTACACATTCTCATTTTGTTCCTGCCATAACAATTCTTCAATTTAAAAATGATACAATAGAGGGATTTTGAAGATACAGCAGATCTTCATGTTTACCTGTGCCTTTTAATCTGATGGGCTCATGTGTGCCATTTCACAGATCATCCACCTTCATCTGGCTAGCTGGCACATACACATTTGTGCATAGATGGGGATATCAGAATAGGTATGATTATCACATCCACAGCTTCAATTGTGAGGAAGTCATTAAGGCTGGAAGGGGGATAACAATCGGCCATATAAAATGAACATTAATTAGAAGTCAATGACATTCATTAAAAAGACACTTTGTTGGGAAAATTTATGAGCGAAACAAGTCATTTAATTTGTGTGGGCATGTAACCGTTGTCTGTGCGATGTCAGATGGGATCATAACATTGATCCATTGCCATAGTTTTTTTTTTGCAGTGAATGAAAACACAGTTCCAGCCAAGGAATTATGTAAATGTGAAAGGTGACTGTGCTGTGATAGGTTTTGTGATTTGTGATTTAGCAGGGAACCGGAGAGGTCATGTGAAAATCCCAATTTTCTCCTGTGTTTTAACACAAAGCAATGGGACAATGCAGCCAGTGAGTGTATGATGGCATTGCTACCATGGATACATATGTTTTATTTTTTTATTTTTTGCCACTACATCAGCGTTCCAATCTATATAGAGATTAAGATAAAAACAAAGTCTGTTTCCATGAAAACAAGACTGCTCCTGCTTTATATACTGCTATCACAAAAAAATATTTCTGTTTCCATTGCATCTTAATGTTTTGACTGAGGACTGATAGACTGTTCTTGATTACTGGCTGCTGGTGATAAATTATGTTCTGTATATATGGTATATTTTGAACCAACAGAGAGCTGTGTCAAAAAGACTTAGCAGAAATCCAAGCTGTACAATACTGTGATACTGAAGGCAGTGTTGAAATCTGAAAGCAATAACATTTTCTGACAACCAGCGTTGGTTACTCTGACCAAAGCCATATTTAATGTTATTTTAGGTGACTAAATGGTCATGTCAATATATAATATTTCCATTAGATGCCATAAAATTTACAGGAAAGATTAACTCTCAAATGTTTACGTACCATGGCACATTCACATCATCTTCATATCAAAATAAATCATCACATGCCCTGCTGAGTTATTAACCCTGTTTGAAAAGATTGTTATATCCCTCAGTAATTTAAAGTAGAAGTGCATGTACTGTATTGTCTGAGGAAAATGCTGTAAGCAATCACGTCCGGAGAGGTGTCGCCTACACTGCACAAAATTAAATCTCTCGCCTACAGCCTCTCTTTGCATTCTATTTTACTGTCATTTGCAAAGCTTACAAGTTGGTCACTGCTTTTATGCTAGGTGAACATCTGTCATTAAATGAGAAAAGGCCTATGTACAATGAGTTCAGCAAAGTTGCCGGCGTATTTTAAAAGCAATAGAACAAATGTGAGATTATTATGTATTCCCAGAATGTTTTGGAATGTAGGCTTTCTGCATGTATGCGCTCTCTGCAATATTCTTACCCTGCCAAACGAGGTTCCCTGTGTATGGTACCATGTCCACTCTGCACCCTGCCAGCAGTTACAGACTCAAATCTGTGTTCTGTGAAGCAGGTTCACGTCAGAGGTCTCCTGCTTTACAACAGTGCCCCCTGCAGGAAACAGGCCCAGAGTATATGGATTCCACATGGCTGTGATCCATTTTCTGTTGTTCATTCTAGTTCAGTTGATATTATCTTCACTGATTTGTATTAGATTTTTTGTAATGCAGATGCTGAATGTTTCTGCATGACACTGCCATGTGTGACTAAGGCATTCTATCTAAAATGTAGCCTACTGAAGTTGTGACCTCGTTTACTGACACTAGCATAGTAAAATGTTCACTGCAAAATCAATTCATACAGAGTAGATATGGTCCCTATTGGACTCATATGTACTCTATTAGAGTTGAATTGACACTAGACAGACATTTTATTGTGCAGCTAGCAAGCCACCGGCGGCCTGAATCGGCCCCGTAGAGTGTAGGAATAGCTAATAGAGTTCTGCGGTCGGCCCAATTGTGTGTGGTGTATGGTGTACATCTTGTGCCACCAGAAAACTGAAATCAGTGAATCTGAAATTGCATTTCATTACATTTTTGACATTACATTACAGGCATTTAGCAGACGCTCTTATCCAGAGCGACTTACACAACTTTTTAAACTTTTTTTTTTTACATAGTATCCATTTATACAGCTGGATATATACTGAAGCAATGCAGGTTAAGTACCTTGCCCAAGGGTACAACAGCAGTGTCCTACCTGGGAATCGAACCTGCAACCTTTCAGTTACAAGTCCAGTTCCCTACCCTACTCATTAATTGCAAGTAGGCTAGGGGTTCCACAGGTAAACAGCTAATGCTATCATGACTGGGTATGAAAGAATATCAAAAAACTCTTGATATCTTATTTTCTGGTACTCTTACAAGCGATACTATAATATCTCTGCATTTGAATGGATCTCTATGGGAATTGGGGGGTGAGACTAGATTAAGCTGTAAATTACACAGGATTAGTATGGAACCCATGGTTGGCTAACTGGCTGTAAATCATCAAGAGTCTGTGGTATCAAACGAGCCTCAAACCATCACTAATCTGCTAGATATGCAGTCAATATAGATGGATCACTTTAAGGTTTGTTTCTCCTGACTTTTTTCCCTATAGAGTTCTATAGGAAAATGAGTCAGGAGAAATAACTCTTGCAGTGATCCATCCACATCTACTCCATATCTGGCAACAGAGTGATGGTTTGGGGCTCGTTTGATAGCTCAGACCCTTGATGATGTACAGCCATTTAGCCAGCCATGTGTTCCTTACTGTACCAGTGTAATTTACAGCTGAATCTAGTCTCACCCCCCAATTCCCATAGAGATCCATTCAAATGCAGAGAGCTTATAGTATCGCTTGTAACAGTACCTGGAAATAAAATATTGAGAGTGTTTTGATGTTGATGGGTCACAGACCTCAGGAAGTAACAGCATGCAAAGGATATGCGACCAAATATTAAATATGATACTTTAAAAATATGTTAAAGCAAAGGGTATGAATACTTATGTAAATGAGAGATTTCAGTTTTCGATTTTTAATACATTTGCTAAAATTTCTAAAAACATGTTTTCACTTTGTCATTATGGGCTATTTTGTGTAGAATTTTGAGACAGAAAATGAATTATATCTATTGTAGAATATGTCTGTAATGTAATACAACGTGGAGAAGGTGAAAGGGGTGGGCAGACTTTCCGGCTTGACTGTATATCAGCATTTCTTTCTGGAAAATTTAAACAATTTCACTTACTAACATCAAAGTTTCATAATACAAAATAATTAACAGACACGACCAGTTGCAAGTTTAGTCAAAACAATCAACATTCAAACAACTGAAGAAGTTAACTTATTAAGATCATTTGTATTCTTCTACGTGCTGAATTTTCTTGTCCTTGCGAGTCTGAGTTTAGATTCAGATTCAGACTCCAGTTCTTTCAGCACAGCGAGCATGCCAATGCTTTCCCAGTCCGCTGGAATTATACCTTTGCCCTCAAACTTGTATTCAAAATTTCCCTGCAGTTTTTTCCAGTAGGCGCACACAAACCACTTCCAGTAGAGTTTTTCAGAAGAGTCTGGTTTGATTGACCATTTATCAAAAGGGGGTCCTGCCATTCTGTGCTCTTTAAAAATAATCAATTTACCTTCACAATCAGAGAATTTTAAATCACTACTACTGACTGATGTGGTGCAAAAATCAATTGAAAACTCTGTGGAGGAAAAATAACTGCAACCACTAAGTGTTTGAGGGCGATGAAATTTCGCACTGTGATCAGTGTCATGGTCAGCTACGATGTTTGTACAGATGGCTTTGCAGAAGGGACACTGCTCCCAGCATCCGCTCAACTCTTGAACAAGAATGTCATCAGGTCTGTTCTGGAACATTTCCAAATTAAGACTTAAAGCTTTTGTTTCTTCCTTTGCCTTTTCCTGCATGTCCAAAGCCATCATGTCCTGGAGGAAAAGCAGGTTTCCAGTGCCCTCACATTCAATGTTTATGAAACTCTCTCTTGAGATGGAAATAAGACTCAAGTGCAGAGCCGAATTTGTCAAGCTACTTTGAGATAGAGCCCTCTTTCTCCTTACGTTCTGAAGTCACACTGAAACTTTCGGTCAAAGTCTTTTGAACCAACATTTTCAGGTTTTTATTGAGGAGGTCTGATGTTAATCTTTCCTCTTGAAATCTGCATGCATTTTTCTGAACTTTTCAACTGCTTTTGTGCAAGTGTAAATGGAGATGTCAACTTTATACTCTCTTATTCTCTCTCTTCCAATACGTGTCCAAAGTCTAATATTTTATGTACAAATATTTCATTGAAGTCCACATTTTCCCTTGATTTCTTTCCAATGTACTTTTTAACACCAACATTTATTAGTTCTGTAAGACTTTTTACTCTCTCAATGGTTGAATTGTCAAACCAAGTTATCCTTTCCTGAATCCACTGTAAAAAGTTAAGTGACACATGTTTGTCTACCTGGAACTGAAAATGGATAATTTTTTATTCTTTTGATTTTTAGAGTAATGTCTTTTTTCTGTTTGAATTGCATTTGCAGGATATTTTTTGCACAACAGCCTGGATGTTAACAGGTTTTTGGGCGTTTGTCTGTGGCTATCTTTGTCAACCATTTGGTCCACAGTTCATCAAAGCATGGCTTCATTTGATCACTTGTAAGTTTTTGATCCTGTACTTTTGAGGCTGAATATCTACCCATACTGAGCAATTCTGCCTCGTAGCAAATCTTCTTCTTATCTAGTTCTGACCTGCACTTTCTGATACTGAGTATATCTCTGCACTTCCTCTGTGTGTCTTCAATGAGCTGATCCTTCAAGCTTTCAAATTTTTTATTAACATTGCATCTCCAGGTAACCAGGATCTCTCACATGTAAAATAATTTTCCATCTCATCTGTGAGTTGTACATAGATCTGGTCAAATTTCTTTATAACATCTGACATCGACACATCATCCACCTTTTTGCAAAATTTCTAGAGCGTGCTTTCTGATGCTCCATGACCATTTCCCATAAGACATTTTAAGCTTGCTGTAAGCATAAATCTCCCATGATGTTGATGTGTCACGTTTCCCACACCAATGAAGAAGGTGGCCAGCTCATTGTCTTGGACCAGTGTGGTTCCTGAGCTGAGCTCCGGTGATCGCAGGCCTTCAGTGTCTACTACTAAAACAAAGTTCAACTGCAGCTGGTTCCTCATCTCTTCATCAACCGTCAGAAGTTGCATGAATGCGGCTCTGGTGCATCTATACTCATGGGTAACTGCAGCCCAAACATGGTGTTCAGCAAAGTGGACTTTCCAGAACTCTGAAGACCAAGGACAGATAGGACAAAAACAGCCTTGATCCAATCAAGAGGCACATGCGTCACATCTCCATCCATGAGCTACCCTGCCATCAGCATATCTGCTCCAATTCTGTATACAAGACACAAGTCTTCACTTGAAGCTACAGAATGAACTGCCCCATACTGCTGACTAATTTATCTCACAAGGTGCTGCAGCCCAACTGACATTGCTTTGATCTCCTCAGACACTTTTTCAAGTTTATTTTTCAGTTCTTTGTCCTCGTCTTTTTGTTTCCATCTCATTTCTGTTCATACTGAGTGGTACTTCTCCTGGAGAATGGCATCTGTGCCAGTGGTATATTTTTGCAGGAATGTTTGAAGCCACTGAGTCTTATTTTTTTAGATTGGTGCAGGCACTGCAGAAATTACTTCACAAAGTCACTGAGGTACAAAACCTTATTCAGTTGTTTTACACGTATGGCTTGTTTCTCAGATCTTATGCTATCTTTTGATTCCATCTCACTGATTCTCTCGCCTGCGCTGTCCAGCTTTCCCACAGTTCACCTTGTAAAGGTAAATGCCTCTCTTTTAAATGAATCAATTTCTCTACCTCCTTTCTGTCCACTCTCTTTTTTTCCCTCAACCAACTCATCATATTCTGAGCCTGCTCTTTTCCCTCTTTACATGTTTCATTGTCCTCATCAATTCGGAACTTGTTCTGCTTGACAACCACTAAGCACGCAGCTAAGCTAGGCCACTTTGATGTAGTTGAAAGGCACCATTTGATGCTGGAGATGACTTCTTCTGTTAATTCAGCTTCATTTCTGTTCTTTGCTGCAATTTTTACATTGGTTTGACTTTGGCCTTGATTTTTTTCTGCAGAAAAGATTAGTGCATTTAGTGAAGTAGGAGATTTGTGCAGCTCTTTGAAAGACTTACTTGCTTCTTCCTCCAGGGGGCTCTCTGAAAGAAGCAGTACAGTGGCAGTGCTCACTTCCTGCAGAAACTGGAGCTGTCTGGGGTGATGGCTGGCATTGCCATGGAGATTCACAAAAGCAACACAGTTGTCAAAAATATC
Source organism: Ilyophis sp. 1 JC-2022 (assembly GCA_022702515.1). Classification (NCBI taxonomy): domain Eukaryota; kingdom Metazoa; phylum Chordata; class Actinopteri; order Anguilliformes; family Synaphobranchidae; genus Ilyophis; species Ilyophis sp. 1 JC-2022. The sequence goes on from CM040402.1 coordinate 47,107,732, forward strand.
TCGGTCATTGGATCCTGGACAGTACCAAACGTACTTTTTCACAACCCCGTCCATGAGGAGGCAATGCCTCATGCTTCCGGTAAAGTGTCGGTTGAAAAACACTGAGTGTTTCGGCTGACTTATGATGTTGCTCAGAACTTTGAGTTTGAAGATTTCCCCAACCTCACAAAGGACACAATAGGAACCTGCACATATGTTGATTTTTATTCTGCCATGTTTTTTTGATTTGTCAAAGTGCCCACACAGTGAATTCCATTTCACCCATAAAGGGGTTTGGTACCTGAAGAGGTAAAGAGAAGAGTTTGGGAAAAATGTACTGCCACACAAAATCATCTGATCAATGAAAAACCGCCATATAATATCCATGAGGCGGACAGATGAATCTCCATCAGTAACATCTTCATCGCAATCTTCTTTGACAATGTACTCCTCTTCACTGCTGCTTGCATCTTCAGATGGCTGAGGCTCAGATGATTCAGTCACTTTCAAACACAAATCCCTGGCCCTGCAGTCAAGCATCATGAGCTTGTAAACATACTGGTGATACAGACCTTTTTCTGCTGTTTGCTGACTTGGACTTGACGTATTATTTATAAATAGTACATCTTCCATTTTTATCTTCCTGGGGTATGACTCCCATATTCCCAGTCTTTGAAGTAAACCCTTACATTTGTCTTCCAGTAAATTACAGGAGGTGGTTCTTCTGTTCTCATATTGCCTGGGTCATCCTGTGGGACAGGATGATATTTCCTTTTCAAAGGTTTCATAAAATTATCCAGGGCCTGAATCTTCCTCTGTAGTGTCTCTCGCTCTTTTGATTGGCTCATCTCATTAACAATCGCGTTCAGTTCCCGCTCTAGTTTTTTTCCAGTCTTTGTGTTTATGTGTGTCCTCAATTAGTTTAGAAACATGCGAGATGTTCTTTTTTTCCAAAGCAGGTTATACAGATTCCAGCTGCGTCTCCTGTCCAGTATTTCCAGTCAACTTTCTGAAGCACTTCACCAAGATCTATCAATTGCTTGTCTTCTACAGCCTCACTTTCTGTTGACTCAGTTTTCTGTAGAATAAATTAATTAATTAATCATACCTGCATAATAATTTTTTTTTACTAGAAGGTACAGTACATCACTGACAGACGAGGTGCCAGATTACTGTATTCCATTTTCACCAGATTAAATTAGCAATTCAGCTAATGCCTGCGTGTGTTTTTGCTGCCAGTCTCACCAAAACAGAGCCCATATGTGGAGCTTTAATCTGTTAAAATAATCCATTTTTAAAACCCTAGAGGCACTCAGTGAGAATCTTCGCACACATGAGCTCGAGGAGTCGTGCCCTGAAGAGGACGTGGTGCCTTCCATCCTACTACCGGCTGACGGGGTTGTGTAGCGACAAATTCTCAAGCGGTTGCTACACAGAGAGAATTTAACAATTTAGGGTACAATTGGTTACCAAACAATTTTTTTTCTTTTTAAACAGGAAAGAAAAAAAAATAATGCACAGCAGGGAGACGGGGTTCATTTAGTAATATCCCACATAGTTTGGGTGTGTCCAAGTTGCTTATTGTCCAGCATACCCTGCTGGAATGTGAGATGTGGTCATTCCTTACATCAGAAATCTTAGTGAAAAAAAGTTTATCATATGTTCATATGTAAGTACATGCAACACCACTCTGATATTATTTATACTATTTGATCACCACAATCTCAACCCTCTATACCACCTGCAGGATTGAACACCTGTGACCTGGCTTGGGTGTGTCTCAATACGCAAAAGTGTCAAAATTACACCAATAGCACAGAAAACCAAAACCAATATTCTAATTAAAAATTATCCAATGTACTGGAAAATGATACAATTCCAAACTATAAACTTAACTTTCAGCAAGATTCCTGAATCCTGAAGCTTACTTGCCAAAACCTTTGGGGTTTCAAATCACTGTAAGCAGTGGAGACATGCATTCAATCATATATGGATGTCTGATACTGTATGAAAGTATATCCAGAGCTCTGAAAGCACATACAGTGCCGTGAAAAAGTATTTGACCATGAAAAAGCCGACATGGGCCCCGTTATGGGGTGAAGTTGAGATGGAATAACTCTGAGAGCTTGGGTGAAATGTTGATACCTAAATATCTAATGTTCCCAGTGGAGAAGGGGAAGGATGTTTTTTGGGTTGCGGCATTCCAACTGTCTCCATCTAAGGGTATAATGGTAGATTTAGTCCAGTTTATGGAATAGTCGGACACTTTGGAGAATGTATGTGAGTTTGATGGCTTCCTGTAGCGAGCTTGTTGGTTCAATAACGCATCATCTGCATAAAGGCTGATCTTGTGGTGAGTGGTGTGAGTTATGATTCCCTTAATGTTTTGGTTCTGTCTGATTGCTGCTGTACGGGGTTTGATAAATATGGAGACTAGAGAGGGAGAGAGGGGACATCCTTGCCTGGTCTCCCTGTGTAAAGTGAAACTTTGATGTGATTCCATTAGTAGTGACTGTGGCCATAGATGAGGTGTAGAATAAACGATTCTCCAAAACCAAATTTTTGTCATGTTGCAAACAGAAATTCCCAGTTAATCTTGTCGAAAGCTTTTTCTGCATCTAATGAGGTAATTATTGTTTTTAAGTTGTTTTGTTTGGTTAGATTCATTACATTGAATAGTCTGCGCATATTGTTTGATGAGTGTCGCCCTTTGATGAAACCAGTTTGGTCTGAATTCATTATGATTGGGGTGACGGTTTCAATTCTAGTGGTTAATGCTTTGCTGATTATCTTGACATCTGTGTTGGTGAGTGATAGGTAGTTAGAGGGTATGGTTGGGTCTTTGTCAGGCTTAAGTAGAACTGAGATAAGGGCTGTATTTATATGAGTTGGGAAGTGTTTGAAGTGCTTTGTGGAATTAATTTGGTGTCAATGGTTTATCCAGTACTTCTGCATGTTCTTTGGATAGTTGTGGAAGGGTTATGTTGTTTAGAAATTAATTGATGTCTACTGATGTAGGTTCATAGTCTGAACTGTATAGTTTGTTGTAGAATTTGCAGAAAGTGTTATTTATGTTCTGTGGTGTTACCATGATCTTTCCCGCTGAGTCCTTTATGAACGGGATTATTGACTTTTCTTTATTTCGTTTTAATTGGTTTGCCAGATATTTTCCTGATTTGTTGTTGTGTTCAAATGGCTATTGTCTGAGTCTCTGTATTAGAAATTGTGGTTTTTTATTTAAGATTTTATTCATTTGAACTTGTAATTTACTCAATTCAGTTTGTGTTTTTTCCTTGGGATCATTAGCATAAGCATCACTCAGATCTTAGATGTTTTGTTCTAGGTACTTTTCAAATTGTTGATCTCTTTTTTTCTTGTATGTTGAATATGATATAATTTTGCCCCTCAGTACTACTTTACTTGTTTCCCATAGTAATGTGGGTGAGATTTCCGGAGAATTGTTTATTTCAATGAACTTTTTATTAAAAAATGACTCAGCAGATGTGTTGATGCTGTTTGGGTTGTTTACTATTTAACTTGAAGGAGACTGGAGCGTGGTCACTGATTATGATGGGGTGAATTTCTGCATCTGAGATGTCTGTGAAAATCGAGTTACTGGTGAGAAAATAGTCTATGCGAGAGAATGATTTATGGAGGGGTGAGAAGTATGAGTATTCCCTTGGATTGATGACTGTATTAAAGTCACCTCCGATTATAACTGTTGAGTTGTTAAGATCTGAAAGAGCTGAGAAAAATGAGTGAAAAAATGTCATTATTTGCGGTTGTCATTATTTGCGGCGTAAATGTTAGCAATAGTTAGGTTGTTGTTATGGATGGAGGCGTTAATGATTAATTAACGCCTCCATTAATAATGTATCTTCCATACAGATCTGCAATAGTAGTATTGTGAATTAGTGGAATTTTCTTATTTATTCAAATGGAAACACCTCTTTGCTTAGAGTTGAATGTTGCTGAAAAGATGTGATTGAATTGTGATGATTTTCATTTCTGATTATTTGATTCTGTTAGGTACGTCTCTTGTAGCAGACATGCGTCTGCCTGTAGTTTGATTAAGTAATTTAGAACTTTAGCTGTCAGGAATTAGTTCCTGTTTTTTTTCTTCGTATTTATTCCCTCTTATTGCTTATTGGTCCTCACTCTGTGTGGGTGACTTGTCTGATCCCCCCCTCCACCTATGCGTGTGATTCACCACTATTAAATTCATCCCAGCTACAGCTTAACTAGTACAGCCAATGTGTAATTGCTGCGTCTCTATATAACTGGTCATTTATACATAACCTATCAACTGTTAGCCGTACTTTCAGCTTTTTCTCCCGGTTTTCACACATTATTGGAAAGAGCTTTCTTCTCCTTTCCATGATCACTGCAGGGTATTGGTCGTTTATGGAGAAGGGTTTGTTCTTAAGTTTCCTGCCTCTCTCCAACACGGCCACTTTGGTTTTATAGTGAGTGAATCCAGCCACTATCGGTTTTTCCAAAACGGTGCACTCTCTCAAAGCAGACCTCTGCGACTTGTTCGCTCGTTATGTTCAACTCCTCCTTCATGAATCTTTTAACTTTATTTTCGATTGCAGTGTACTTTCTTTATTATCATCCTTTAGTCCCATGGCACCACATTATTTCTCATACTCCTACACTTTAAATCAAGGAGCTCATTTTGAATTTGTCTGTTATATTTTTTCAGTTCGTCAGTTGTTTTAATCAGCGCCTCGACTGTTGTCTTTAAGGTTTTATTTTCCTTCTGAAGCTCTTGAATTAATTCATTGCTCATGCCAATGGCATTTTTCAAATAAATAATGTCTTTACTGACCGAAGCAAGGTCGTTAACCACCCTCTCCAGCAAATCCAGCTTTTGGAGCTTTATATTCATTTCCTCTATAGTACTCACGTTACCGCCGCCTCTCCCCGCCATCTCAGAGTCGCTTGAACCAAGCTGCGATCTTGTGGGATCCCTATGGGAATTGGGGGGTGGGACTAGATTTAGCTGTAAATTATAATTTTTTATAACCCTTTTTACTCATCTTTACGAGGGGTGCCAATAATAGTGGAGGGTACTAAAATTTACCGTTTGGTGAATTAGCTTAATCTCCCACTGAAAAAATTAAAAAACTCCAACCTTTAATTGAAGTAAATTTATTATGAGAAAGAAAATCTCTCATCAAGAAATAATTATTTTTAACAAAACCATGTGTGCCACAATTATTGGCACCCCTGCATTTATATATAGAATAAAGTAATCATTTTTCATATTTGGTCACATATCCTTTGCATGCCATGACTTCCCGGTGTCTGTGACCCAACAACATCAAAAAACTCTTGATATCTTATTTTCTGGTACTCTTACAAGCGATACTATAACCTCTCTGCATTTGAATTAATCTCTATGGGAATTGGGGGGTGGGACTATATTTAGCTGTAAATAACACTGGAACAGTATGAAACATATGGTTGGCTAAATGTCTCTAAGTCATCAAGGGTCTGACGTATCAGAAAAGTCTTAAACCATCACTCTGCTGCCAGAAATACAGTAGATATGGATGGATAACTTGAAGGGTTTTTTCTCCTGACTTATTTTTCCATAGAGTTCAATAGGACAATTTGTTATTAAAAAAATAGCATAAGATGGTTTTTATCTAAGATTTTTTGGGGAAACGGGTCCCAGATCACTTGTACTCATGCAACAGCAATATTTGCTGGAGCCTATTTGTCACAAGGAAGACTGGCAAAGTTTAGGAACCAAGCACAGGGTAAGACACAGGAGACAAAGAGTGGTGTAAAAATGAGGTTTACTGGTTAACGGTGCACACAATGGGGAAACGTGCAGACAGAAACACGTGGAATGTAACACGAGACAATACAACAATCAAGACACGTAATAGACACACAATGAGAAATGAAAGACCGGTCGGCTGGTGAGCTGGCGCCCTCTGGTGGACACCAGGAGTGATGGTGACACTATTATGGTCGGCCAATGAATTCAACAAATAATATTAAACAGTGATAGCATTTTATCAATATCCAAAATCTTCACCTGCATGCCAAAAAGTGTGCTAAAGTCCAGATTACCTCAAGATGGCATGCATGCCTGTCAGATTATCCTGTGTGTGTGTGTGTGTGCCTTCAATTGCATTTGTAATGTATTTTTATGGAAGGTAGACATTTAAGCCAAGTATGTTCAGTATTTATGGACTTGACATATGGCTTAGACCTGGCATCTCCTAAAATGTGTCTTCCAGGTCCCTGATCCAGATTAAAATATTTCCCAAATACTTTTGAGTTTTGTCTATGAAGGGTGACTGCCATTAATTATAATGGTTGTTTGTGAATTATTGTTTATTCACCTGCATCAGATGCAAAGTGAACTCACAGCCGTTTCCTTGGTTACCGTGTTCACATAATCTACATCCGTGATCTCCATCCAAATTTTGCCTGAGAAACTACTGAAATGGAGCCCTCTAGCACAGGAAATATCTATTCCTGGTTTAGCAACATACAGTATGGTCCATAAAATTTCAGGACACTACCAAAATATGTCTCCTTTTATCATTCATCAAAAACTAACACAAAATGTATACCCAGTTTATATATCTTATATATACCTTTTTTTTTTACTAACACAAGTCAAAACATTTTGCTAAAGTTAAGGGGTATTAGTTAAAGTATTTTTTTACAGAGAAGATTTCGGTTCCCTCTAGGGTGCATTACAATAATAGCCATGAGACAATTACTTGCATGTTTAATCACTGTATTGCATCATATTCTTATATTCTCCTTGTATATGAATGTGATGGTGTATAATGCCATCACGATTTAAATAATTTAATGTCTAACTTAAATATCCTGTTGTCCACCAGGGGGCAGACTATGTGTGTACCAAGTGCTACCATATGTTTCAATATTCAAGGGAGCAATAGACAAGACAGAGGGTACCTCCTGAGATGAAAACGAATAAATATCCAATGCATTTTATTACTGAATGCTATGTTATAATGATAATGATTTCAGGGATGTGCAACCTTTATGTAGCAGCAATCTGTTTTGTGGTTATCAGTAATCAGTCATTGTAATTGTGAGTGGTGTATTTTGTTTAATTTATTTATTTTTTGGGACATTTTCTGAATTGACAATTTATGCTTTTAGTACAGTAATATTTTAACCTCATGTAATAAATGCATAGCCTGCAACAGACGTGTCCAGTCAAAAGAAAGATGTACTGGAACTTACAATAGGAGGGGTGGGGGGGGTTATATTTGTGAATAGAAAACACATTTAAAAAGTAGGCTTCTCAGCTCCACACAATAGGATTGAAGGACACAAATCCAAGCATGTTTGTTTAGGGAAATCCGTTCAGATTATTGATAATGCTTCACCTTTTACCTGCAGAATATCATACAGAGAGATTGGGTTTCTGTCCCCAGAGGAAATACAGGTGAGTTTATTTTTAACTAGATTTTTACTTCCTCTACTGTGTGCATTTGTGGCACATTTTTGATGTTGACTTTTTTTGAGATCAAACCATTTTTACCTGGTTTGTGTATTTGTTCATTGTTTCTCTACGGGTCTAGTTTATAGCTTCAACAGACTGTGACAATAGCACATCTGATTGTCTGTTTACTGAAAGTGCTTGGGAATCTTTATCAAACATTCCCAAACTTTACAATTGATGCAGTTTTTGTGATTTGTTTTGTTTTATGTTGGTATGGTTTCCTTTCTAAAAAAAACCGCGGGTGAGAAACAAGCTTGCGTAGTGGTCACAAGGCAGGAAAATAATTGACTCTGTTGAAGAAATGAAGCGTCCGTTTCCTTTTGCTCTGGGGCACACAGAGGCTGATCTGTAGTTACTTTGTATTGCCTTTACAACCATAGTGCTACAGCAGTTTATCAAGTACTAACAAAAACATTCTTAGGTGAGAACACCACTACAATAATCTCGGCACCAAAAGAAAGATAGAAAAATAGAAAGTGCAAGATTTAGAATTTTTTGTTTCATATTTATTTTCACTCATTGATGTAGTTAAACACTGGCATGTGTAGTAAAATGCCTCATAAAGCTAAAGTTTGCAAATGTAGAATTAAAATGCCAAAATTGCTTTTGTGTTGGTTTTGTCAACACGACTGTCAACATAATTTTCCAGAAGATATAGTAACTAGTTTTTGAACAAAGAGGCTATTTTCCTCAAACAATCAAGCCAATACTTCCCCTCCCACTACTTGCTTTTTTGTGTGAGATAGTCATTTTTTGCATAGACTTGCATATATTTATCACCAAACAATCAATTAATAAGCTTGCTGCTCATTTTTCAAAGTGGAATTTTTAGTGCACTTAGTGTTGCTAGAATCACAGGTTGTTGTTTTTTAGAAAACCTGGGGTAAATCTGAATCAAAAGATGATTAGAAGATTATTTTGCAGTTATCATTTAAAATGTCCATCTGCGTATGCTTTCTGGGAAAGGAAATGAGTATTAAAAAACAATCCTGGAGATCATGTTAAGTTGGACACACAGTTCCAAAAATGGCAATTAATTAGCCGTGGCTTGAGCGATTTGTACAGTAAATGTTTGGTAGATCCAGGAGAGTATCTTCCTGGGTTACATCCTCCTATTTAGTAGACCCAATGAAATGTGTGGAGAGAGGTTGCTTTGTGCATAGTTTAGCCTCTGATAAACTAAAGTAGTAGTGCCAGTTTGGCGAGGAGGGTGGATTCTATATTTTTGAGGAAGCATGCCCAGAAGCCTATTTTCCCCTGAGCCATACTTTGGTTTGTATGACCGCCTTATGTGCTCTGTTTCTCTTTTCTGAAAGGGAAGCATTGTGACTGTTTTCCTGAATGCTTAAATAGCAACCAACCACTCAGACAGTGCTCTTTGAAAAAGCAGAACTTTTACTTCTACTTCTTGTGAAAAGAAACAGGTCAGGAGGTGCCTAAAACTATATGTACAATACGAAGCCTCAAACATGGGTTTGTATAGTGCGTTGTACAATAGTTCAGGGTTTTCACTACCAAGGGTTTTCTTCACGACATTATCTGCCAGAATACTCTGATCAATACAAAAACAAAGACACAAGATAGGGTAAGTGTTTTCTGTAAGATCTTATATTCATCAGACCTTCTTGACAATTTAATTTTATTGGCTGTGTTAATATATGTTTTGCCCTGCATCTGTTGTTGAAAGTGAGGATATGTGTGCATGGGTGTCCATTTTCTGTCAGTGTGTTCATTGTGTTGTACATCCAGAGGAGAGAAGATCCTCTTTTCAAACAATGTCCACGGTTGCTGAAGCAAACTGATGTTGCCTTTCCTGGCCACATTTCAAAGTGTGCATTGTTGTATTTAAATGATTGTTGTATTTAGTGATAAGAGCTTCACTTTTCATTACTCAAGCTACAAGCCACTATTATGTGATTTAAGTTGTAGAGTTAACTATTATAACTTTTGTCCATTTATTTCAAGTGGAATTGTTCATGTGCATTATATAAATTTTTCTAAATGAGTTCTCTTCACTTTTTCCATAAATATACAATTTTCTCTATTTCGCAAATGTTACATAGAGGCTGAACCATGACTGTTGTCTTTGTCTCTGCAGGGTGTCTTATGAGTATGGGTTTGGGGTCAAAGGTCAAGGCCCAGGTTCAGTAATAATTCAAGATAAAGATTGTTTGGAGGCCAGGTCCAACTATGAAGAATTGTGTATTATCCGAAAAAGGTAAGGAGAAATATGTTGAAGCCGCTTTCAAGAAGGGTTATATGTCGGGCTATTGTATTATTTTTACTTACAATCGCCACAAAAGTGTAATTAAGGTGCCAGCCCAGCCCTCTAATTTGTTGCTACATATTTGTCATTCCGATTCTGATGATCTGCAGTATAATGCCATTTTTAATCCCATTCATTGTCCAATGTCTTTGTTATTTTCCCATTACAATTTTTCATGGTGGAATACTGCATGTATGGGAGGGCAGAACTTTATGCCTCTTTTTGACCTTTTCAGACAATGTTTTTTTTACTATACAATCTTATAATGCATAAAGCTAACAATGAGAATCACAACATACCATTGCAAGTCAATGTGCATGTAATGTCCTGGGGCCTGGTGCCTCCATGTGGGATATAAAAGAACATAACCTTCAAATGTGAATCATAGGGTCAGTGTGTTTGTTCCTGACCCACCCCCCACCCCCACCCAGTGGGAGGCCAGGCACAATTTACACCTCTCTGGTTCAGGCATTTTTATTCTGGAAATTATATTCTCTCATACCGTATAAATCATTGGGGTGTAAATTGAAGCTCTTGTCTTTGCATAGCCATGAATTTGCATTTGGAAAATTAGAATATACTTGTCTGATTAGTAGGATTTTTTTTCTGGAATAAGTCAGGTTGCACCACTTTGTGCATTCGACCTCGGAATGATAGAGGAATGTCTGGTCAATATATTTTAAGATAGAAGACGCAGAGAGGACATCTTGCCTATGCCATGTTCTGTCCCAGCAAGGGGCCTCACGTATAAACGGTGCGTACGTACAAAAAAAGATATGCATGCCAATTTCCCCACCATCGGAGTCGCAAAGTTAAAAAAATGTGTGTACGCATGAGTCATACTCTGCATAAATGTGCGCATGGTTTGACGTCAGGTTTGTTTTTATAAATTCCAAATTCATGAGGTACGCATTTTTTTTGTACGTATGCACCGTTTATACATGAGGACCAAGGAGTGCATTTCAGCTCTTTCTTACATTATTTTAACAAATAGGACACAGTTCCATTTTTAAATTGATTTTTTTAGTTACCTTTTCCTGGCTGCTCTTTAAAACATACCAGTAGTTTATAAATATATTAAACAAGTTCAATCAAGATTAAGGCCCTTATGTGGTTTATTTATTTATATTAAATAAACCACCTAATATACTGTATGCTTCTTATTTTTGTAGACAAAATAAATAACTTCAAAAAATCTGACCAAAACCACTGACCAAAAATAAATGAATAAAAAATACACAACAAGCACACACATACATACATGTACACTTATGCATACACATAAACACACACACAAACACATCATTCCCCTCTCCCACTCCGCGTATATACATTGCATTTCCATTCCCCAATATATTCTATGCCTTAGAGTCCTGAAAAAAGCACAACTCTGACTGAATTATGGAGGTAAATGAAGGTCCATATTTGACTGTGTGCGTGGTCTTTTATATGATGAACAGCATGTAATGACTCTGTCTCAAGTAAATGCTTTCTGATTTGTGGCGCAGCTGTCGTTTACCCTTCCATTCGTACCATCCCTTCTGTTAGCGTGCACACACACACACATGCACAGAAGTGCACGCACACAGATAGGCACACATGATGTGATTTAAACAAGTAGGATATGCTCTTGGATCTACATTATTGTTGTTTCTGGAACAGCATTTCTATTCAAAACCAACCTATCTTAGTTCAGTTAGGCACTGCACTACCTCAGCTATACATACAAGCCACTAATACACTGTATATGAATGATGTAAATAAGGTGCCATTAAATATTTTCATATCTATCTATGATTTCATTCAATTTTGCGACCCGAAATGCAGAGCTATGGTGCACAGAATAGCTTACCGCTGTAGAAACTGAGGCGATTTGGAGGGAATTTTGAAATAGCTCAGGAATTGTTTGGCACAGCACTGATAGGAATGTTGTTCTAGAAACAACCAGGGATGTTTATCCAGGAACATGTCCTAATTGGGTAAATCCCCTTGTGCCACATGGAGGTATGTACAATATAGAGCTCATAAAGTGTGCTATGACATTTATTTATTTTTTAACTCATAGCATGTAAATATAAAGCCTCACTGTGTTAGTGTCTAATCAAAGTGCAGTGGGAACTTTTCACCACTTAAAGAAGCATGATCACCAAAAAAGAACAGCAACTGTATATTCCAGTGTCTATTTAATAACGATTTCCATGAATACACAAATAATTTACAGTATTGCCCTCAAAATGACAAAATAGATATTTTAACAGTGTGCATTTGAACAGTGCAGCAACATATTTGAACAACAATGACTAGAGTAGAATAAGGGCCAGGATATGCTATATCTTTATGAGTAATTATAGATTGTTTCTGCCCTTTTGAGCATGGGTGTCTGAATACGACCCCTACACCCTTTTGAGAGCGCATATTTGAGTCACTTCGTCATAAAGCTTTTGAGTGGGCGACACAAATAGGGGCACTTAAAATACCAGGATGAACCCCTTATTTCCGGGGTTTTGTTGAGGGAATTCAGGAGCACACTCTTCTGCAGAATGTGCACTCATCCCACAATTTCAGTAAGTAACCCGGAAGTAAAAGCGTAAAAGACATAGAGCGTGTATGTATATCTATGGTACAAGACAGGTTCATACAAACTACAAAGAGTTTTGTGGGATTTTTTTCGCACACTGCTTGCAAAGTGAGGGGACAGGGCACACAGGCACAGGGGTCTGAGTGGACAGGGGACAGTGGACAGGGAATAGGGGTCGTATTCGGTCACGGCCCATGTATGTGTATTGTTATTTCCCTATGCCGCCTCGTGAGTTTGCCCCTTAATTCTAACGAGTTTCCTTCGACCCACCTGAGTCTTGATTCGAAATTACCGACACCTGATTTTCCCAAGAGCATATTTATTTGTGGCGTTCTCTAGCTTGGGGTTGGTTCTTTTTCTTTTTGACGGTTAGTCTCTCACTTTGATTAACTTCATGCACATTGCCAGCTTTGCTGCCGTACTGAAGCTTATTTTTGAACAGTATTGTGCCGTTAATTTCAGGTTGTACGCAATGCTTACTATATTTTGTAGTTTGTCGTAGCATTTGCTAATGGTATTTCTGCGTGCTTCCCTATTTCGAAGCTGGTTTTAACTTTGCTTTGTGCAAGCATATTCGTGTCTTTAGTAGGCCGCGTTGTTATACAAATAGTTGACAAACTACTAGTTTCCAGGAGGAATATTTCGGCAGTAAGCTGTTTGTGGATTTTTGGCTACTTTACGTGTTGAAGTCTGTCCTTTGTGTAAGCTACTTGTGTTTGTACCATGTTTGTCTATGCTTTACAGGTGTGATACCCGGAACTGTATTTGAACTGATCTCTATGGGAATTGGGGGGTGAGACTAGATTCAGCTGTAAATTACACTGGTACAATATGGAACACATGGCTGGCTAAATGGCTGTAAGTCATCAAGGGTCTGAGCTATCGAACGAGCCCCAAACCATCACTCTGTTGCCAGATATGGAGTAGATGTGGATGGATCACTGCAAGGGTTATTTCTCCTGACTCATTTTCCTATAGAACTCTATGGGGAAAAAAGTCAGGAGAAACAACCCTTAAAGGGATCCATCCACATCTACTCCATATCTGGCCGCAGAGTGATGGTTTGGGGCTCGTTTGATACCTTAGACCCTTGATGACGTACAGCCATTTCGCCAGTCATGTGTTCCATACTGTACCAGCGTAATTTACAGCTGAATCTAGTCTTACCCCCCAATTCTCATAGAGATCAGTTCAAATGCAGAGAGGTTATAGTATCGCTTGTAACAGTACCTGAAAATAAGATATTGAGAGTCTTTTGATGTTGATTGGTCACAGACTTCAGGAAGTAACAGCATGCAAAGGATATGCGACCAAATATTAAATACGATACTTTAAAAATATGTTAAAGCAAAAATATTCTAATTTTCTGAGACACTGAATTTTGGGTTTCATTAGCTGTAAGCCATAATCATCAAAATTACAAGAAATAAATGCTTGAAATATTTCACTCTGTGTAATGAATCTATATAATATATGAGTTTCACTTTCTGAAATGAGTGACAAAAAATATAGAACTTTTTCACGATATTCTAATTTTTTCAGCTGCACCTGTATGTATGGACTGAGATAGAGGCCTCAATATAGAAGTGTTATTTACTCTCTACCAGAACAATAGCTATCTAAACTAGCTTCTAAAACAGGGACTTTAGATCCAGGAATTATGATCTGTAATTTGCTGTTTTGGCTCTGATATCAGAACATGATTATGGTCAGAAAAAAACGTTTTTAAAATTAGAGTAATGTATTACATCCAGAAAATGAAGCTGCCATAATTACCCATTAAAACATTTGCATATGTATACCAGTATTTCTCAAATCTGGTCTTAGGGACCCACATTGTATGCTGTTTTTTGTTCCAACCATAGTCGCATGCTCTATTGAAATATGCTTCTAATCTTTCTTAGACTTTTTACATCCATTTAATTAACATGCATTACGTTTAACCACACAATTATGGTAGAACTTAAACACATTTTTAACAACCTCAATTGTTCAAGAGATTAGCTTTGACAAAAACCAGCATACACAGTGGATCACCAGGACCAGAGTTGATAAACACTGATTTATACTACAGAAGCTTTTGGAAGGTAGAATAGTTTGCCTCAAAAACATTCTGGTGTCATACATAATTGTACCAGTGTGTGTCACTATTGCAAAATGCAATCTTATAAGCCCACAAGGCCAGTGTGAGGAAATAATATACATATTTTCTGACCTGCTATATATTTTCTGCTTGACCATTTTTGATGTCCTTTTTTAAAAAAAATGTTATTTTTTCCCCACAAACACAGTGGCTGTTTCTGGTGTCAATTAGGATTGAAATACGGGAATACACAGCAGTGTACAATTTTTAGAGGTACTCGTAGAACTCTACTTTTTATATTTAGTTAAGTAGTATTCCCATACATTCATGCACATGTGGCTGACTTAATTTAAATATTTCTGGGCTGTGATCTCTTGCAGATCAGCAATGTTCCTCTTGTGTGATGGTGACAAGAATCCATAAGCAGTGGCCAGTAATCTCACAATCATGGTCAGATCATGTATAGAGCTACAGATTCAGCCGCTATGGTAAAGTCTGAGTCTATCTAGTCTTTTGATCTTACCATCAATCTATGTATATAATAATAATGTGTGATCACAACATGGACACACACATGCATATACATATTACTATTTACTATTTCATTCTGAAAACGATACAGAAATTTTTGCATGTCTGAACTCTTGTTTGTGCTATAGGGCTATTTGTAGATGGGAATGACATTTAAATCACTTAGCACCATCAGTCCTGATCCAGTCGAGTCCTGATTGAAATTTTCTGTATGGGGGAAGAGGAGGTGCTCCTACCAGTGTTCATACTGAATAGATGTTTGTTGACTGCACTTTCATTAAGGGGTAAATGAATGTGATGAGTTGTGACATTAGAATACTGCTGGAACAAATGATCCAGACGCACTCAATCCAATCGGGCCAATTTTTAAAGATCCTCAGCCTCACGGAGCGAGTTGTTTATTTAAGATGGGGGCCGAGGGGACCACAGCGATATTGGAAAAGCAGGTCTGGGCTGTTTTCGAATTGGATTGCACGCTTTAACACAGAGACAGATTGTAAAGTGTGATTTTATTAAATCCTTCATTAGGATTCATCAGCAAGATTGGATCAGAAAAAGGTCACCGTGCAAATGCGTTTTCTCCATGCGGCAAACGCCTCGGCAATGGCGGCGCTGAAACAAATTTGCTGTGAAAATGGGGGGAAAAAAGCTGATTACAGACCGGCGCAGAAGCACAAGGTGAAACTGACATTATCTCCCGACACCGACGCCACCGGGACGCACTTGCCACAAATCATTTGTATACTCTCATTTCGGCAAGCGGGCCTTAATATTGCTTACTGCTTACAGAGCAGATGACTTTCTGGTTGAGGGGGAGGTGGTGGAAATTTGCAGTGAAGTGGGGGTGGTAGTGGGAAGGGCATCCTCCTTGAGTTTGTTCCCGAATGAAGTGTGGAATTTTATGTGGCATATGTCATGTATGCTTCAGGAGGAGCTTGTTTTGTGTGTGTGTGTTTGCGTGTGTGTTTGCGTGTGTGTGTGTGTTTGCATGTGTGTTTGTGTGTGTGTGCGTTTGCGTGTGTGTTTGCGTGTGTGTGTGTGTGTGTGTGTGTGTGTGTGTGTGTGTGTGTGTGTGTGTGTGTGTGTGTGTGTGTGTGTGTGTGTGTGTGTGTGTGTGTGTGTGTGTGTGCGTGTGTGTGCATGTGCACATGCCGGATCTTATTCCGGCCTTCTTCTGTTCTGCACCTTTTTGACAACATAGGTTAAAAGACAAGAATAGTGGCATATAATAACATAAGGCATCTTTCCCTGGCCCTGGCCCCACCCTCTCAGCCTCTACCTCAATTCCCTCCACTGGGCCTGTGAAACAATGGTACTTTTCCTGCAGACCCCATGCTCTTGCTTGAATGAATACAGCCCTGAGGTATTGAAAGTGCTGGCAGACAGCAGTGCCCACCCCCTGCCCCACCCTCCCCTCATCTTGTAAGTGCAGAGTAAAACAAATGGGCCCCTCAGAAAGATGCACTCTGCATGTTGGTTCCAGAGGGCCCTGCATCTGTGTGATCTTAATCAATATTAGCGTCACATCCAGGCAAAAAAGGTCAGGAAAACTCACTCGGTACATGTGTGAAGGTTTGTGTGTGTGTGTGTGTGTGTGTGTGTGTGTGTGTGTGTGTGTGTGTGTGTGTGCGCGTATGTGTGTGTGTGTGTGTGTGTGTGTGTGTGTGTGTGTGTGTGTGTGTGTGTTTTTTATGTATACATTTCATCACACTCAGATGAGTGCTTTCAAATACACTTCCTTCATTAACTCAGCCGATTGTAGGAAGTGACTGGGGCAGAAGTAGCTAACAATGACCTAGATTCTGTGGTGAAGCCCCCAGGATCTGACTGGCATATCTGCACAGTGTGGATCAGTGAGTGCTGCACACTGCTTAGCTCTAAGTGCTGTTTGTGGTGCATGACTGAGGTGACCGGTTCTGTTTGTGGTGCATGACTGAGGTGACCGGTTCTGTTTGTGGTGCATGACTGAGGTGACCGGTGCTGTTTGTGGTGCATGACTGAGGTGACCGGTTCTGTTTGTGGTGCATGACTGAGGTGACCGGTGCTGTTTGTGGTGCATGACTGAGGTGACCGGTTCTGTTTGTGGTGCATGACTGAGGTGACCGGTGCTGTTTGTGGTGCATGACTGAGGTGACCGGTGCTGTTTGTGGTGCATGACTGAGGTGACCGCTTCCATTCACCATCATGTATTTCTGCATTTGCTTTGTATTTTCTTTGAATTGATATATCTCAGCACATCCTTATATGTATATTATGTACGTATAAAAAGGGCAATAATTTCTACACGGATCACCCGATATGGATGTACTGTACATCTACATACCATTAAAGCGGACAGTCTGCACTTTAACCTCATATTCATTGTTTTATTTAAAATCCAATGCGCTGCGAAAAAAATTATAAAAAACTGTCGCTGTCCCAGTACATTTGCATTTAAATGTATACAGTGCCCTCCATAATGTTTGGGCCAAAGACATATTTTTCTTGATTTGGCTGTGTATTTCACGATTTTAGATTCATAATCAAATAGTTTATGTGGATACATTGCAGATTCTCAGCTTTTATTAAAGGGTATTTTGGGGAAAAAAATGTTTTTCACCATATAGAAATTACGACATTTTCTGCCCCCAATTTCAGGACATAATGTTTGGGACAAATTGTTTTGCAGGTGTTTCTGATTAGTTAGGTGTGTTCAATTGCTTCCTCAGTGCAGGGATAAGAGAGCTTTCAGTATCTAGTCTTGAGTCTAGGCTGAGGACCAGAGTTGTGCCAATGGACATCAAGGAAGCCATTATGAGGCTGGGAAATGAAACAAAAAACAGTCAGAGACAGGCCAAACCTTAGGCTTACCAAAATCAAGTGTTTGGAGCATCATTAAGAAGAAAAAGAGCACTGGTGAGTTCAGTAATTGCAAACGGCCTGGTAGACTGAGGAAGACCTCTCCAGTTGATGACCAAATAATTGTCACCATAAGGATGGAAAACCCTCAAACACCTGTCCAACAGATCAGAAACACTCAAGGAGGCAGGTGTGGAAGTGTCAGTGACTACTGTCTGCAGAACTACAGAGGCTAAACTGCAAGAAGAAAATAACCCCTAGTTATCGCAAAAACAGGATGGCCAGGTTACCGTTTGCTAAGAAGTACCTAAAAGATCCTGAAGAGTTCTGGAAAAAGGTCTTGTGGACAGATAAAACCAAGATTCACTTGTATCAGAGCGATGGCAAGAGTAAAGTGTGGAGGCCAAAAGGAACTGCCTAAGATCCAAAGCATACCACCTCATCATGGTGATGGGGGCGTTATGGTTTGGTCATGTATGGCTGTCACATGTTTCTGGCTCATTTGTCTTCATTGACGATGTAACTGCTGATAGCAGCAGCAGAATTAATTCTGAAGTGTACAGAAAAGTGTTATCTGCTCAAGTTCAAGCAAATGTCTCAAAATTCATTGAAGGGTCCTTCATCCTACAGCAAGACAATGACCCTAAACATACTTCTAAAGCAACAAAGGAGTTTTTCAAAAACGTGAACATTCTTGACTGTCCAAGTCAGTCATCTGATCTGATCCAAGTAAACATGCATTTCATATGCTGAAGGGAACATGTAAGGCAAATAGCCCCCCAAATAAGCAGGAGCTGAATATCGCTGCATAACAGGCCTGGCAGAGCATCTCGAGAAAAAAAAGATACTCAGCACCTGGTGATGTCTATGGGTCACAGACTCTAAGCATTCATTGCATGCAAAGGATATGCGACAAAGTACTAAGCATGACTACTAGCATTTGCATAGCATTAATATTTCCCAAACATTATTTTTGGGAGGGGGAGGGCTATGTACAAACTCCAATTCCAAAAATGTTGGGACAGTCTGTAAAATGCACATAAAAGCAGTGATTATCTTTTACATATATTTAATTGAAAACAGTACAAAGAAAAGATATTTAATGTTTTATCTTATAAACTTTATAGATTTTTGTAAATATACGCTAATTACTAATGTCATGCCTGCAACACGTTCCAAAAAAGTTGCATATGGTCTGACGTATCAAACAAGCCTTAAACCATCACTCTGCTGCCAGAAATACAGTAGATATGGATGGATAACTTGAAGGGTTTCTTCTCCTGACTTATTTTTCCATAGAGTTCAATAGGAAAAATTGTCAGGAGAAACAAGCCTTAAAGTAATCCATTGATGACTTACAGCCATTTCGCCAACAATGTATTCCATACTGTTCCAGCATAATTTACAGCTAAATCTAGTCCCACCCCCCAATTCACAGAGATCCATTGAAATACAGAGAAGTTATAGTATCGCTTGTAGGAGTACCAGAAAATAAGATATCAAGAGTATTTTGTTATTGTTGGGTCACAGACATCAGGAAGTCATGGCATGCAAAGGATATGTGACCACATTTATTTTTGATGTACTTTATTCTACATTTTGTTAAACTGTCTAATATTTTTTGATGCCCGGAAATGGGGGGGACTATGTACAATAGGTACCAAAGTACAGAACCAAAATAACTAAAAATATGTCACTGTCCAATGAATTATGGTGATCACTGTATATATGCAATATTAAAATAAAATAAAAACAAGAAAACTTAAGTAACCTTGCTGCTTTGCTGCCTTCTGTGAAACCACGGAGTGAGACAGGGGTCCGTAAGATATGGCTAACCCTTTTGATGCATTTTTATCGAAATATTATGGTGTTGACAACAAAACTTTCAAGGGCCAACATTTTCTGTTACATTTTCACATGCATGTTATCAGTAGGAATTGTTAGTTTTAGGTTTCAAAGGCTTTTGACATATTTTTTAATTGTTTGAAATTTTTGTCCGGGACAATGGTGTTTCCTGGCACTCGGCAGGTATAGAAGTTAAAAAAGGTTAAATGAGGCCAAAAAATGTCATACATTATATGTATTATGCATAAAACACTTAAAACACTAAAATATAAAAAGTTAATATGTTGTTTTGAGTTTTTTGGTAAGACATGATTCATCCCAATTTTCAAGAATGGGTGATATATATGTATACATATACAGTGACCTCCACTATTATTGGCACCCTTGGTAAAGATGAGTAAAAAGGTTAGAGAAAATTCACCGTTTGGTGAATTAGCTTAATTTTACACTGAAAAAATGACAAAAATCCTACCTTTTATTGAAGTAAATTTATTATGAGAAAAAAAATTCCTCATCAATAAATAATTGTTTTTAACAAAACCACGTGTGCCACAATTATTGCCAACCCTGCATTTATATATAGAATAAAGTAATATTTTTTTAAATATTTGGTCACATATCTTCTGCAAGCCTTGACTTCCTGATGTCTGTGACCCAAAAACATCAAAAAACTCTTGATATCTTATTTTCTGGTACTCTTACAAGCGATACTATTACAAGTCTCTTAATTTGATTGGATCTCTATGGGAATTGTGGGGTGGGAATTAGATTTAGCTGTAAATTATACTGGAACAGTATGGAATACATGGTTGGTAAAATTACTGTAAGTTATCAAGGGTTTGAGGTATCAAATCAGCCTCAAACCATCGCTCTGCTGCCAGATATGCAGTAGATATGGATGAATCACTTTAAGGGTTGTTTCTAAACCCTTGAAGTTATTTTACTCATCTTTACCAGCGGTGCCAATAATAGTGGAGGGCACTGTACATGCGCATACATACATACATACACAGACACACTGCACTTTAGACCTTAGAAGGCTATATGTGATGACTCTGAAGTAAGAAACACAAATATGCAAAAGCTTGCGGCCGTGTAGTGTAACACGTAAACATACAAAAACTAGCAGCCCTGAGTTACAGATGCTGAACCCAAAAAACTAAATTGTATTAATAGAAAAGCATCATGATCCCAGTACCATCAAATTCTTGGCATGGTTTGCACAGGAAAACTCCAAATTGGCCTAAACAGCAATGTTATGTCTCTAGAGGTTGAAGCCGTGTACATATATATTACCTGATTATTTTTTAGAAAAAGTTACTTTTTAATACACATTTATAGTTAATGTTTATAGCTATAATATGTCATTTCTCAATTTTGGTGGATTTGCCGACACTGATGGTCACAACAGTTTGTTGTCACACTCCAAATAACAGTTTAATTCAAAAAGAGGCTATGTGCCCAAACAAAGCGCCATGGTTTGCGTGGGGATGTAGCACTAAGTGTTTATTTTACTTAGAAGATCTAAAAAAAGCATCTTTTGGAGACATTCCACATTCGACATGCAAGTTCCTGTGCGTGCAGCATCACTTCTTAATACTTGGTGGGACTGTCGCACTCAACGGCACCAATGGAAAATAGCTTATAGAGAAGCAAATTCATTAAATGAATATTGCCGTGAAAATGCCAGTGTGAAAAGGTGTTAAATATGCCATTTACATATTACATATTACAGATTTCATATTATTTTTAGTTGGAACTATTGCCTAGACTGCATGCAACCTGAGACTGTTGCACTCAAGGACTTCTTTAATTCTTTACCACAGTGGCTCTTATACAATATTGACTGACATAATCTGTTATAACATGTCAATGATATGAACTTATAAGTTGCCCTCATTAAAGGGTGAATTGTAATGTAATGTGTGTGATTACACTGCACCACTTTCATTCACTTAAACCGGAATAGGCTGATGTATGTGGGACACTGTCTGGTTCTGTGAAACAAAAATTTTCTAGGGAAGTTTATCTTTGTGCACTACAGGAATAATGCCAATATATGCCCCTTTTACCCCACATTGCGAGTCCCCTCAGAAACGTACCCCGTCCTTGAGGACAGAAACCCCTCAGTGCACAGAAGGCCATCTGTGTACTCCGGACAGACGTCTGACAGTTATCTTCCTGGGCAAAAGCCTTTCGAAGACATTGTAGCCATCCCAGTCAATGGCCTAACTCAGCCACACTGTACCCTCTCTGTAGCCTCCCATCCTCTCTGTCGCACACCAGGGGAAGCAAGAAGAGACTTTGTGAATGGAAGTCTGGGGAGTGAATACCCCTCTGTTGCAAACTTGAGAGAGAGAGAGAGAGAGAGAACCGCCATTGTATCCCTCTGGCTCCTCGCAGTCAGGTGATGTGACCATGAAGTCAGGAAGTCCCAGAGACGGATGATACTAGGATGCATCTGTTTCATTGTCTCAGGGAACGGTTGTTAAAGCAGCGGAGTCAAACGAGGGGAAGATTTATTTGGCTGTCTCCATTTTCTTTAAGTCCCTCGTGTGTGTTAATCAATGAATGTACTTCATTCTGCCATCCATGTTCACGGCGTACCCACAATCCCTTGCCTGAATGGTACCTTATTTATTTGTGGTAGTTTGGGTGGTTTCTGGAGAAGAGTCCTCTCTCAGGACTGTTTTGTTTTTTGTCTGTAGTTTGATCTGTTTTTGTATTTGTCTTCAGAGATCTGGATGGATGCTTTGAAGTATTCTTTGTGCAGTGCCATTTTCAAAAATGGTGCTTAAAACCTTAAAAACATCTTCCATTTAGCAGTAACTGATGGCACCTGTTGTCACTTTGTTACAATTGAATCTTTTATTTTATCTACTATTATAATTTTTTTTGCAGAACAGTCATAGCATTTGGGCTGCTTTTGTTTCTGCTTCATGTGGACTGAAGCAATGCCGGGAGTGACACTTTGATGTTAACACCTTGACGGAGACCTTCCTTGCCCATCATGCAGTCCTGCTCTGCTGCGAGCGGTTCCTCCCGCGGTACTTCATTAGCGCTGTGGATGCATGTGTGATAAAGTGGCTGCGATGCAGGACAAAGGGAGGACAGGGACATTTGCATGTAAATAGCTCTGCACCAGTCTGCCGCGGGATGACAAAGGGCACTTAGGAACACTCTTGTTTCCCAAAAAAAAGAGTAAAATGGGGTAGGGGCACCCAGGGTTTAAGTGCCTCTCTGATTCCCCTCACGCTTACCAAAACCAGTCCCATCACTGCCCCCTTCCTTCCCCTGGCCACCAACTGCCCCCTCACAACTGAGCAGGAAAAATCAATAGAATATTTGTCAAACGTCAAAGTTGTTGTTATGAATTTATTTATGTAATGTGTTCCGGTTCCTTGTGACAAATGACTACTGTTGCTTGTCAGTCACTGTACACACACACACACAAACACACAGTTTGCATGGTGTGTTTATTTTTTAAATAAAAAAACATATTTCGCATCTTTTTCTATTTATCCTCTTGCTCTCTCCTCCTCCTCCTCCTCCTCCTACTCCTCTCTTCATCCCTCCCTCTTATCCTGCAATTTCCCCAGTGTGCCTTTAAAGTGCTCTCATGATTTAAATAGACCACCTCCCCCCCCCCAGAAATACGTTCTGTGCCTCTCCAGATGAGTAGAAGAAGAGAAAACAAAGGCATTGGAGATTTTTATCACATGGCATCTAAAAGCAGCAGGCCAGGATCCTGCACGCTGGGCCAGATGAGTTTCCACTCGGTGACTTTTGCAGTAAATTGCCGCCGCACGTCCTCTGCCGTGCGCTCGCCCTCTCCAACTGCTTCACGGCGGCAGAGAGAACCGGCATCCATGGCTGATCAAAACTGCATCAAAACATCAAAACTGCAGCCCCGTCCTTTACTCTCATTGGCTTCATTTGCAAACTCTCTTTTTTCATCTAATTGCACTGCGGTATGATTAGGGGGCTTTTTTTGGGGCCAAATTGGAGATCTTGTTTCATCTTCCGGGTTGGTGTGACTGTTTGTTTGTGTGTGTGTGTGTGTGTGTGTGTGTGTGTGTGTGTGTGTGTTTGTGTGTGTGTGTGTGCGTGTGTGTGCTTGTTGAAGGCGCGGAGGTCAGGGGGCCTGCTTCCCTGGCCTTTATTATAATAATGTGAGTCACGCTCTCTGAGCATGTCCTTGTCAATTGCCTTTTCTGTCCAGCCTCCCTCTCTCTCATGACAGCTAACTGTTGTCCATCATCACAGATGGATGTGAAATGAGGTCCACGGGACTTTAAAATACTGAGGCATGTGGAAACTACTAAATTCTCTATTAACCGTATTGCATGAAATATGGATAAACAGGTCCTTTTTGATTAGTACCATTAGCAGTGCACTAAGGATTTATGTAATGGATATAGATTATCCTAAAAGAAGCCTTTTTACAGTGTAACATGAAAGGTTCCTTGAATTGCACTACTTGAATTGCCATCCAGCGGATGTTTATTGGCATATAGCACACTGTTTTTATACTCCTGTCTATGAATCCTCATGTTTTTATATTGGTGTCTTGTTTCTCATTTTCTCTTGCATTACTGCTTTCTTGTTGTTCTTTTTTTATTTTTTTCAATAAAACGACGACTTGCTCACATGGGTAATCCTCACCATCTGATACTGACTAAACACAGGCAAAAGAACAAAAACAGACACTCAAAAGACTTTGGCAGACCCTTTTCTTTGAGCCACCTACCCAAGACAAAAAAGAAGAAAATTTTCCATCTCTCCATTTAATTTCCAAATGATGTATTCGGACTCTAACTAACCCTTGGTTTCCCTGAGATGCCATATGGTATCAGGCTAATCTGGTCCATCCTGCTGATTGGGAGAGGGGTACCTTCTGTAATTAGATCAGATTAGACAGAGCCTGAGGGAATGGAGCCGGACGCTGCCGTCTGGCTGCTGAACCCACACACTGGGGGCCTGCCGAACCGTGTCCGGGGAGAGAGCCCAGCTCGAGGACAGAAGGCCCTGAGTGAGCCAGCTCCTGTCTTCAGGCAGTGACGGCTGTGCCAGGAACTTTTCTCTTACTGAGCTAAGGGTGGCTCTTCTCTTACTGGGCTAAGGGTGGCTTTTTTCCCCCTGGGCTAAGGGTGGCTTTTCTCTCACTGGGCTAAGGGTGGGCTAGGTCAGTACATTGGGGTGCTAAGCAAATACATCTATTTTCATGACTTCTGAGTTATTTTATAGGAAAGATCAAATGTATTCAATAAAAACATATACTTGTTGTATGTGTACTAAAATGCCTGGGGGGGGGCTAAACCGGGGCTAAGCAGATTTGTGATGGGGCTATAGCTCACCCTTGCCCCTGTGTAGCGCCGTCCATGTTCGCAGACCACACCATGCCTCTGTTATACTTCTCAACCAACACGACACATTATACAATCTTGCCAACCAGCTTGGATAGTGAAAGTAACGGTACTTTAATTTCATGATCCAACCTGGAGTGGTGTTTTCTTTTTCTCTTCTGTAATGAATGCTGTTTTCAAGACTTGACTTGCCAGTGCTTTGTTTTGGAAGCTGGATATAGTTTTCCAAATTACTGCAAGTAGTAACATGTTCAGAAGAAAGAGATTTTTATCCTCAATCAATTTGAACACAATGCATTTCTATGTCCTCTATATCTCATTTGTTTAAACTACATTAATCCAAACAAAAAGGGTGAGGCAACTATACTGAAATACTCACCACTCATCGTTGTCTTACACAACCTTTTGCATACAATAGACAAGAATATTCAAGGAGTTTTGGTGCTCTCAGTCTGACCTGAAGAGAGTAGTACGTATGTTCATTCTATGACAGGTCAGCAGAAGAGGATTGGAGTCAGTCCTCTTTGTTTGCACACAAGGATTACAAAAATGTACTGGATTCAGAAATTCCACAAACTCCACCATGGTGGGCATCACATATTAAAAGTTTTTCTATCCGTTTCTGCTAAAGTTATTATTTAAAATGTAATCACTTCTTTTCTTTCCGTGCTTTTTTTGTTTTGTCAGACTGACTGATCCATCGATTGACGTTCTTCAGTTACAGTCTTTTCGGCCTGTTGTCTATTTGTGTGTTTATTGGAACATACTGTTTTCTATTTTACTCCAGATGACCCAGACTTAAAAACAACGTTTAAAATCTTAGATTGTTATCACAAATTGCAACTGAAAAAATATTATTTTATTCATTAATCTTCAGGAGAATCTCTCAAGCTTATGCGCAGAGCCACAGAAAACAAACTCCTTTTCACATGTTTGACCCTGGGCAAAGTGTTTAATGTTTTTGGATTTTACAGTCCGAGCAGAAGTTAGGCAGAAATGTGCCTTACAGTCATTGGCATGAGAATGATATAATACTGATCTCTTCATTCCACACATGTAGGTCCATTGTAATTACCCCTGTGTTTGCATAATAATGTAGTTGCAGTGTTAGTTACGGTGGGGTGAGTTCAGTAAAGTGTGGTTAAACCTCTATATCTTACATCAGAGTTCAGCTGGCCTCATATCCACAGTTTCCCATGGTGCTGTAGTACAATACAATTGTCTTTGTGCGTGAGGCTGTTTCTCTTTATCTCCTGCTTCTATTCTTGAGCATATGTCATTTGGAAGTGGCCTGCTAATTAGGGGACCCTATTGTTGCAAACTTTGCTGCTGTTGTTGCTGTCAGGGGTCTTTTGGCCTAACAGGAGGTCTTGGAGGAGCCTTAATGGGTTTACCTCAGTGTGGCCCGTCATTAAGATTTATCAGATCTTTCACCACCTCACCACCTCCTCCGACAGCAGAATGGGAGAGGGGGTACAGTTCTTATCTTTAGTCCTCCACCCCTTCTGTGAATTGTAACTGAGTAAGAAATGTGGGCATCAGTGTCAAAAGTCAACTTACCCAGGGGCTCTGTCTTCACTTCAAAATAGTTGGCGTTGGGCTTTGTGGTTGTGTGTGTTTGTGTGTGTGTGTGTGTGAGGGGGGGGGGAGTTGTCCTAACCCAGCTTTGTGTGACCTCTGAGTAACAACCTTGGTCTTGTTCACTTTTATCAATTACAGGCTTTTTAATTTTCTCCACTGAATCCAGTCTCCTCTATCGGAAACGTCCTGTGAGTGAGGAGAGAGCGTACAAACACAATTAGTGTACCGACAGCTGCAGCATATAGCAGCTAATTAGATCATTAAATAAGAACAGAAACAATGAAGTATACAGATCAGCATGTTGTGTGCGTGTGTGTGCGTGCATGTGTGCATGTGTGTGTGTTGGGGGGGGGGGGGGCGCAAGTACAGAAAAAAGCATATCTGTGGGTGGGACTAGATTTAGATGTAAATTATGCTGGAACAGTATGTAATACATGGCTGGCGAAATAGCTGTAAGTCATCAAGGGTCTGAGGTATCAAACAAGTCTTAAACCATTACTCTGCTGCCAGATATGCAGTAGATATGGATGGATCACTTTAAGGGTTGTTTCTCCTGACAAATTTTTCTATTGAACTCTATGGAAAAATAAGTCAGGAGAAGAAACCCTTCAAGCTATCCATCCATATCTACTGCATATCTGGTAGCAGAGTGATGGTTTAAGCCTTGTTTGATAGATAAATTATTACTTTATTCTACATTATGTTAAACTGTCTAATATTTTTTGATGCCCGGAAATGGGGGGGACTATGTACAAAAGGTTATGATAATTTCTAAATGGTTCATCCCTTATGGATGAAAATACTCTCAAATTAAAGCTGACAGTCTGCACTTTCAACCTCATTGTATCCTTTCAAACTCAAAGTGCTAGAGTACAGAACCAAAATAACAAAATATGTGTCACTGTACAATTAATTATGGTGCTCACTGTAGCTATGTTTTAGAAAACAATATCTATAGTACAATGCGATTGACTTGCCACATCTTCTTTATTAATTCACTCGAGGAGCAGCCATGCTCTCTATAGGCAGTATTTCTTAACTTGTAAAGATATTTTGCAATACAAAGAACCGCATTAAATTTCAAAAGATCTCCTTCAGGGGGTAAATTAAAGTCAGCCATTGCTTCACATACTTTTATCATGTCCATATTTTCAGAAAGTGCTTATATTTTCCAATCCACTTCACCAGCATGTAACCATGCTGATCCGTTACCTGAATGTCAATCAGAATGTCAAAGCATTCTCCGTGTTGCAATGCACAATGGATCTTCTTAAACTGGCAGTTTTGGGGATAGGGGAATTACAGAAGATCACTCGGGGGGGGATGGAGATAGATAGACCGCACACCTGCAGACATACATGGAGAGAAGAAAAGGACACAGAACCCAAAGCTAAAAATGTATTGTTTTCATCTGATACTCAAGAAATGAAATTCACATGAATCATAATGACTTTGGCCAAAAAATATGATAATAAGATGATCTGAAAATGATTTTTTTTAAGTTTCTTATATTTCTATGATATAATACTGATAACAGCCGCACCACTACTTGTACTACTACTACTAATATTAATAATAATAATAATAATCATAATAATAATATCTATCATCATCATTATAATAACCATGATAGTAATGATGTATGCCTAAATGCACTTAAACCACATGTTATATTAGATTACATTTAATTTGTATTAATTGAAAGATTACCATAACCAATAGTCCATCCATCCATCCATCTTCGCCCGCTTATCCGAAATCGGGTCGCGGAGGTAGCAGTTCCAGCAGGGGGCCCCAAACTTCCCTTTCCCTGGCCACATTAACCAACTCTGACTGGGGGATCCCAAGGCATTCCCAGGCTAGCGTGGAGATATAATCCCTCCACCTAGTCCTCGGTCTACCCCGTGGTCTCCTCCCAGCAGGACGTGCCTGGAACACCTCCCTAGGGAGGCGACCAGGTGGCATCCTTACAAGATGCCCGAACCACCTCAACTGGCTCCTTTCTATGCAAAGGAGCAGCGGCTCGACCCCGAGTCCCTCACGGATGACTGAGCTTCTCACCTTATCCCTAAGGGAGATGCCAGCCACCCTCCTGAGGAAACCCATTTCGGCCGCTTGTATCCGCGATCTTGTTCTTTCGGTCATGACCCACCCTTCATGACCATCGGTGAGAGTAGGAACGAAGATTGACTGGTAGATCGAGAGCTTTGCCTTCTGGCTCAGCTCTCTTTTCGTCACAACGGTGCGGTAAAGCGAGCGCAATACCGCTCCCGCTGCTCCGATTCTCCGGCCCATCTCACGCTCCATTGTCCCCTCACTCGCGAACAAGATCCCGAGATACTTGAACTCCTTCATTTGGGGTAAGGACTCATTCCCTACTCGGAGAAGGCAATCCATCGGTTTCCTGCTGAGAACCATGGCCTCAGATTTAGAGGTGCTGACCCTCATCCCTGCCGCTTCACACTCGGCTGCGAACCGATCCAGTGAGTGCTGAAGGTCACAGCTCGATGATGCCATCAGGACCACATCATCTGCAAAGAGCAGCGATGCAATCCTTAGCCCACCGAACTGCAACCCCTCCCCTCCATGACTATGCCTCGAGATCCTGTCCATGAATATCACAAACAGGATAGGTGACATGGCGCAGCCCTGGCGGAGGCCAACCCCCACTGGGAACGAGTCCGACTTAC
Source organism: Ilyophis sp. 1 JC-2022 (assembly GCA_022702515.1). Classification (NCBI taxonomy): domain Eukaryota; kingdom Metazoa; phylum Chordata; class Actinopteri; order Anguilliformes; family Synaphobranchidae; genus Ilyophis; species Ilyophis sp. 1 JC-2022. Next base: position 47,136,996 of record CM040402.1, read on the forward strand.
TGCCGAGAACCCGGACACAGCTCTCGCTTTGGGAGTACAGAGATTGGATGGCCCTGAGAAGTGACCCCCTCACCCCATACTCCCGCAGCACCTCCCACAATAGATCCCGGGGAACCCGGTCATAAGCCTTCTCCAAATCCACAAAACACATGTAGACTGGATAGGCATACTCCCAGGCCCCCTCCAGGATCCTTGCGAGAGTAAAAAGCTGGTCCATTGTTCCACGACCAGGACGGAATCCGCATTGTTCCTCTTCAATCTGAAGTTCGACTATCGGCCGGACCCTCCTTTCCAGCACCTTGGAGTAAACTTTCCCAGGGAGGCTGAGTAATGTGATGCCTCTGTAGTTGGCACACACCCTCTGGTCCCCCTTTTTGAACAGGGGAACCACCACCCCAGTCTGCCACTCCTTTGGCACTGTCCCCGACTTCCACGCAATGTTAAGAAGACGTGTCATCCATGACAGCCCCTCAACACCCAAAGCCTTCAGCATTTCTGGGCGGATCTCATCAATCCCCGGAGCTTTGCCACTGCGGAGATGTTTAACTACATCAGTGACTTCCTCCAGGGAAATTGATGTTGATCCCCCATCATCCTCCAGCTCTGCCTCTACCATAGAGGGTGGGTTAGTCGGGTTCAGGAGTTCACCAAAGTGCTCCTTCCACCGCCCGATTACCTCCTCAGTTGAGGTCAGCAGCGTCCCATCCTTACTGTACACAGCTTGGATGGTTCCCCGCTTTCCCCTCCTGAGGTGCCGGACGGTTCTCCAGAAGCGCTTTGGTGCCGACTTAAAGTCCTTCTCCATGGCTTCTCCGAACTCCTCCCACACCCGCTGCTTTGCCTCTGTCACGGCTGAGGCTGCCGTCCTCCGGGCCCATCGGTACCTTGCAACTGCCTCCGGAGTCCCCCGGGATAACACATCCCGGAAGGCCTCCTTCTTCAGTCGGACGGCTTCCCTGACCACCGGTGTCCACCAGGATGTTCGAGGGTTACCGCCCCTTGAGGCACCTAAGACCTCTAGACCGCAGCTCCCCGCCGCAGCTTCAGCAATGGAGGCTTTGAACATTGACCACTCTGGTTCAATGCCCCCAACCTCCACAGGGATGCCAGAAAAGCTCTGCCGGAGGTGAGAGTTGAAGGTTTCCCGAACAAGGGCCTCCTCCAGACGTTCCCAGTTTACCCGCACTACCCGTTTGGGCTTGCCAGGTCTGTCCAGAGGCTTCCTCGGCCAGCCGACCCAACTCACCACCAGATGGTGATCAGTTGACAGCTCCGCCCCTCTCTTCACCCGAGTGTCCAGTACATGTGGCCTCAGATCAGATGATACGATAACAAAATCGATCATCGACCTTCGGCCTAGGGTGCTCTGGTACCATGTACACTTATGGGCATCCTTATGCATGAACATGGTGTTCGTTATGGTTAATCCATGACTAGCACAGAAGTCCAATAACAAGCCACCACTCAGGTTTAGATCAGGGAGACCGTTCCTCCAAATCACGCCCCTCCAAGTATCCCCATCGTTACCCACATGTGCGTTGAAGTCCCCCAGCAGGACTACGGAGTCCCCTACAGGAGCCCCATGCAGGACTCCATTCAGGGTTTCCAAGAAGGCCGAATACTCCGAACTGCTGTTCGGTGCATATGCACAGACAACAGTCAGAGTTTTCCCCCCCGCCACCCTTAGTCGCAGGGAGGCGACCCTCTTATCCACCGGGGTGAACTCCAACGTAGCAGCACTCAGCCGGGGGCTTGTGAGTATCCCCACACCCGCCTGGCACCTCACACCCTGAGCAACTCCGGAAAAGAATAGAGTCCAACCCCTATCCAGGAGTAAGGTTCCAGAGCCGAGGCTGTGCGTAGAGGTAAGCCCCACCAGATCTAACCGGTAGCGCTCCACCTCCCGCACAAGTTCCGGCTCCTTCCCCCCCAGAGAGGTGACATTCCACGTCCCCAAAGCCAGCCTCTGCCGCCCGGGTCTGGTCCGTCGAGACCCTCTACTTTCACTGCCACCTGTCTGGCAGCGCACCTGACCCCAGCGGTTCTTCCCGTAGATGGTGGGTCCGCGGGATGGAGAAGTGTTGTCCACGTAGCTCTTTCGGGCTGTGCCCGGCCGGGCTCCGTGGTAAACCCAGCCACCAGGCGCTCGCTGACGGGCCCTCCCTCTGGGCCTGGCTCCAGACGGGGGCCCCGGGCTTCCTCCGGGCAGGGTCACCCCACTTCTGCCTTGTAATTCCATGGGGTCTTTTGAACCATTCTTAGTCTGGCCCCTCACCTGAGACCAATTTGCCATGGGAGTCCCTACCAGGAGCACAAGGCTCCAGACAACACAGCTCCCAGGTTCATAGGAACACACAAACCTCTCCACCACGATAAGGTGATGGTTCCCCGGAGAGGATAACCAATAGTCATTAAAGTTAAAGCTTGCAGTAATGATTTCCAAAACCAAAGAGGATGCCAATTGAAATATATTCACCCTCTTGCTGGACTAGAAAGACTGTGCCACATTAAAAGTGCATGAGGAAACATGTTCTATTATGCGACAGTGGAGCAGGGGACTGTAAGCCTAGTAACTGAATCTTCCTTATATTGAAAGAGAGCAGACCTCTGTCTGACAACAAGACCAACAGATCAAAGACTGAGCCTGAGACCACAACCATTTGACCACAAAACCGATTCTGAGACCAAGATATCACATCAAATAAGACCACAAGTCCAATTAGTGATGTTGAAGACCTAATGTTAGCCCACATTCTTCTCTACATTAAAGTATACTATCACAGTGCTGAATGAGCTGGTCCGACCGGAAAAGTATCTGTTTTAATTCAACTCTAACAGATTACATATTAGTACACACTTATGGACTGCCAGAGTAAAATGTACCTTGATGTACAGAGTTGACGTAACACTCAGCATTTTACTGTGCACTCAAGCGGGATCACAAACCTTTGTGAGCCGCTTTATCACTCTCTCGTCACCAGCCTTCATGTCACATCATTTATTCTTTGAGGTGCACCTCTGAACTCTGATCGTGTTTTTGGTTAAGTTCGGAGCTGCCATTTAAAAGCACCAAGGTAAATTCACTAAAAACTTATTGACTTCATATAGTACGTATGGCATGAAAGTGACATCTTATAGGAATAGGTTTGTGAATATTAAGTTGGCTGAGTCAAGCTTGCTGAGCCGAGTTGTTTCCCAACCATGGCCAATCACCAGGGTTTTATTCAGTGCTTTGCACCTATATATGCGGAGAATGCAGATTCTGTATGCAACTGATAGTTTATTGATTTCCAGTATGTCAAACCAATCTCTTTCTGGATTTACTGTTTCAGGAAACCCCTGAACATCCGGTGTCTAATTCAAGATCAATAGGTTCCATTTCACATCAAAGATAAATGAAGTACTTTGTTTAACTTTTCTTGGTTTTTTCTATTTTTGTTATGGTTTTTTATCAAGGGGTTCAGTCTCATTTTATGCTCCATATTACAGCTTAATGAATTTATAGTTTTGTTTCATGAACATCAGCGCACTTAATAACATTGTAAGGCTGTTCCAAGGCTGTTCATCCGTGCCATGAATGCTATGATTAACTTGATTTTTAAGTCACACATAACATAATATGATTATATGATTTAATAAGTAATTAATGTATTTTGTACCCTGTGAAGATGAAAAAAATAAAATAGACTGTCCAGATCGAACACTAAATCAAAACTAAAATCCAGGAATTTGACATTCAGCCAAGTACCATGCATAATACATTTTATAATTAGAATTTATGTTCAATTTGAGTATACAAAACATTCTGTGACTGGAAAATAAACATAATCAACAAACAAGTGGAACTTGTCCAAGGGCATTTGGACTAAAAGTCATTATTTTTATTGGGTTTCTCTTCCCTGCAGAAAATGTATTGCATGACTACTTTAGTTCCCAAAGAAAGCTTGGGTGTTCATCCGTACCGTGCAATGATGATTAAATAGGAAACAAAAACACACTGTTCAGCTCATCGTCATTATTAGTGGTTGTAATAATCATTATAATAAGGGGGGCCCAGTTAGTATATCCAGATGAGACATTGTTACTTGCATTGTAACGTGCCCCATGGTCCAGACTGACTCCTGACAATGCAATTCTGACTGTTGTGAGGAGTGTGTGAACACTGCCCATGGAGGAAAGGTTACAGTCAGCGATTTATCAAGAAATCTGCAGTCTGCTTGATTCCAAGCAAGAAATCTGCAGTCTGCTTTATTCCAAGCAAGAAATCTGCAGTCTGCTTAATTCCAAACAAGAAATCTGCAGTCTGCTTGATTCCAAACAAGAAATCTGCAGTCTGCTTGATTCCAAACAATAAATCTGCAGTCTGCTTGATTCCAAAGTGGAAAGATGGTCTCATGAGGACATAGCAGCGATTGGACATGCCTGAAATTTTGATCGTTTTTCAAATTGTGTAAGAAAGTAAAAAATATATAGGTGTTGGAGGAGGCGATGTACAGTGTGATGTATTACAAAGAACATTTCAAGTCAAAGTCTTAATTTCCACTATAAAATATTTAAATGACCAAATTGGAATCACAGTGAGTGGTTATTGAGGAAGATGGGAGCGTTAAGTGAAAGTGAAACGGTTTAATTGGAAACATACAACATTCAAATGAAGCAGGCATATAAAATGAGGCATTGGCTAAGAAACAATAATTTCCAGACAACTCTGGCACATAATCAATAATGTCATTTAAAGTTTGTTTTGTCTCCATGAAGACATACTGGAGTACAGAACTTGTGAACACGCCCAGCGGGGGAGTGCCAGAGCCAGCTGGTGCACACGACTCATCACTGTCCTTTCTGTGGTCCCAAAGTGTTGAGTTTTATTACCAGTGGGAGATTCCCTGTCAGTAATTAGCCTTTGCTTGGGATACAGGAACTTGCAAAAACCCCAAATTGCCTATATGTTCAGTAACAAATTCTGTAACTGAAAAATTATTTTATTCAACCACTGCTAGTCTTTTTCATTGTACGCTGTCCAAAATGTATGTCTTTTTCATTTTGTTTACATTCTGGCCCAGCATTCATAGACGTTTTCTATTAATGGTTTTAGAGTCAAAATAGCTTCATGGTGGTATTCCATGACTGGCTTACTAAAATTTTAGTCTTACAAAAAAATGTTTTTGTCAAAAGATCAGGCAATTCAAATAAGTCATAACACAATCCATTGAGGTTAAAGGGAGGTTCGTCAGTTAAAGGAAAAAAGGGGGAGGAGAAGTCTGACAGAATAAATAAACAATGAACAATTGAAGAATAGAGTTTGTCAGAGATCAAAAAATTGTACTAAATGGCACTTTGTGAACGTACAAAAATATGTGGTTTTGAGTGATGTCAGCTCTTTCTCCCACAGATATGTCACAGAGAACAGTTTAAATTATGTTGTAATGGTGTCAGCATGGCTATTATTGACTGTACTGGCTTGCCTCGACCAAACGATTGTCACAAATTGCCTTGTGTATTATAGTCATTTTAGAAAAGGATAGATGTGGCGCATTTCTTTTTAATGGTGCCCATTTGGACCTGTCCAAATCTCAGGGAGTTCAGAAAAACATTACACAGACAAAAGATTTTAAAAATGCCCTTAAAGGAATATCTGAATTATTATTACTGATCTATTATGTATACTATTGCAAACTATACATCTGCATGTCGTAGTGCTTGACATACAGAGTACTAACCTAGGAACCTGTTCTGATGTGTTAATGCTTGGTTTGACCACCTAGATAATTTTACTGGTGTCATGATTCGTGGGTTATTTTCTGTAGAATCTATCAAATTGTTTTCCGTGTTCCGGGGTTTGATTCACCTCACTTATTATTCTTTTCACCTGTGCTATGACCTGCGGGGTATTTAAGCTCTTCACTTTCGCTTCCCCGGTGCTTCTTTGTCATTCCTTATTACATTGAGCCAGGTATAGCCAGGTACAAGTTGTTTCTCTTTTGTTTCACCTTCTACCGGCCGTCTTAGTGTTACGTGCCGAAGGTGTTCTTTTCTTTTCTAGTTTCTCGTGTTAGCTCTAGTATTGAGCTCGGGAGACGTAGTTCTGTGCTCTCACTCGTGTTTTCGAGTTTGCCCTATTTTCCTGGGTTGATTATTATTTGGCTGTTTAGCTACTAGGATTTATTCTTTTTTTCCTACTTATTAGTAGTTTTTACTCCCTTAGTGGTCCTCACCTGTGTGGGTGACTTGTTCTGAACCCCCTTACCATCACATTTGATTCACTGCTACTAAAACCATCACAACTGGATTTAAATTATTACAAATATTCAGCAATAATATAATTAACCAAATTGCCTTTGTTTAAAATTTGCATGTCACTAGTATTCTAATATTCACAATTTTGATATGATAACTCCATAATTTCTAGTTTCTTACTAGCAAGTCATGCCTCACTTGAACCTAGCTAAACAAATGCATAATTATAAAATCTATTAGGCATTAAGTGTGAATATTAAACACATGTATTTTCACTTGCAAATGATTTGTATTGCAGTTACATACTACATGAAAAAAAATTACTGATTGACAGAAGGTGCAAGTGCTTATGAAGATGACCTGCATACATTTTTTTTAAAAATGTATTAATTAAAAAAAATGTTTTACCTCAATGTCCCCCGTACACTAAGAGGCAGTACCGTGGTGGTCCTCTGTAGAGCACAACCTAAAAAATGCTACTTTAATGGGAAAGTGAGGGACAGCGCTTTTCACCTGTCAGCTTCCATTAAGCGATATGGCGGCTGACCTTGGCGGGCTGTACATTAGAGCAGGGGTTTATTTTATCGTAATGATGTCGCTGTGAAATCAGGTCTGTGTGGAGCGCAGATTCTCATTACGCTTCTCCAAATTAATTTGCAAGGTTGATTCTGCCCGCTCATGCATACACCTCTCAGAATACCAGAGATGATTCTGAGAGTAACATGCCCAGAAATATGTGTGTGTGTGTGTGTGTGTGTGTGTGTGTGTGTGTGTGCGCGCATTCTGGCCATTCTGTCCATCTCTCTCATTGTCTGTTTGTCTGCCTGTCCATCTACAAAATGTATCATGGTCTGTTTGATATTGTAGCAACAGGAGAGCTGCGTCTTTCATTTAAATGTCCAAAGAAGTTACTTAATACAATATTTCTTTGATGTTGTAAAATATTGTGCTCCTCAGTTCATATCTCATGACTTATGAACCAATGTTATATTATATATCATTTAGCCTATGCTATCCAGAGTGTATCCAGAGTGTCTCCCGTTATTATTTAATTTATATCTCTTGAAAAAAGGGATGAGTTCAGTGCATCCAGCTTTCGCCTTTGCTTTGCTTTTTTTGTTCAATACATTTAATCGGGGGCGGCAAACTATGTTTAATCCGATCAATGTTTGCGCACGTTATCCCTTCTTACAGGCTTCTTTGAATATATGACATAAATCAATGTACGATAATCCCATTGCATAGATGACACACAGCGGCGTTCAATTATGGACACCTCCGTCTTCTGAAATGAATAAGCGCTGCAGCTCTATGTGGGGAAGGTGGCGTGGTGGAGCATAAAGAGTGGAGTGACTGCCAGGTCAGGCTCGCGTAATACTGGCCCTTCAGTGGACGTGAAGTATGGTCGCACAGCACGTGATACGTGTCCCCGCGCAGCGAGGGCTCGTGGGCTGGCCATTCTGATCCCGATGGGGTCTGTAGGGCATAGGAAATCTTCTCTAGAACAGAAGAACCACGCCTAGCCATGAACACTTCTTCCACTGTCTGGGTAATTTCATGGCATTTTTTTTGTAGTATTGTAATTGAGAATGTTTACAAGCCATGTTGCTGTAGGGTATATTGAGTTGTTTATGATTCTTTCAGGGAGGTTATGAACAATTCAACAGTGTGTAATCGATTGCAATAGGAAATCAAGCCAACCCTTTCTGTATACACGTGGAATGTGAATTGCTTTCTCAGTGACTAAGTAAATTCTGTGTTAAGCATATCACATTTGCAAGTATTTTTTTTTGCAAAATGCCAATTCTAATAGTATTATATATTTTCATGAGTGTATGCTATGCTCTTATTGTCTTATATTATTAAAGATGTTGTTCTTTCTAACCACTGTCTTTACCACTGTGTCTGTCTATCTTTGATCTGAATTGTGTTCTGTGTTTTGTCCCAGCTATTTTGGAATAATGTGTCAAAATGAGGCATTTGCATGCTGTTGTCATTCATACTGCTTAAAATATTGCATGCTGTTGACAAGAAATTGTTCTGTTTTGTTCAAGAGCAAAGGAAGCACAATTGGATGATTATTATTCCATATGAAATATTCTGTGTGGGGTGTTTGTGGTCTCCATGGTGACTAAATACAGTGCTCATAACCCCCTGCCCCTGATCAGAATGGGGGAAAGTGAAAAGAATGGAGAAATAGCACAAACCAGAGCAGAGCGCACACTTATTGAAATAGATAAGGTGAGCTGAAACCTTCTAGTTTAAATGCATGAGGCGAAATCGGCGTGAACATGCTATTACTTGCGCAGATCTCAGCTACTAGAAGCTGCAGCAGTGCTTCTTGGGGTATAAACCAAAACATAATGAGCCCTATTGAGGTGATTCTCCCCCTGCCAGAACCCACCAATCTATTGTAACATTCAAAATCCTAACCTATATTTGATATAGCTTATAACATATAGGCAAACATATTTTTTTGGATATTGCATATTAAATAAAATGTATTTTTTTATTTAAATAGCCTCCTCTCTACAAACCATAACAACAAGCAGGAAAATATGACCTGGGGTTATTTAGGCTCAAGCCCCTATTTTGCTCTTCCTGGAAGATAGCTGAGAGGGCCTGTTGTCATACCAGCAAGGTCAGAGGTGAAGCAGTGAAGCTACCCTTTGTCCAGAGCCCAGCTTTCCTGCTGAGCCAGAGCATGACCTGGAAGTGCTCACAGACAGAGGGGGGCATTGAGGCACTCAAACTGACCCCATACCCCCTTTCATGTCAGAGAGCATGCATGCTAATGTTGCTGTGTCACCTTGCCACTGTTTGGTAGCTGTACGGCAACAATGTTTAAAAGCATACCAAAATGGAACTTCATTTAATTGGGGCAGTCCATTGCATATTCACAGAGAATGAATCAGGATTTTTTTCAAAATTATAAATAATTAATCAGAACATTAGCACTTAAAATAACACCCCGAAATTAGATTATTAAGAATGTTTCTATTTAATTGCCCATGTATGCATTTCTTGTTGGCCACTAATCCGGTTTATAACAGCAACCCTGGCTGTGATAATTTTTCCTTCTCCGATGCTCTGTACCCCCCCTCCAACTAGCACCCCCTCCCCACCCCCACACCCCTCCCCTCCCTGATATGCTGGAGCTTGTTCAAACATACTATTGTGCGGAGTAAATAAATTACACTCGGCTCCTTTGGTCTTTTCTGACCAGCAGGCAGCATTCTGAGCAGCTGGCCGGTATAATAGGCTCAGACAGGACCACAGGGCCACGGCCTTGGGCTCCAGGCGGGTACCACACACTCTGGTGTCCTCCTGGATTTTGTGTCCCTCTGTTTCAGTTCCCCTCCACCATCTTTTGTTACTGCATTCCACTCTGTTGTTCTCCCAGGACTATACAAAGCACTTTGTTTAGATTACACAAAGTTTTTAGAAAATGGACCATGGAAACAGCAATAAAGAGCCTGGGGGTTGGGGGATGGAAATTGACTACAATTGGTATTTTGGAGATTTCTCTTGTGTCTGTATTTGTGTGTATGTGTGTGCATATATCTTGTAGTTTATGTGGCATACACTGCAGTATGTGTATGTAGGCATGTGTGTGTCAATATATACAATATATACTGTGCCTTTACTATTATTGGCATCCCTGGTAAAAATGAGTAAAAAGGGTTATTAAAAAAATTACCGTTTGGTGAATTAGCTTAATCTCACACTGAAAAAATAAAAAAAAAAATGAAATCTTTAATTGAAGTAAATTTATTATGAGAAAAAAAATCCCTCATCAAGAAGTAATTATTTTTAACAAAACCACGTGTGCCACAATTATTGGCACCCCTGCATTTATATATAGAATAAAGTAATAATTTTTAATATTTGGTCGCATATCTTTTGCATCCCATGACTTCCTGATGTCTGTGACCCAACAACATCAAACGACTCTTGATATTTTATTTTCTGGTACTCTTACATTACATTACATTACATTACAGTCATTTAGCAGACGCTTTTATCCAAAGCGACGTACAGTAACTCTTACAAGCGATACTATAAAGTCTCTGCTTTTGAATGGATTTCTATGGGAATTGGGGGGTGGGACTAGATTTAGCTGTGAATTACACTGGAACAGTATTGAACACATGGTTGGCTAAATGGCTCTAAGTCCTCAAGGGTCTGATGTATCATACAAGCCTTACACCATCACTCTGCTGCCAGATATACAGTAGATATGGATGGATAATTGAAGGGTTTTTGCATTGGGTACCTAAAAATTAAGCTCTCGCTCGCTCGCCAAGTTAATTTTTGAGACTTTGGGGATGGGAATGGGATACAGAGTTTTTGATTGGCCAACTTTAAATACCAGCCTTGACTTGTGTGATTGGACAATTTAACGCAGGTATACTGCGACTAAGATCCACTAGATGGTGCTAGTAACGCCCGTTTTAACATTACTTCCCCTTCTGCTACCTCAAGCACAATTTCTGCGACCTCAACCTTCTCAATTCCATAAGACCCCTGGCTATTTCCCAATCACTAACACCACTTCGGAGTGTCAACTTAATGTTATCCTTTTCAACGTCACATTTTACAATAAACGGCAATGTTCATTTAAATTTTTGAAAGTAAAAAATGTACCAGTATGCCAGTTAGGCGGTAGTAGCTAGCTACGTATGTTAGAACCAATGATTATTAAAGTGTAACTTACATGACTTTTCATGTTTAAAGGTCTTTTAAAAATGCATTGGCTAGCTTGCTGATTAGTTAGCTAAATGTGTCAATGGTTGGGCTATATAAATATTTTAACATAACATTTTTAATTGTATGCTAAATATTATAAAACATTAATAGTGTGTGCCTTGCAGCTAGCTAGACAGTAGTACAAGCTAGTAACATAGCATCCTACCAATAGTTAATGTGTACTTCATTTTTCATTGTTAAATGTCTTTTCTCTTTTCTTATGTTTTGATAGCTAGCTAATTAGCAATAGTTATTTAAGCAATAGATCATGAGAGGGAGTGCGTTATTGGAAATATAAGCACTGCTGTGACGTTTTGTTTCAAAGTACTCTCAGCAGTACCTACATCCAATAATGCACGGACCTCGAGTCATCTATTACTTTTATACAACAATGTTACCATAAACGTTTAGTAAGTAATGAAAAAATATTTAAACAATAACTTTTGATAAACTCATTCTTTATTTCGGACTCGCCAACTTGCTAGCACCCTGTTGCTGTTGCTATTGTTGTTGTGCATGCTTCTTAGGCAACGTTCCATAGAACACGTCTACACGCTGGCAGTGCGGTTATGCTAAATACCAGAACTGGTGGAATGTGTTTCGGCCAATCACGTTACTTGTTCGAATCTCATTGTTGTATAAATGTATTTATTTATGTTTTTAAACGTTATGAGAAATGAATACAAAGAACAATAACTGAAGTTTGCTAATGGTGGGACAACTCCGAACTCTTGTGCCATCTACCATTGTACATAATTGTTTTAGTTTTGTACTTGATGAAACATTTTTAAAGTACTGTTTTATTTTTAAAAATCATGAATTTTAGTTGTGGCCATGGTAAAAGACGTATAAATCACTTCATGCCAGTGCATTTGCAAAAATATATGGCACTAGGGTCAAGCACCCTGTCGTGCCATATAGTACCAGTCAAAAGCTTGGATACACCTACTCATGGAATGGGTTTTCTTTATTTTTACAATTTCTTTACAGTTTAGAATAATAGTAAAAACATAAAAACTATGAAATAACATAAATGTAATTATGCAGTGCCCAAAAAAGTGTTAAACAAATCAAAATGTATCTTATATTTTAGATTCTTCAAAGTAACCACCTTTCACCTTGATACCAGCTTTGCACTCTTTGCGTTCTCTCAACCAGCTTTACGAGGTAGCCACCTGGGATGCTTTCCCAACAGTCTTGAAGGAATTCCAACATATGCAATTCCAACACTTGGCTGCTTTTCCTTCACTCTCCGGTCCACCTCATCCCAAACCATCTCTATTGGGTTTAGGTTTAGGTTGGGTGTTAGATGAGGTCATCTGATGCAGCACTCCATCACTCTCCTCTTTGTCCAATAGCTCTTACAGAGCCTGGAGGTGTGTTTTGGGTCATTGTTCTGTTGAAAATCAAATGAGGGCCTAACTAAAGCCGGAATGCTGTGGTAGTCATGCTGGTTAGGTGAGCCTTCAATTCTAGATAACTTGCCCAACAGTGTCAAAGCAACCCCACACCTTCACCAATTTTTGTTTCAAGGTGAACAACATAAATAGGCATCAACTTTTTATATTTGTCTAAGAAAAAAATTCAAGCATAAGCCATTAGATGAAAATGTCTCTAAGATAATGAGAAAGATACATTCAATAAACTGTGTCCAAACTTTTGACTGGTACTGTATATTGTTGTATATGCAGGGCAAGCTGGACAAGCCTAGTGTGGCTGCAAGAAGACATCTCAGTGACTTTGAAATAGGTGTGATTTTTGGCTGACCAAGACATTAGGGAAAATACATCATCTTTGTGTGAATCAATGTGCACAATTTAATGGTAGCTTCAGCCCCAAAATTGACTTTGCATGTTTATGCATGCTTGCTGTTTTTTGTGTTTTTAAAGTATTGAATGTTATAAAATCATTAACCCAGGCTGATTGAGTGGAATTTGTGGTCTGCGGATGTAGGCCTGATATCTCATATCCTTTAGACAGCCAAGATGGCTACATTAGCCCAGCCGCAATGGCCCTTTGCTATTGCAGGGCTCATGGATGAGATCCCACAGTTGCACACATAAAGATGAGGCGGAGGAGGCCTCAGGCATTACAGCGAACAGAGAGAAGAGCTGCGTGATTAACCATGTTTCCACTGCCCCCCCCCCCTGGATGCAGCTCAGCTGTACCTGATGTCAAGAAATGTCTTCTGCAGACTGGCCCAGAAATTATAGGTTGTTAGCCAATCACAGTTGCTTTCTTTTCACTGTAAGAATTCAGTAGAAAGTTTCTCCAACGATTAATGGACTCAAATAAACATAAGCCTCCATGAAATCTTCTCCCCATAAGTTCTGTCTCACAGCATGCACATGTGTGAAGGTGGACAATTGGATGGCTTGTTGTGTCAGACCCTACCCTCAACAAGCTATATGTACACATAGATGTGCTCTAGCTATGTCCAGCACAAAGACTGAACGCTGAACAGTGATCTAATTCCATTGCCACATTTATGTAAATATACAAGTATTATCAGCTCATCACCATAATGTTCAGAGATGTTCAGAGAGCAAGGATTTGATTGCTCAGTGGCCAAAACTGTGGAGAAAGCAGGGTTTGTGGACTTTGGTGTGCTGTTATTTATATGCGTTCTGAGGGCCTGTGGGTGAATGGGTATAATGGCAGGATTAGTCTCTGCACGCAGGTCTCCCTCTCCAGTGTTCCCCCTGCAGCCCTTGATTTTTTCCATCTCATTTTTTTCCCTGTGAATTGCTTTTGTTTTTTTCATCTTGTTAGGCTCCATTGTGAGAAATAGCAGAAAGCTGGTCGAAGAGCACTGTTCTCCACAGTGCCTCCATTAACATGTGTGGATCGATGCTCCTTGTTGCTGCTGCAAACTCATTTATTTCACAGTAAGAATGAATTTTGAAATTAACTTTATCTCTGCAGAGATTTCCATCAATAGATATGGGGTGTGTAGCAATTCAATTTCCCCCAACCGGCCGTGATGTAAAAGAACCTTCATTATTTAAAGGAGAAAAAATGAGGCAACATATGTGCTCATCTTTTTTTTTTTTCTATTTCCCCCCTCCTCGGCACATGAGCAGATTTGTGTATATTTGCTCTTGCACCCACCCGCCGCCCCACCCCCCCACCCCCCCACCCCCTTTCCTGTAATGTGTTGAAAGCCACAGTGGGGAGAGAGAGAAAAAATAGAGTGTCATTTTCTTCATTTGCATGCAGGCATGAGCATGAACATTTCAGGCCTTCAAAGTTTCAATCTCGCCTGCTCAGATCCCAGCGAGTGTGCCTGACAGACGCGAGCCATGCTGGCTGGAATACTAAGTGTCTCTATGTGTTTATATAGCTCTTCAGACCCCTACCCCCACCCCTCTCTATCACATGCACATACACACACGCACGCACACACACACAAACACACGCATTCACACACACAAGCAAACACACACACACACACACCCATACCCCTACTTCCATAGACAAACTCAGTTTTACCATATTTAATATTGTATTTAATTTCCTTCTTTCATATTACTTAATCTGTAAAGCACTGACGCACAGTGGAGTGTTCCACAATCATCTATGTCACATGACAGCACCTCAAACAGCAACGGGGCTTTGGAACAGTGACCTTTGGATCAGGAGTGAGGTACTGTGCTCTAACCACTGTTCCACATGTACCCTTCAACCTGTCAGCTGATATTTCTCATATCTCTATAAAGGCTCGTTGACAAATTCACTTCAGGAATAAATTAATGAATGCTGGAGTGTGAATTATTCTGATAAGCTTTATGAACATTGGTCCTATGCCATTTTTTTTTTGCAGTTAATATTTGTTGTGTTTGCTTTTGAAGCTTTTTGTTTTAGCTGTAGTTGCTTGCAAGTAAGCAGTTGTGGGCTATTGCATGATATTTGGATGTTTCTAGCTTTACGCCGTGGTAATAAAAGTGTGATCTGCATGGTGTTTAAAGGTGTACGTGTTGTGGGTTGGTGAAGCAGAGCGTAGATGGGCTTTGTCATTGAGAAGATGGGTTAACATGTGTAGTCTGAGGCTGAATGAATGAAGCCCCAAGCAGGTGCAGAGCTTGTCTTTGTCACTGCATCCAATTGTTTGTTTGCTTGAAACAAGTTGAACGCTCTTTTCCACCCAAGAAAAGAAAAACTTTCTAGCATTCCTGTCTCAACACATAGCCCTAACACTGCCATACCATGGGCAGCAGGTGTTACACAGAAACAAAAAGAGAGTTTGAAAGAGAATGACATGTCCATTCCTTATCTCTTGCACCCAGGTCCGCTGTATGCGCAGATGCAGTTGATACCACTCACCTGTTGACTCTGCTCAGTAAAGGTCAAAATTTCTTTACACGTATCTTTCAGTGCTCAGGAGTCTGCTGTTCAAAACACTGAACACACAATGGAAGAGCTCGTCATCAGGTGTAGAGAAACATTTTCTGCTTTTAAAAAGGGGGATCTCGTCTTTCTTGCCTTGTGGTTTGTTACAAAGCCCCTGTCTGATCAGGCATATCCTTTTTAGTGCACCAGCGCTAATCAGAAGAAAAAAACATTTCAAACCTTCAGGCCTGATTTATTAAGACCTTTAGCATGTGCCAAACCTTTAACACACATGCAAAACCAATAACACGACCAATGATTGGTGCAACAGGAATGCCCTGACCAATCAGTAGCCATGTTATTGGTTTTGCATGTGCTAAAAGGTTTTGCACATGCTAAAGGTCTTAGTGAATCAGGCCCATAATATTTAGCAGGTAATTTAATAATAATAATAATAAACTTTATTTGTATAGCACCTTTCATACAAGAATTGCAGTTCAAAGTGCTTCACAACAGTAAGAAATCATTACAGATTGTAATTTATTTATTTTCTTTAGTAACCAGCTTGATTTATGCTGTGAGATCAGGTCTCTCCGGTGCATCTCATACTGTGTGTGGTTTAGAACCAGTCCAATAGGGGAATCTTTTCTTTTAAAAAAGTGGCAGTGAAACACCTAGGGCAAACAGATGGGTTGAAACTAGTTTTAATCGATGGAATTTCTGCTTCTAATCATCTGATGACAGCCATTTTGTCCACTGCTGTTGATGAAAACTGAACTTCCTCCTGCAGTGGTGTACAGGTACATGTCTGTACTTTTTCATTTTCCCTCTTCCTTTGCCTTCACCTGTTTTCTGGCTCTGCCTGTAAAGAGAGTAGCAGACAATCTCCAGCTCTTGTGGATCCTTCATTTAGCTAACCGCTGAAAAGGCATGCGAGGGTGTTTGTGCTTTTCCTCCCGGGTGGAAGGCTTACGTATGCCTCAGAGCCAAAGGCAACGACTAACTGCCAGCGTGTATAAACACTTTTACTTGTGTTATTCTGGGAGAGAAATGTAATTCAATCTGGTGTGGGGCTTATTGGCTGATAATGGAGATCGCAGCCAAATGTGTGGCACATTCTCAGTGTGCTACTGCCGATGATAATCATCCAGAATCATGTAGTTGCCTGTTGTGGCATGAAGCACAGCCAATTCAGATGGCCTGCACCCCCAAGGTCCAATGCAATATGTGTACCCTCTCTGGAATCACAATGACACATAATGCATACTGTCCCTTTTTTTCCTATCAAGCACTCTGTTTATTTCTTAAATGATGGAGGGAAAATTGGGCACTTTGCTGCAAAAAAACTCCAGCAGCTGTTGGTAATCGCCTCCTGTGTACCGTGCAGCGACCACAGTCGGGTGTGAGTGTGTTGGGGGGGTAGTACACGGAGTAGCGTAGAAAACACCATTAAGAGAAAATGATAGCTCTGTCCCTGAAACTCCATTACACAAGAAACACTTTAAAGAGTGTACTCGCTTCATTATGGGGCCCATGCATTATTCATGATCCCACTCCTCTTTTTAAGCCTTCTGTTTAAACTGGAGGAGAGCCAGTTGGAGAGAGACGAGGAGAGGAGGAGAACCTTGCGCCTCCCCGAGAACCCGCCCTGTGCCGAAAGGCTGACGGAGACAGGGAGAGAGATGGAGTGAGAGAAAGAGAGAGAGCATACAGGCTGTGTGTCTGAGTGGGCGATGGGGGGTGAGGGGGGGGGGGGTGAGCGTGTCACAGCATGCATGTTGGAGGAAAGCGTGGCTGGCTGAGGGCGTGGCGTAACACTGCCCCCCCCACCCCCGATCTGTGTTGTGACTGCTTCAATTACCCATCAAGCTGCGTCTCTCTGGCCTGAGAGTGCAATCACGCTGCAGCTGAAGGCAGTCAGCGCGTCTTCATTTCTTCCCCTAGCCTCAGCCTCCCTCCTCTATGGCATGGTTACCTTTCTGCGGGCTTGTAAACCTGTGCGACTGTGGCCAGGCGGAAAAAGCCTCAAAAAGAGGCTTAGGGGTATCCTCTTATACAAGACATTCTTCAGACAGCCCAACCTGCTCTTCGATCATCTCCCAGAAATGATCGCATGTATCACAAGGAGAACGCGGCTGATTAATACATATTCGGTAGATCCGACCAGTCACTTTCCCTGGGTTAATTATTTTCCCGTAGAAGAGCCACCGGCACATTTTAATGAACTATACAGAATGACACAAGTCTGTGTGATTATTTTATTTATACAGAACCTCTTGCCAGCATAAGTCCTCTGTGGCAACTGAGGTGGGACAGTGATGGATGAGCCAAATAGAAGGTCATATTTAGCAGGGAGCATTCCAAACAGGCACCTCTCATACAGTAAGTAATGCGTGGAGGGGGATGGGGCGGGGGAGGGGGGCGAGGACATATTTCAGGACTGTCTAAACGAGCTGCGCTGTAGTACAATGAGAGGCGAGAATGCTAAATAGAACTTCTTGCGTAGACAAGTGTATCATACTGCTGCCATACATTGCCCTTCCCCCACTTACTTTTCTATACCATAATGCAATTTGCATACAGATGCCTTCCAAAATCCCCCACTTTCTATCAGCTGAGGGGAGGGTCCTGAGCCCATGGTAATAGGGACATGTGCAGCCACACAAGTATGTGCAGCCATTAGCCCGCACTGATGGCCTGAAGTCTTAGCACTCCAGGAGCCCAGGTGGCCCCATAATTGCCATTGATATTTTAGGAGATTCTTGTTTTTTTTTCACAACCCCCTCCTTTCTACTTTTCTTTTTACAGTCTGTAATCGGACGTAAAACAAGAGGAACACATGGCTTGAGTTAATACGGTGAGCCATGTTCCGACTGCTGGAATCGGAGGGTTGGCAGGGTGTGTGTGTGTGTGGGGGGGGGGGGGGGGGGTGATCATTGCTGCTGTTCCCTGCAGAGAGACATGGAGGGGTGGACGAGGTGGTAGATGGAGTCAGAAAAGTGAAAGGCTTGCAGTAAGGCGTGCTTAGCGTGTGGGTAGGGGCTAGGGGGGAGGGGTGGCTGTATCTGAAGGGTTTGGGGTAATAACCTGTAACTAAGAAAATGGATCTGCACCCCCTCAACCCCCTATTTTTGTCATTTTCTTTTTCACTTCTTGAAACAAGCCACCAATACTCCAGGACATCTGCTAAGCTCATTTTCCAGGGCTTAGTGGCTCAACTGGCGTATCAAAGAGATTAGGTGCAATAGCATTTATTGCTAAGAGAGACATGCTCTGTAGCATTTCAGCATTGCTTACAGTAATTAAGCTTGCTGAGATAAGTTATATAATGAATGTACATTTTTAAAACTGTGTGCAGTTGTTTGTTTTGTACTGAAAAGTGTGGTTGCCTGTAGATTTCTTTCATTTCTGCCCAGAAAATGATACATTTTATTTTTATCGGAACTTCACATTTAACGTTTGCCTGGAATTGCATATTAGGACCTTTATGCAATGTTCTTTGTGGTATTAATTTGTAACAACCACTGCATGACTACAACTGTCATAAACTGAGCAAACAAAATTGTACCCCTACTGAAGAAATCCTTTGCTTTTGCTCATACACAAAACGAGACTCATATTCAGCATCTATAAAGGACATTTTTATGAACCCTGACTTTTATTTTTTTCATCTCCAGATTGATTTGATTGCTGCAGTCTTGATTATAAATTTTTTTAAAACCCAAAAGTTCTCCTATTTTGTCTGCCAAGTAAGGTTTTTTTTTTTTTAAAGAAAGAGAGGGGAGCCGCATCAGTCTGATTTTCTCTACAGTGACAGCTGGGCCCAGAAGCCTGGGCCTTTCTTTCACGCACAAAGCCCATTAAGTATGCCACTCACTCAATGGCCTGGCGGCCTCAAATTGCTGCAAGCTCCACCCAAAAGTGTGGCGCTTTTTGTCATTGTAATCAGGCCTTGTTTGTGGAGTGCTGCCTGTATTTACTGCTGGTCAGACCCCTTATTTACCCAGCCTGCTGCCGCTGCAGCGCAGGGAGGGGCGGGGAGGTAGGGGGGTTGGGCTTAGGCAGAGAGGGGGGGGGGGGGGGGGCTGTTCCCGCTAGGCCTGGCCATCAGGCAGATACAGACAAGATGCCTTTTGGCAGGGCTGACCCAACTCCCCTGCAGGCTTGCAGATCTGTCGGTGAAAGACCCGGTGATGACGTTCATGGGGCCTGGCACCCAGACCAGACTGTGTTCTGCAGTTTTACTGAAGCTGCAAACTAGGGTTGGGGGCAAAGGGGAGCCGGAGGCAGGAACAGTGATGCATTGTTGTTTTCTGTCTGCCCCTCCTTTATGTGTATAGTAATATCTCTCCACTGGTGCTACTGCTTATATATACGACCACTAATATGTCGGCTACTGGCACTCATAATAATGAGAATGACGGTGATGTGATGATGAATATTTTTGGAATGTAAATCCCAGCCATAAAAACATAATTATTATAAGCATTTATATTGAAATATAATTAAACTAATGCAATGGATTCAAAAAAAAAAAAAACATTCATTATAGAACTGGTATATAAAGTTTGGTGAGAAAAATAAAAGTACAATATTATCAGTTTTCATGTGGTGATAAAGCTAGCATGCCAACCTTAACTTTCCATCATAAAGTTATTGTAGCATTAAACTGGGCACTAATGTAAGCAACATTTCCCATGTTTTAATTGTAAAAACAGATGCTAAGTAGAAGAGGCAAAGAGGGGTGGGGAAGACTAGTTTCAGGGAGCTGAGGTACATTGTGCCCCGTTGATGTCTGTACATCAGAGCAATGAAGTCATGAAAGGAGCACTCTGTAGTCTGTCTGTGAGACTAGCATGACTAGCATGCTTTGTGCACTGCTATGGATACAACTTGAGCCACTTCTGCCTCTCCAATGGTTTCCAATAAGAAGTCAAAGCCAAACTGCTCATCGGTCACACAGAGGGTGGCTATGCGTTGCATGTGACGTCTACATTTTATTTATTTTTTGTTTTCGTTATTGAGTTATTGCTTTCTCTAAATTCTTCCAAATGTGTCGCAGATTTTCTATTTTAAAGTTGTCTGATAGGAATGCATTGTTTATTGTACACCTACACAGGGATGGATATTGTTTTCATTGGAAACCTTCATCTATGATTGTTGGGGAATATATTTATAGGTGTCAAATAAAATATTTTTTTGTCAGATTGACATGTGTATTTTTTTATATATATATATAATAGTGTAATTTTATATATATTATATATATATATATATTTTGTAAGTTCTCATTTTATTCATTTTGTGTGCACTTAGGCCTGTGTTTGCTTAAACTTTGTATTCCTCATCCTGGCAGCTGGAGGGCATGTCATAGTTCAGGGACTTGTTCTATAGCATCATGGGGTGGAATGGGAGTGAAAGCCTTCTCTTGGGGGGCTTAAAGTTAATAGGTTAACGAGTGTTCGAGGTTCACGAATAATATAAGGGGGTGTCTGGCATTCTCAGATAAAACCTTCCAGAGACATTAGCAAGGCCAGCACTCTTTTAAAGAGAAAACCATTCATTGTGAGTGCACAGAGAAAGCAAATTTAATAAGCAGTGAATCCATTACATGTTCTTTCCCCTTTTTTGCCATAGCAACAGCAATGAGGGTGCATTGAGACACCACGGCGAAGGGCATCATTATCTACCGGGCCATCTGTTATAGGGGAGGACAATTCCAACTCATTTGAATTGGTGCAAGGTCCAGCATTTACTTAAGTTGTAGGAAAGCATGCATTTGCAGGGATAATAATAGATTGCAGCAACTACCACTAAGAGGGAGAGAGAGAGAGAGAAAGAGAGAGAGAGAGAGAGAGAGAAAGAGAGAAAGAGAGAGAAAGAGAGAGTGAGATAGAGAGAGAGAGAGCGAGAGAGAGAGAGAGAAAAGAAAAGTAGAGCGTCAGCAGCCAGATTTCTCTGCCTGTGTTGCGAGAGTACAAATAGAAACATGATCTCTTGCCACACTCTCTTAAGTGTTTGAACATTTTATTGCATGCCCAGAGCTGCAAATAAGTGTCATCTTCCACATCACATGCTCTGCGGAGGCTCTGACTTTTAGGTCAATTTTCTCTAATGGGTTTGCTGAACGATGATCCACCTTCTGCACAGGCACTGGCAAAAGCCACCTAAAGGGGGTTGGGTACATGAAAGGCCACCTAAAGGGGGTTGGGTAAATGAAAAGCCACCTAAAGGGGGTTGGGTAAATGAAAGGCCACCTAAAGGGGGTTGGGTAAATGAAAGGGAAAGCAATGGCTTGAAATATATATTTCTTTGAATCACTGAGACATTATTATGCGGATAAACATGGTTGCCATTTCTGGTACTACACTTGGTGACTGCATTGTGAATGGCTGTCTTTTTATTTCAAAAAGCCCTGTGCATCTATAGTGTTTTGATATCGTTTTTTCTGTAACAAATGTAAAACTCAATAAGTAGCAAACCCACTTTTAGGTGATATATCTTGTTAGATTTGTTTTGTTTTATTTGTTAATGTCTTTCCTCCTAGTTGAGCATCAAAATGCAGTTCAACACCCCATCAGACTTTTGTAAAAAGTAATTTGTTATGTAATAAATAATAAACTACCATTTAAATACATCTCAGGATTAATTTCAGTGATATGTTTTAGAGCATTGTAGGTGTTATTCCCAACGCGTATATCTGCTGCTTTCTTAAACCTTGTGTTCTGTTGAAGTTTTATTCACAAGCGCTCATATCTGCTGCTTTCTTAAACCTTGTGTTCTGTTGAAGTTTTATGACACCTTTTATGTTTGGGGTCAGATTGACCCCAAAGGTTTAAGCTGACACAATACTATTGTAAAAGGACAATGTTGACACTTTCTGCATCACCTTTTGTGTGTCTTCCAATTGACCAACCTTTTTATCCCTAAATAGCAAGAATCTCTGAGAAAACATCACATGTTAGACCCTGATGTCTCTGTGAAATTTAGAACCTGTATGGGAAAGTGTTCTGAAAACATAACATTATGTTTATTGTGTGTTTACTATTTAATCCCAACAAATTCGGAAAAGCATATTGTGTGGAGATAAAAAAGTTTCACTGACTTTTACGAGAGGTCAAACACTGAATCGGGTCAAATTGACCCCAAACATAATATGAGGATTAAATAGCACATTAGCATCCTGGTTATGTGGCACAAGTTTTTCAGCCACTGTGAGTTTTTAAAAAGTAGGTTTGAACATGTGTGTGGATTGATTTGATAAGAAACATACTGTTGGCTCTCCATAGATCATATGATCATTTGATCTTGTCTGTCTCCACAGCCCACATGACACACACACACACACACACACACACATGCATTCACTGAACTGAAACAATAGCATGCTAGAGGAAGCATTTTCTATGCTGATGTAGAGGTTGAAAAGATTGATGTGTTTTGTTGTAGGGAGACAGTGGTGTGAGAGGTGTGAGTAGTCCCATAGGGAGATGGATTCCCTTCTTCATGTTGACCTAGAGAACATTCAATGCAAAAAAAATTATAATAATCCTAAAGATCTCAAAGCAAACTCCAAACAAATGAATGTTTGACACCCAGCAGTTAAGACATTAAGTGTTTAGAAGTGCTACACTCTAGAAGATAAATAATTTTTGCTTCATATATTCAGTCATTCAAGTAAACATTCTCTAGAGTGTGATGGCATGGTGGTGCAGTGGATAGCACTGTCGCCTCACAGTAAGAAGGTTTCGAAACCAGGCCAGGGGTATGTGAAATTTATTCAAAAATAAACTTGAGTCAAGTCCTGGAACAGGTTGTCTATAGACAACTTAGATGAGAATTAACCTGTGCCTGTGTGATGGAAAGAGGTAAGTGTGAAGAAAGAAAGGAACTGCTCATCATCCAAAGCGCCTGCTCTCCCCTCATCTGTGAAACATGGTGGAGGTAGTGTTGTGGTTTGGGAATGTATGGGTGCCACTGTAACTGGCTCACTTGTCTTCATTGATGATGTTACTGCTGAAGGCAGCAGCAGGATGAATCCTGAAATGTATGAAAACAACTTATCTGCTCAGATCCAACCAAATGCCTCAAAACTCATTGGATGGCGCTTCACCTTGGAGTAGGACCGCAAACACACTTCTAAAGCAAGTTTTTAATGGTCAAAAAGTGAAATGTTCTTGACTGGTTAAGTTAATCACCCATCCTGAATCCAATTGAAGATGCGTGTCACTTGCTGAAGACAAGACTTACTGCAAAATGCTCCAGAAACAAACAGGAACTGATGATGGCTGCAGTACAGGCCTGGCTGAGCTTCACCAGGGAAAATACCCAACATCTGGTGATGTCTGTGGGTCACACAATTCAGGATTTGCAAACAAGTACAAATTATGTTGACTTAATTTCAGATTATGTTAATTTGTCCTATTACATTTTGGGGGGGGGGGGGGGGGGGGGGGGGGGGGGTGGTGTATAAAATGGCCTGAATTTTCTACACGGATCACCCAATGTACATACGCTTAAATTAAAGCTGACAGACTGCACTGTAACCTCATGCTTATTGTTTTATTTCAAATCCAGTGTGGCAGAGTACAGGGCCAAAACTAAAACAAAGTGCGCCACTGTCCAAATACTTTTGCACTGCACTATATATGGTGTGTGTGTATATATATATATATATATACAGGTGCAGCTCAAAAAATTCGAATATCGTGAAAAAGTTCAATATTTATTGTCACTTATTTCAGAAAGTGAAACTCATATATTATATAGATTCATTACACATAGAGTGAAATATTTCAAGCCTTTATTTCTTGTAATTTTGATGATTATGGCTTACAGCTAATGAAACCCAAAATTCAGTGTCTCAGAAAATTAGAATATTTTGCTTTAACATATTTTTAAAGTATCAATATTAATTGTTGGCATATCCTTTGCATGCTGGTCACTGACTTCAGGCTGTGACATGCAAAGGATATGCAACATCAAATATTAAATATGATACTTTAAAAATATGTTAAAGCAAAATATAACCTCTAATTTTCTGAGACACTATGGGAATTTGGGTTTTCATTAGCTGTAAGCCATAATCATCAAAATTACAAGAAATAAAGGCTTGAAATATTTCACTCTATGTGTAATGAATCTATATAATATATGAGTTTCACTTTCTGAAATGAGTGACAAAAAATATTGAACTTTTTCACGATATTCAAATTTTTTGAGCTGCACCTGTATATCCATATCTACTGCATATCTGGCAGCAGAGTGATAGTTTGAGGCTTGTTTGATACATCAGACCCTTGATGACTTAAAGCCATTTAGCCAACCATGTGTTCCATACTGTTCCAGTGTAATTTACAGCTAAATCTAGTCCCACCCCCCAATTTCCATAGAGATCCATTCAAATGCAGAGACATTTAGTATCGCTTGTAAGAGTACCAGCAAATAAAATATCAAAGGTTTTTTGATGTTGTTGGGTCACAGACGACAGGAAGTCATGGCATGCGAAGGATATGTGACCAAATATTAAAAATTAATACTTTATTCTAAATATAAATGCAGGGGTGTCAATAGTAATAATAATAATTCTCATAATAAATGAACGTCAAATAAAGGTTGGATTTTTCTCATTTTAGATTAAGCTAATTCACCAAACAGTGAATTTTTTATAACCCTTTTTACTCATCTTTACCAGAGGTACCAACAAATTTGAGCATGTCTGTATATATATATATATATTGAAATAAACATCTGACTATCTCTATAGATGCAGTATGAGCTTGCAGTATCTCAGGTATATTGTGGGGGGAAAAGACATTTTTTAAATCTGCTAAACAAGCGTGGATGATACTTCCTCTAAAGTGAGATGTCCGTGACCAGATCAGAATGAAGCAGTGAGTCAAACCATTTTTCCCACTTCAGCAGCTTGTGTTTAACACATGGCAACTCCACTCACCCCGGAGCGGTAACTTTATCTAGCATTGTCACGAACACCCCTTACATCCTCTTTGCCTGCAATCAATAAGATGTCAGGTCAGTGTGGTCACTGAATTTTAGAAGTAACTCCCATATGTACTTACTGCACTGATCATGCACATAGCCTCATTTTATTATAAACATTATACAACTCAAAATGTTGTCGTTACTTTAATTTTGTCATTTTGCAGGCCATCGCCAATATCAAGACACCACAACCAAGGGAAAATTATATTTTAATAGAGATCAAAGTGTAAATAAGTCCACCAGGGATCAATGTATTATATGAAAGTAAAATAGGCTTAAAAATAGACTCTCAGAGTTAAATAAATATTGAACATTTTATTGTGCACAGTGGTTCCCTGTGAAATGTATGATGGGACTTTTTATTTTATTTTTTTAAATACATCGTTCATTATACTCTTTGTCTATACATTTTGTCTTAAAACCTGTATGTGCTTGTTGTTCATTTTTGTACACAATGCCTGCAATTATTATTTCCAAATATCCTTATTCCAGTGGGAGGATGTTTTATAGCGAATATTTAAAAAAAATTCTCGTTTGTTTTTATAATCTATAGAATTGCATGTTTTATGAATGTTTATTAAGATAGGTGCGTACATCTAACGGAAATGAAGTCATTATATTAAATGTGAAAGCAGTTGACAAAAGCTGGGATGAAGAAACTAGTTTGGCTTCCTCTCTGACTTGTGGAAGACATCACATGCCTTTTGTGTTCGTATTCAATGGCCATTGTTAAAAGTTCAGAGAATACGTGGCCGTGATTGGCTAGCAGGATTGGCTGCATTCAGATACAATTTCTTGCTCGACTGCCTCTGATTGGTCTGGCGTAGAACAGTCGCTACCCCTGACGCCACGCAGCTCCCCCCGCATAGATAAGTTGTATGCTCTTGGCTGCAACTTTTTCAAGAATTACGATAACTTCTCAGTAGTGATGGTCGTGCGTGGGGGAAGAAACGCCGCAAACATGAAGCTTTGTGGAACTTTTCTAGGTTTGTTTTCACTTTTTCAAGTACTCTGTCTTACTCTGGTGACATTCTAACCTGTTTAAAACTAAATTCAAAAAAGAGACGAGAGCTTTGATTTAGTTTGAATATATTTAATTACATTTAGTCTACTTAATTGTTGTTTTCCCTTTCATTTTTCCGTTTTATCGTTTGTGGTTTTTGAAGATGTACTATTCCGTGAAAAGTCGTTTAATGTAATGACAATTCAATATCTAATAGGCTAATGTTTGGTATTGTTTCGCAAATATGCTGTGAATTTAGTCAAATGCAAACGTCATTTTTTAGACGGAAATTTCACTGTGGGTTGAAAGGGTCTAATGCCATGACGTACTTTTAAAACATGCACAATCCCCCTTGAAATTTAAGAATTGGAATCTAACGTGCGAATTATGCGTGCATGAGAATCAAACATGAACACTTGTTGATACGTTCAGTTCTAATACTTTTTTTAAAATGTTGGACGCGATAATACTTTTTTTAATGCCGGGTCAAAACAACGGAAGCAAGTTACTGTGATGTTTTTAATCGTTGTAGCCTACTAATCAGATTTCTGGAAAGGTTAAACAGCCTACGACAAACTGTTTGTTAAACGTCTCAAATCAATGTTTAGTTAACATTATGATTATGTGCTTGCTATATTGCTTACTCCCTTACCTTAACATTTTCAGTCTTAACCAGAGCTGCTGTAACTTAAAAATTGGCAAGTTGTTATAGCCATTGCAACTGACATCTTCAGAAGTTTTTTTAAAACTATTCTTCGAAAGTGCGTAGACAAAGGATAGTTTGTGTTCTCTGGGATCTATGGGGACAATGCCAGCCCGCAGGCTTATTAAAAGTTTTTTTTTTCTTTTTTGTCTGTCAGCTTGTTCCATCTGTCGAGGGACTTCTTAGGGCTGGGCTTCCCTATACGGCCGCTCAGCTGGCACCGTATGCAATATTTATATAGACCGAACGCCTGTCATAATATAGCCCCATCACTAATTGTAGTCTGCTGCGAAGGAGCTGCCCATCTGCATCGAAGCTTTAAGAATTGGCTCAGAGGATTTAAAAAAAGTATCCCAGCTGGTAACCGAAGAAGTGCAGACTCATTAAATATGCAAAAACTTCTGAGTTGTCCTTCGAAACTTCTCAACAGTTTGCATACAGTCTGTCGACCGTTGAATTACCAGCACAATAGAACGAATTACTACACTAGAAAGTAAATTATAGCTGTACTGAAGTATATTAATGCTGTCTATGAGTAATTACTGACTGTTTTGTCTGCCTGTCTGTACCCCAAAACTCGCATATTCATACCCAAACTAAGTTATAGCAATACTATTATATTATTCATAGTCTGGTTATATTGTTTCTCGCAATGTTATTATTGTTATTGCAGTTGCTGTAGCTGCTGCTTCCTCTCGTTCTTGCAGCTTTATGTAATTGATTATAGACCTCGTGATTGGCAGCTTAATTGAACAGAAACCAGTGTTTTTTGCAAAATTATTAAGTTTATTGTCGAGACTATCTGACTTACAAACATCCCACATTCTCAAGAGTGCTTTCCCCTTTCTGTTTTCATGTTAGATTTAAAAAAAACAAGTTGGTTTTTTGCATGAGGTTTGAATTATTATTATTATTATTATTATTATTATTATTATTATTATTATAGTTGTTGTTGGTGTTATTATTATTCACGTATGGAAAAAAATTTAAAAGCTGGAGTAAAAAAAAAACATAGGGCTTAGACTTGCAAGACTGCTGCCTACTCCAAGGTGCTGTCCATGGTACTGAATTTCGAATGAGGGCGCTGTCCCTTGTTCTGAAGTTACAATTGACACGAAATGCGTTATATTTCATCTACTCAGCGTCCCCGTACATAGAGTGCAACCAGAATTTTAGGTTGCTTTCTATGCAATGATATGTTTAAACAACGTACTGCACTCCATTTTACACCTGCTTTCTTTTATCTCTCCCAAGCGCATTTGGGTATAGCGGGCGGCGCGATTCGTTTGTTTTGCCCCTTTGTTTACTCAATTGTGGCTTGTGGCTCCTTGTATGCAGCTTTGCACTGCATTGGAAGTGAAATCATACTGATGCGGCGTGGACACCAGTGATTGATTTCAGCTTGAATGCATAACAATGGGAGTGCAAAAAAAACGCCTGCTGCAAGGAGATAAGAATTTAATAGAATTTCTGAAAAGCGAAGGTTGGCTTTTGAATATTCTCTGCATGCAGTGTGGAGGAACGAGATAAAGGATGGCATTTGTTGAGAATATTCTCAAATGGCTTGTAATGAATGGTTGTCATTTTCACTAATGGTTACCAAACAACAAATGAATTGATGCCATGTGCAACATTTTAGAGAAATTCAAAGTTTTATGAATATTTATTTAAGTATTTATTTATTTGCCTGTTAGTACAGTTAAGTTATATGCAAGTAGGTACCATGTAATCTTTTTTTTTTCTTTTGCCTATATTCATCATCACGGGATTTATGGCTGTTCTTGAGCATTTCGTGATTGTTGCATAATGTAAGACTGTAAAATTAGGTTAGCTACTGTGGTTTTTTCTCACACAGTACACAGAATATATATGCAAAAACAAATGAAAATTTCCTTAATTATTAATGGAATCAGTTCAAGTGGCGAGCTATTATAACATGTATCTATGAAGCATTTTAACCGATGTGAATACACATTTGAAATATTCAGACCTGTTCAACACCTAAGTTATGGGATATTTTGTTCTAGAACAGGGTTTGAAAACTGGTTTCAAATACTGTATTATTATAGTAACTTCACTCTGCATTGCTGTGGCCCATTCCACAAGCTGTTATCATTTTAATTTCGGCTATCTGGCAAAATATTAATAGATGTTTGTATAGATGCTGTTCAGACCTCGTTTCTATGACGGAAACCAAATCACACTATCAAATGTAGTCATCTCTTGCTAAACCGGCTAACTTGGAGCATACATCAATTCCTTGCTCAGGAAAGTGTCCATTGTGTGAATTATTGGGCAGTGCCATTTCAAAAAATTGTAGGGGGGAGGCTCAAATGATAGTGGCATATTCTAGCGTCTGTGGCAGCAGATCGAGAATATTAAAATGTATCAGTTTGCGTAAAGTAATCACCTTCTGTTGTCGTCGCACCATGTGAATCGCGGTAACCAAAGGTTGTCTATATCTGAATGTATTTATATTTAGCAAATGCAACATTATACATGGTATCATCCTTATAAATATGCCGTTGAGTGAAATTCATCCGCTCCTGCATACAATCATAATGCATAATTTCATGCATTTTGGAATTAAGTATTAAACCTATTAAAATAGAGATTGATGCTTTGGCATCTATACGTTTGAATAAAATATGTATCTGATCGTGCGGGTGTGTGCGCGCGCGCGTGTGTGTGTGTGTGTGTGTGTGTGTGTGTGTGTGTGTTTGTGTGTGTGTGAGAGAGAGAGAGAGAGAGAGAGACAGGGGGAGAGAGAGAGATAAAAAGAGAAAAAGAGAGAGAGAGAGAGAGAGAGAGAGAGAGAGAGAGAGAGAGAGAGAGAGATTGAGAGAGAGAGTATGCACATGCCCGTTTAATTATTGCGGGGTACCCAAAGCCCTGCCCATCTGATGTTGTAGGTTTTACTACAGCTTTCCGTGATGTCATGATGCAGGGGGGAGGAGGGGGGACAATGGCTCATGAGGGAAAGGTAAGTCAATATTACGTTTTCTCGCTGACAAAGGCAAATGAAGCCATGTTTTTTGCTTACAAATAAGTAACATTTAACGCCCAGATTGCGAAACACTCTTCATAGTCTAAAGAAGTGGAAGAAATGTGTTATTATTTTTATTAACCGACTGGATATCATTGGATAATTATAACGGTTATTGAAGCAGCCACTGGGACATCGCGGAAGAACTACTTTATTTCGAATTGAAGTTCTTGAAATAACACCAGGAAAACCTAGTGTTTGTCGTAGAACTGGGATTTCAGGAGGACATATTCGTCCGCAGGTAATTCTCGTAGATGAACCCTTGTTTATTATGTAGTATGTAGCTACTGTGCATGTCAGTCTACTCTGATATTTTTATATGTATTAAGCCATAGATAATCGTGCAATATAGGTCATCTGATCAAATTATTAACAGGCAAGCAAATGTTTCTATTTACAAAAACCCGTACTCTTGGTTGCTTTAATGGACGCCCGGTTGGTATAGTCTCTTAAAGACGTAGGTGCACTGTGTTCCGAAAAACAACAATATAAATCCGAGTTATATTAATGTTAAGCTCTTTGTAATATTATGTGCAACTATGGAAATGTGTACAATACATATGTTCAGGATATGGATAATAGCGCAAATAGCACAAGACCTGAACTCTTATGGTCAGAATTACGGTTTATGAGTTTATTATTACTTTGTTTATTTCCGAACATGTGCCTCGTTTCGTTTCTTTTATTGGACTATTTGTTGATTTATATGGAAAAGTTTCGGTAATGATAACCGTGGTGTTCGGTCGGATATTTGTGATTCTTGTGAACTATGACGTAGGATGAAATAATGCTAACAAAAATATGATCATCTTATTTCGGGGTGGGGTTTGTGGATGGGTAACTTGTTGTAACATTTTTCTTTGCATATTTAATGCGTTAAATGAAGATGACGCATAACGATAGAAGAAAAGTTGCGGAGAAATTATAAACTAAATGCAGTGATGTTTCATTGCGCTCTTGGGCACTAGCCTTGGTGAAATACGGACGGGAGACTAACTTAATTAGAGTAGGCCTAATTACAATTAACACTTAACGGTGTGTTTTATTCTGTGTTCATATGCATCTGTGTGTAGGCCACACGTTTCTCTGTTTCCTAAGTATCATTATTTGTTATACAATATCACATGAATAAAATATAACTTCAATATGCTTGCACATTGAGCGCAAACGCTCGTAGAAGTTTCATTGTATGTACAGAAAGTGCATTCGAGGAATGTGTTCCATATGCTTCTCTTTAAATATGGACCAACAATGGACATAGGACTCCCAGCCCACCGAAAGAAAAAAGAAAGGGGGCGGGTGTTCATTATGTTTTCTGCATCGGAAAACAGAATGGGGATGCGCTGTTCAGTGTCAACCATTGCTAGTGCGTGGCGCAGTATAATCATATAAAACGAATCGAGCTTCTAAGAGTTGGAAGTAGTAGGCCTATAGGCTACTACTTAGGTGTACACTTTCCCCATCTCATTATATTTGACAAGCAAACGCCAGGGGTTCATTTAAAGGACTAACACTGCACATGCATCTGAATGCGCACGCGTTTTTGCTTATTGTTCTGTGTACGTGTACATAGGCCATTACATCTCGAGTGTTCTTACAGAGCACACCTGTCGTAAAATGGTGGGTGCGGAACCACCGAAATACTGAAGAAACGTAAAACGTTTTACACGGTATACTTTACATTACTGTTCGTGCGCGCAGGGTTTGCTGTGGTCCAGAAGGTCCAAAATAAACGATCTATTGCCTTTTACTCAGGTGGTTGAGAAAGTAATTGTGATAATAGGTTAAAGGCGACTGCTTGGTTTCGTCCATATCAACACGTTTTGCTTTATTTATTTTAGTATGCTGAAGATTTTTAAAAAACATGTCTTCTCCCCTTGTATGCATTGCATGCGCATGTATGCAGTTTGCCTGCCACGAAAAGTAATAACTTCCAGAAGATTATATCAGCACACGGGAATCTGGTCTATAGGCTATAGTCATGTTTTAAGCACTGTGATAATGGCGTTTGGGTGTATTTTGGCCTGTAGAATTTATGGATGAATACGTTGATTATGGAGAGGAACAGCGACGTTGTGCAGTAGGCTATTCTTGCAGCGATGTTCTTGTTGCCTCTGGCATTCTTTCTCTGCATGTAAATCAGCATCTTTGCGATCAACGTATCCCATATTCGCAGGACAATCATCCTGTTATTTTAAAGCTATAATAATGATTAGAATGGTTCTATCATCGCGTGTATTTAGGCGATGTTTTATAATAGATAATTTACTGGATTTGTGCCTACGCACGTTCTGTTAGGCGGTGCTGTAAGAATGCAACAGAGAAAACTGCAATGCACATCAAAAATGAAGCACCTGGGCCAAACTCGGGTTTTCCAAGCACATGAATATTGAAACGCGGGTCAGGGTCGCCCGAGTAATGAATAAAAAAAAGTGACAATGGAAATAGTCGTATGGCCTTGAATCAGTAAATTGTAACGATCATACAGTTTGATGTATTGGAGACCCACCCCGTTTAGCTATTTGAATGAAAAGTAACGTTGTCATGAAAATAATAAGAAGCTTTGTGGTTTGTGATCTGTCAGGCATGGTAGTACTGCTTTAGTGCTGAAAGAAGCGAAAACCACAGCAAAAGCCATGTGCATTTCTTTTCATTGTGGAATACTCTTCTGGACAGTTCAACAGTACCTACACTATATGTTTTTTTTCGCCCACTATTCCTTTTCCAACGTTCTTCGGTGAATTTTAACACGTGATGAGGATTTCCCCAAACTTTGGTTGCTATGGTGTTCAGCTTTAGACTCCTCTGACTGTCATACAAGACTGTCTACTGTCAAGCCATTTCCTTTCAAAGGCAAATTGTATCTTAACATTATGTAGAACGACCATTTAATTTAGCTAGTTCGTTTACTGTTTGAATAGCCATTTAAATAGCCATTTCCTTTAATACATTTATACATGTTACATGTAATTTGAAGTCATCAGTGACAGTAACTATTGACACATAACAGGGGAGCTGAGTTTATTATTATTATTATTATTATTATTATTATTATTATTATTATTATTATTATACAGTTTGAAGAGGTAGTGCTCAAATTATCATTTGTATTTTTGATACACAATTTCAAGTATGTGAAAATGTAAGTGTATGTGTATGACCACAAAAGTGTATGTTTCTCAGTCTCGATTAAGGCATCACGTGCTTCAAAGAATGCAGCAGTCTGCATGCTGTTAATCACACAAAGTTACTTTTAAATCCCCTGAATATGAGCAGCTCGTGGATTATTGTAAAGCCACACTTTGCTGCTTAATCTGGACTATGGATTGTATGCTAGTCGTTGCTTAAATATCCAGAATGCAAGAATTGTATAGTTTGGTGTTACAGTGATTTTATGAACTAGTGCCTCTCTTTAATGTTAAACAGTTTGAGGAAATTGTTATGTATTGCATGTTGACTGAAGAATTGCAGAGTGCATTTATGTCTAGATTCAGTGTTTTTAAATGAACACTCTAAGCTATAAGCTAATTGTCATTTTTTCCATATACCATTGAACGAGTAAGTGTTCACACAAATTAAACCAATTAATGGAATTTGCTTTATAGTGTCCTGTAAAATAGTAGTACTCATTCAGAAAAAGCAGCCGAACGCTCTATGTTAGCAAGCAGTGATTATGCTTTGATCAGTCAATTCAGTCAGTTCAATTTTGCCTTAACTTTGACAATGAAGTGTACTGCATGCGATGATGCGAGGCCGGTAAGAGTTAAAGTTTATAACGGAGCGCTGAGCGTACCCTTGTAAGTGTGCTTGTACAGTACGTTTGTCTGAGGGAAAGGGAATGCAGAACTGCATCAGGAACCCTCATGACATTGTCAAGCTTTAGTTGCCTTTTTGTTCATCATCACCAGCCAGTTTGGCAAGTTTCCCCCACAAGCATCTCACTGTCTCTTTGAACCATTTCCAGTTTACTGCTGTTCAAATCTCTGTAGTGCTGATAGGAGTGGGGAGAGTGTGGGTGGGGGTGGGGGGTGCTGTAAATGTGTAACTGAATAAATGCATTTTTAAAAATGGAAACAGCGCCTGGATGTGCCTTGCTCTTGCCCTGAGCATGTTGCAAGGTCCTTGACAGGAAAATGAGAAAGAGTGAAATAAGACTGACAGATAGAAAGAGCAAGAGAGAGAGAGAGAAAGAGAGAGGGAGAGAGCGAGAGAGAGAGAGAGGGCGGATAAAGTGAGAGTTTGTGTTGGTTTTAATTGCGGCATACTGAATGTGGTTGTTTAATTTCTCCACGTGCGTTCCCATCTGCGCAGTGCAGAAGTCAGGGAGGCTGCGACTGCAGGTTGCTGTGTCAGTGCCGAGTGAGAGACAGATGGGGGTTGAGGAGGGGGACTCGCTCTCAGGAAATTAACCAGATTGGAAGAAGAGTAGGAGGAGGAGGGTGGATGGGGCTTGCTGGGTGATCACTCTTTCCTCTGCCTGCCCAGGAAAACTCAAATGTGCATTTACTGTGTTACCTAATAAATAAAAACAGAGAGGGGAAGGTTGATAAAGGAATTTGTTCAGGTAAGCGAGATTTCTGATATGTCTGTCTGTCAGCAATTAGGTTAGCCTCGAAGAGATGCTTTTTTAGTTTGCAGAACAGAAATGGGCAAATACTGTGTTTAGAGATCCCTGGAAAATGTTACTGAAGTAACAGTTAGGCTTGAATGAGGAAAAAAATGCGCTCAGACCTGAACGTGTTTACAAGCTCATTGCTAACCATTTGCTAAATGATTATCCCACTCTTGAGAAATTGCGCCCTCGGTAATATTTATTTTACTGTGAGCAAACATGCGGAAGCAGGGAGTAATTGTGAACCGTGGTTGTTTAGCAAAAGGCGTATCAGACCGTGGAAGTAAAAATTTACGTACGCCTTGTGTTCTTGACATAATCATCCTGGTGTTTGCCTATATTGTGATGTTGCTGATTTTAGTGTATATTTACACTTTTGTATTTAATCGGTTTGGGTTGAAACATGATGGCATGCGTTCGAACCCAGTTTTCCTGTGCTTTACCAATGAGAGGGGGAGATGGGCTCAGCCATTACTGTGATGGAAAAAAAGCTTGATTTATGGAAGATTCATTATTTACTGCCCATTCTCCTCCCATTCCCCCCCATCCCTCCTCCCTTTTCATACCCTTGGAACCACTAACAGGACAATAAAATGTGCAAATTTGATTGATCCTAATAGCAGACTGACAGAGTTCCAGCTGGGACACTTGGCATGTGCACGCACACTCCCATAGTGCTCTGCACCTGGGGGCTGCCCCCCCCCCCCTCCACTCCAACCAATCCCCTTCCCTCCGTCCTCTCTCCTCTCTGCCTACCTCTTGGTCTGGATGGTGTTCCACTAATGCTGCTGCTTGATGTTCATTTTTGATTTCCCTCTCTCTTACCCCCTCCCCCCTCCCTTTACCCCTCCCTTCCCTCCTCGACCCTTCCTCCCCGTCTTGGTCGGGACAGAAAATGAATTCCGGGGAGAGCTGCTGAATCAGAGGTGGACGAGAGGAGAGAGGGTCAGCAGTTGCGAAACGACTAAGAGCCCGCAGAGCAGACGAATCAAAGTAAGTGACACTGCACTTCATTTCTGCTTCCCGAGCATTTCCCGGGTTGGCAGTGGACGGTGTGCGTCGGTAGGTGTGGATGTGGGTGTGGGGGGGGGGGGGGGTAGTGGTTTTTGGGGCAGTCGATTATGCAGAGTGAAAAAGCTGAGCCACGCATCGCACTTCAGCCCCTCAAACATGACAAATCAAATCGTCCTTGTTAAGCTTTTTTATTTTAAGGCGTCAGTTTAGAGTGCTTTCCGTGTTTTTAAAGGGAAGTCCCCAAGTTACTTCCCTTGTTCTGTTCAGCATGTAAAACTTTCCGTGTTTGTTCTGTCCCCCCATTGAGTATACCTCTTTTCCTTTTGAGTAAATAGAAAAGGGTTTCTTCTTCGCCCTTATTTTTGACCTGGGATCTGTTGTATCTGTGAATGGGCTACAGGTGTGTGTAGAGGAGTGGTCCTCCTGAACACCGTTGAGTTTCCTGCTTCCCACCGATACTGAGGAGATCAAAACAAATCACTTTATTGGTTGTTTTTCTCTGTTTAGTCTGCAAATTTTTCAAATTTTCTCTGCAAAAAGTGACATTGCCTTTAAAGCAGGTGTTTGAATGATTCCAAACACAGCTTCACTAGCTTCCTACCTCCTGGAGATTGATAAAGCAAAAGAAAAACCTGCCTGCACAGGAAATTGACTAAAATGCTAAGCAAAATATATGTTGTGTATTTTTCAGAGCACAGAGGGTTGGGTAGGAATATTAATCACGCAGGCACACACACACACGTTTGCTCTCACCCATCTTGGACTGCCTGTGTTATTTAAACGAGCCCATGGCAAGGCTGGTATGCTGCACTGTGCCACGGATGTGCTGGTACGCTGAAATTAACGGGCCCCTAATTGGCAGTCATTGTCCGTAGGTAATTTTCGAGACGTCAGTCTCTCTCCCTAGCTCAGCTCATGTTGCCCAGTGAATGTGGTGTGTTGCTCCTGGTCTCTCTTGTAAAAGTGAAAATGAATAAAAGGCTCATTTATGCACGCGGGGAAGAAGGGTGACCTTCTCTATGAAGTCATTGCCCCCAGCTAGAAATTTACATATAGCTGTCAGAATGCAGAAAGCCTTCCTGCCAGTATGAAGCACAAAGAGGGACATTATTAATAATGTACATCACCGCCTGCAGGGAAATACAGACCTTCTTGCGTTGCTTTCCAGTAAAACTAACACTCCCTTCTCTCCTCTTTCAACTGGGGAACCATATACATTTTTTATTTAAACAATGTAATTAAAAACAAGGTGGAGGGCAGGTCTGCACGTCCATTAAAAGTGCCATGAAACTCATTCTGAAAATAAGGTGA
The DNA here is from genome assembly GCA_022702515.1 of Ilyophis sp. 1 JC-2022. Taxonomy (NCBI): domain Eukaryota; kingdom Metazoa; phylum Chordata; class Actinopteri; order Anguilliformes; family Synaphobranchidae; genus Ilyophis; species Ilyophis sp. 1 JC-2022. The sequence continues at coordinate 47,174,002 of CM040402.1, forward strand.
ATCATTTCATTATATCTATTGATTGTAACTGAAAGACTTTTTACTCATACAAAATGAATGAAGAAGACTTTTTTTATTATTCCAGTTCAAATTTGCTTACTTTTTTAAAGAGCTGTTTGTAGATGCGGTGGATCACCCATGCAACCAGGAATCAACATTGGACTAGTGTGAGCATAAAGGAAATATATGCAAGCTATTTGTGATCAATAACCATTTTCTAGCCTGTAAAATGACACTTAGGAGGAAACAGGATAATGTCGCCTGCCTTGTATTGTGTTTCTTCCGAATGTTAAAATTCTAATGATTGTAACGTAAACCAATGGACGCAGTGTCCTAGCTGCAGCTCTTGAGCTGAGCCTGAGCTGTTTATTTGATCCCTGCAACTTTTCACTCTGCAAACTATGAACTAAGTGTGAGATTTCTCCTTTAAAGCCCCTTCGGTCGAGTACACAAAGCCGGCTTGTTGTGCACATGAACATTCATCTAGATGGATCAAAAGTGTGGTTTGAAAGGAGCCTTGGCTTGCACCTGTACAGCCCAGATACTCAGAGCCGGCTCGGGCACACTGCACTTTTCATTCGCCTCTCCCCCTTTTAAAATAATTTATCAGCAGGAAGTGGCAATTGCCAGAGACTGTGTTTAAATCAACTATATCCCTGCCAACTTCAGCGCTGCCTGGAACAAAGCCTCTAAGTGCAGGGCTTGCGATAAACGTGGAGCCCCTAGTAATCAAAACTAATAGCCTCATTGTGAAAAAAGCATCCGATAGCTGAGAGAGTGGAATGTTTGAAAAGCACAGTAAATGGAATGGAGGCGTTGGGGTGACACCTGCTCTTTTGTGTCTGTATGCAGACCTGCGGGCACACAGAGAGCTGAGCAACACTGGAACTGAGGAGTTATGGTGGCTGTGTGCGCATTTATGCTTATTATTATTATTATTATTAGTAGTATTATCATCACTGTGAGGCAATGGTCTTAAATGTGTATCACTGGTGCTGCAGCGTGTGGTGCTTCTACAGCGCCCAATCACATTGGTTGTTCAGGTGCAGTAAATTACAGGATGAGGGGAGGATAAAAGCACAAACACAGTGGTGGTTATAGTATAGCACAAACACAGTGGTGGTTATAGTATAGCACAAACACAGTGGTGGTTATAGTATAGCACAAACACAGTGGTGGTTATAATATAGCACAAACACAGTGGTGGTTATAGTATAGCACAAACACAGTGGTGGTTATAGTATAGCACAAACACAGTGGTGGTTATAGTATAGCACAAACACAGTGGTGCTTATAGTATAGCACAAACACAGTGGTGGTTATAGTATAGCACAAACACAGTGGTGGCTACAATATAGCACAAACACAGTGGTAATTATAGTATAGCACAAACACAGTGGTGGTTATAATATAGCACAAACACAGTGGTGGTTATAGTATAGCACAAACACAGTGGTGGTTATAGTATAGCACAAACACAGTGGTGGCTACAATATAGCACAAACACAGTGGTGATTATAGTATAGCACAAACACAGTGGTGGTTATAGTATAGCACAAACACAGTGGTGATTATAGTATAGCACAAACACAGTGGTGGTTATAGTATAGCACAAACACAGTGGTGATTATAGTATAGCACAAACACAGTGGTGGTTATAATATAGCACAAACACAGTGGTGGTTATATTATAGCACAAACACAGTGGTGACGAAATTAATATAAGTTCATTCCACTTTCATTTTCATCACTCTGACTGTAATCTTTCAACTTTTACTTTGTGCTTTTCCGTCCCATTTTTGAATGGTTTAAGAGTATCGGAGCTTAGACTCTTTGTTTCATGTTTGCTTCTGTTGGTATTTTCATCCTGAATAAGTGAGTGAGTGGAGTGGAGTGGAGTGAGTGAGTGAGTGAGTGAGTGAGTGAGTGAGTAAGTGAGTGGGGTGAGTAGAGTGAGTTAGTGAGTGAGTCAGTGAGTGGAGTGAGTCAGTGAGTGAGTGGAGTGAGTGAGTAGAGTGAGTGGAGTGAGTGAGTGAGTCAGTGAGTGAGTGAGTGGGAGAATGTGTGAGCATGATTTTGTGAATGTGTTCGTGCGTCTCTAAAAGCGTTCCCCTGACCCTGTGCATCTGTTTTGGTTTGGGATAGATGAGCGTGGACAGTGATGAGAAGAGAACACGCACAAGATCCAAGGGAACAAAAGGTGAGTGAGCAGTAAAAGAGCTTTTCCTGTCTTTCAGGGGGCACAGTTCTCTAAAACCTTTTAGTGCTGTACTGTAGCTCTTTTTCAGCATAAACCTATTTTTTTACCATTTTTCTTGTCAGCAGTTTTTTTTTCTTTTTTTTACATATTTTTTGCTGGCAGATTCAGCTCTTTTAAAACTGCATAGTAAGACTGTGAGTGCAAAATATCCAAACACTGGGAAGCCAGAGACCCCATGCTGGGTGTATTTGAGGTATTTCTGAGACCATGTGTGATGGGTTTCTGGAACCATTCAGGACATAATTGTAGTTAAAAAAAAGAGTGACACTGTTGGATGGGGAACACAATTTTAGTTACCAGTGTTACAATCAGTCAACCAGACTAAATTATGTTTGTACAATATATTTCATGATACAGTAAATTAGACCTCATAATGCTGTGCAGTGTACTTCAAGCGCATCATACACTTTACCATATTCATATTCTTTAATTCCCACATTCACACTATAATTAGCGTAGTTTTTTTTCCTGACTGTGTTTTACCTTGACATACATTTTTACTTTAAAGACTACCTTAACACTGCCTCCATTAAAAAAAAAAAGATGTTAAAGATCTTTATTTCAGTGCTCTCTATAGCACTTTTCATAGAACAGTCAGAACATTTAAAATAAAAAGCACTTTTTTCTCAAATTCAAAGCCACCCCTGTTAATCTATTGATTGCCATGACCCTTGCTTCTAGTACACACATAAGTGATTTTTGTATTTCATGTATAGTGTGTGTGTTTTCATCACGAGTGCAATTTTCTTTTAATGTCATTCTTGTCATCAAAAAAAATGAATTGCAACAATTAATCATGTTCTGATACAGTTCAATAGTCCGAGCATAATTGTTTTTCTCTTGATTCACTGTGGTTTTGCTGATTCAGCTAAGCCTGTTTGCCCCTAATGATTTCACATGTGTGTCTGTAAAAGTCTGTAAAAGATGTGTAGGATTTATATTCATTCGTGATTTAACAATCCTTGGTCTTATTGTGATTTGTTTGAGAGTTATAAATATAGTCTTCTCAATGTTTCTTTTTTTCTGTCCCTCAGTACCTACAGAGCTTGTAGGACAAGATTTAAGGTAAGAAAAAATATTTTGCATGTTGTTGTATGTGCCAAACACATGTCTGAAACCATTAACCTCACCATTTTAACTGACGTCTTGACAATGGAAGATACCTTTTTTTAAATTGAGTTCAGATTCATTCAAATTTGACAAGTGCTCTTTTTGGTTTGTTTTCAAAAGTGGCTCCAGGCAATATTACTCCTGAAGCACATTCCATGCAGTTTCTATTGCTTGCACCTGTCTACAACTGTGTACTATATGGTTCATACTTTAAGGACCTTTCTGTACTGCTATAAAAAACATTAACGAATTCATCACTATTTCTAATTAAATATCTTGCCAGGAAATACATATGTAGGGCATTCTACAGGGTATGATGGCGCCAGGGTTCCCCAGATTACCATTGCATTCCTTTAACTGGCACCACAGGGTAGCAGCGACGGTTTAGGAGAAATCCACGTGTAAGTACAATGAGTACACTTTAGCTGCAGTGCTTCTTGCTTCAGTGTGGATGGTCCCAACACTGATATGAGACGTACAGCTGTCAATTATAAATTGGTGAAAAAATTGGATAAATGCCCAAAAAGAAAACGGACATTATAAAAAACAGCTAATACTGCTATTAAAACATTAAACCTAAGTTGAAACAGCCAATCTCAGAATATGATTTAAAATTGACCCCAAAAGTTTAAACTAACACAAAACTATGGTAATAGAAAAATGTTGACACTTTCTGTTTCACCTCATTTTAGAGCCTGGGGTAAGTGAAAGTTCGGGAGGTTTAAAACCTGTATAGAAAAGTGCAACCAGAATTACCCACAAAAAATTTGAAATAAAAACTAAAAAAGGCTGTGTATTTTTTTACATTTCAAACAGCTACTCCACAAATGACTACACACAACACATTTGTATACAGAGTTGGTACAGGACTTGGTTGGTATTTAAAAATATAGCATTATGTTTATTGCGTGTTTACTATTTAATCCCAACAAATTAGAAAAAATCATATCGTGTCAATATGAAAAAATAAGGTTAACTGGTTTTCAAGAGACGTCAAACATTGAACTGGGTCAAATTGAAGCAGAAGATAATATGAAGGGTTAAATGATAGATGGCTTTTATACGTCAGCTTTTTACTTGTTTTCTGCTGAAGAGGAAGAGCCATAAATTAATTAATGTTTTTATTACTTGTTTGATAACAAATAATAAGCAGTTTTTAATGCATTATTTAATTAATGTATAATATGGTTAATGTAATATGTTTGACTTCTATTTCAAAGAAGTTTCATAGCACTATTATAAAAAACTGAGATAACCACAATATGTGATTAGTTGTGGAATTAAAATTTGTGGTGAGCGCATGGTTTTCTGTCTAGAATTGACATGATCCCATTCCTCAAAAATGACACGGTGGTTTATTTTAAACATGAATACATTACAGGTCCAGATTGAATCAGACTCTCTGTGGTAACCAGGGCATTTTGCCTGAGGTGTGTTGTGCGCATACTCAGACATTGAAAACGACGTGACAGCTAAATGAAAATGGCCGCTGTCGCCACTCTTGCGGAGAAAATGCAAAGTTCTTCTGCTACACCCTTCTCTAAAGCCAGTGGTCTTTGCCGGCAATTGAATTTCTAAGAGTTTCCATTTCCATGCACAGAGAGTGGGTGAAAGGTCAAATGATTGCTCATAGGATTGGTCCCTTTCTGGAGGGTTGCTTTCTGCTTGAACTGCTTCTGTCAAGCATGGATTCTGTATCGACTGCTCCTTTGTTTGTATTTGAAGTTCTTTATGAAGAGCTTGTAGCAGAAGACATTACCCTTTTACAAATACATACAACTGTATTCTTTGCTCCCAGCATGGTTGCATCTGTTTTCACAAACCCATCACTTCTGATCACACAGCCATTTTCTAATTCCTTGTTTGTCATGCTTCACCTCACAGCAAGAATCAACACTGAGCATTCACACCTCAGGGCATTGGAGTGGCTGCGCTATCACATTTAAAATTCTAATGTAGCATGTAATAAATAAAAGTAATAATATTGATTAAAACAATAATGGCAAATGGCAAGAGAAGTTAATGAGAACTCGCATTAGGATTCTGAGGGGTTGAGGATATTTGGCATGTGACAAAGGGTGACAGCAACAGAAAAATATCTCTGGATTTTCAGTATGTGCAGTCAGTTCATGGAAGGTACAGGAGAGTGGTAGTGGTGGAAACATGTGTGTGTGTATGATCTTCGTGTATGCAAGCGTGTGTGTGTTTTTGTGTGTACTCTGATGAGGACAAAGTGTGTTCAAGACAGCTGCATTCTCCAGTGAGGGGGGAAAAGTACTAAAAAAACTAATTTGAACTAATTTATCTCTGACTCCATTCAGCTGTCCAACCCCAGGATGCAATGGCTCAGGTCATAACAGTGGAAAATATGCAAGACACAGAAGGTAGGGCAGACTGACACAACCCAGCCCCTATGGCACTACAATGTAGAATAGAGCAGAGAATTGCAAAGGGCCCCAAACTGCCCTCCCCAGTCAGTTAAATGGTTGTGCCAAACAAATGTCTGTCACTGGCTGGGAGGCAGCGCTTTGGAACATGTCACAGGTTCATTGACTCCCTGTTGTAGAACCAATTGTAAACTATCCAAATTATAGATCCCTCCCTCCCCTCCCATTATCCTTGTTCATAGGCAAAAGATTCGCTGAAGTTTGCCCTCCACTGCCTTTTTTTGTTAATTAAACTTTCCAGTCAATTGGATATTATTATTTGCGAACACATTGCTCCCTGTTGAGATAATTCTCGGCATCTATCCATTATTCACGTCAAATCCCCTGTCATTTACTCATGAATGGCCACATTATTGTTTATTTGTTGTTGTATTGTTTGGCCACGATCAGTATGCCAGATGAACGGGTTGTGACGCTTGTGAGGTTGCGATGGGGCAGAAGCCTCCCCCTGCCTCTCCTTCCTCCCCCTCTCTCCCCTGACTCCCTCCTGACTCCACCCTGCTCTTACACACACAGTGCACTGAGCTGTCCCTTGGCCCGAAAGAGGAAGCTCCAGGAGGTGGGGACAGACCTGGACCAGCCCACATCTAAGAGGAAGTCCCACCCCCTGAAGCTAGCTCTGGACGAGGGATACCACGTGGACAGCGACGGCAGCAGCAGCGAGGAGACAGAGGCTAAGGAGGACTCGGCCACGGAGGAGTCGGAGGAGGCTCAGGAAGAGCAGCAGGAGGAGGTGACAGAGGAGAAAGAGAATACCAGAAAGACACAGAGCCCAGCTGAGCCTGTGGATGGTATGACTTCAGACCAGATACTTTCTCATTACTAATGGTAGAAACATTGAGATTTACCATTCCAGCAAGCCCATGCACAACCAAGCCTTTATTAATGACTATTACTATTTAACTGATATTAACTCTGATTGGGCACATGCTTCTATTATTTAACCTGTCTTTGTCATGTTTTTTCTTACAGAAGAATGTTTGGTAGTGGAATCGGTAAGCACTGTAAAATCAAAAGAAGGCGAGCAGTCGCATAAAGCCACGCCTGCTCCTGGCAGTCAGAAAGAGGACTACACCAGCTACCACGAGATGGTGGCCAGCTCCCTGCTCAACCTGGGCCAGATCACCCAGAGCCACAGCCCAGCCGAGGCCACCCTTATCCAACAGCAGGTCACCATGGACACAGAGACGGACAGTCAGGAGGAAACAGAGCACGATGCCGTGGAGGAGCATGCCGATGTGGAGGATGAGGATGATGAAGATGAGAGAGAAAGCACGGGAGAAGTGCAGGAGAAAGAGAAAATAACTATGGAGCGGCTGTCAGAGGAGCAAACTGTGGAAGAGGAAGAGGAACAGGACGACGAGGAAGAGGAAGATGATGATGAGGAAGAAGAGGACGGGAAGCAATGCACGAGCCAGAAAGACAACTCAGACCACCAATACTTCAGTGGAGAGTTCCAGAAGCTCCAAGCCAAGGAGGAGGAGGACGTGGAGGAAGAGGCCATCCCAGAGAGACAGAGCGAGGAGACACTGGAGGAGGAAGAGGAGGATGAGGAAGAAGATGATGAGGAAGAGGAGGAAGAAGTTGAAGATGAAAATGAAGAGGAAGAGGGAGCCTGCACTGCACATGCCACCTCTAGCACCATCACCACCAGTAGCCCAGCTCAGAGATTGGACGCTGAATCACAGAGTGAGGGGCACAGGCCCACACCCTCAGAGGACTACACTTCCCATAAGGCCGGGGCCTCCGTCGTCATTGAAGTGCGGTCGGAGGAGTCAGAAAAGGATGAGGACGAGGACGAGGATGGGGACGATGAGGAAGAAGACGAGGACGATGACAGCCTCTCTCAGAAGTCGGCGGTGACAGATGAGTCGGAGATGTACGACATGACGCGGGGGAACCTGGGTTTGCTGGAGCAGGCTATCGCTCTGAAGGCTGAGCAGGTGAAGGGCCCACGCGAGCTCAGCCGCGCCCCAGACCACCTCAGGTACTTTACAATGGAGGACCGTACCAGCAAGCCCATCGACGCCATTCGTAAGGGCTATTTCAAAGGTATAACACAAATAACCACCTTTAAATATATATGTATAAATATATATTTAAATGTAAATGAGGTCTCTTCATTTAGTATCTCTCCATGGATTAGTTCATAAATATAGACAGAATAATTACTAATTACATAAGGAAGTGTTGAGAGGAGAGGGAATGACGTGACATGATTAGATTGATTCCTTGTTTGTTTTCTTGTGTGCTATTACCTGCCTCCTCTGAGCTGGCTCAGTGCCCACTCTCCCTTCCATTCACTCATGTGGGTGCAGTAGAGGGAGGCCTCTCCTGCCGTGTAGTATCTCACATTCTGCCCAGTTTTAATTAGAAGGTGCATGTCTTGTTAGCATTCAATTTGCAGGCCACTGGAGCGCTACATCTCTCTTCCTCTCTCTCCTGCTCTCTCTCTCTCTCTCTCTTTCTCTCTTGCTCTCTCTCTCGCTCTCTCTGTTCTTCTGTGTGTATTCATTGATGTTGCTTTCCAAATCAGAGCACTTGAAATACAAACAGGCGTAGGGCCCTGAGAGCAGCTTAATGAAGGCCATTTTTTGTTTCAATGAGCCCAAGATGGCCACAGGCTTTCCATTTTCTTGCCTGTGATAATTGATGCATATTAAAATCACATCATATCATCATATAAATGAGAATAATTACAATAATAAATGTGTCTGAAGTAATATCTTTTTTTCTTTTTTTTTTGGTAGGCAAAGTATTAGAGAAGGGGATTAGAATTAGAGTTTATAGATTTGTGCTCCCCCCACAGAGAGTTCTAGACCAGAGAAACGGGAAATCAAATGCCCCACCCCTGGGTGTGATGGGACAGGTCATGTGACAGGATTGTACCCCCACCACCGCAGTCTGTCTGGCTGCCCGCACAAGGACAGGATCCCTCCAGAGAGTGAGTACTGCCCTCTTCTGTCTGTCTCTCAGTCTCTCATTGGATTGAATATTTGCCACGGGAAATTAGCAATAGGTGCCTAGGGTCAAATTCATTCTCAATTGGTTTCGTTTTTTCTTCAATTTGAGTGTGTGTGTGAGTGTGTGTGTGTGTGTGTGAGTGTGTGTGTGTGTGTGTTGACTGAGCAAATCCAACAGATTTTAATGGGATTATCATAGTGGGGTATGGCTGGACAATTTGCCTGATGCAACTGTATTGTCAATCGCTTTTAAAGCAATCTATCATGAGATGAAATAGCGAAACTGATTTTCGATTAACGGCCCAGTCCAGCCCTACAGTATTAATAGGTTTTTGTATAAATTTAATCGAGTATGGGTTTGTGGTAAAACTTTCTCCAGAGACCCATATGACTGCAAGAATAACAAGCAATGGACCCATTAGCACATTTTAAGGCACAATCTTGGATGGTGCATTTTTACTGCGTCGTTAGGAAAATACGCACGTTAAAATGACACACTAAAGAGACAAAACTCACAAAGAATAATTATAACAAACACAAAAACTGCTTTATTAGACCCCCCCCCCCACACACTGGTCTAAACTGCACCCATCAGTTTGCATGATTTGCATGATCTAAGCTGTCTCTCGTTCTGCTTGTTGTACACACACACAGTCCTGGCCATGCACGAGAATGTGCTGAAGTGCCCAACGCCTGGCTGCACAGGACAGGGTCATGTCAACAGCAACCGCAACACCCACAGAAGGTAAGGTACACATTTACCTGTGCAGAATGTGGGTTCGATTACGGACCAAGACAGGGAACGTATAGACCAGGGGTAGGCAACCCTGGTCCTTGAGAGCCGCAGGGTCTGCTGCTTTTTGTTTTCACCTTAAATATGACAATTACTCAGACCAGAGAAACCAGGTGAGGCGAGTTAACTGTGTAATCAACTGCTTTAATTGATCAATTAAGTGGTGAGTAACAACAAAAACCAGCAGACCCTGCGGCTCTCCAGGACCAGGGTTGCCTACCCCTGGTATAGACAATGTATTTTGTCCAGCTAGATGGATTGACACTGGTCACAGCAAAATGCATTTTTATTGCAATGGAACCCTTGGTAATAAATCATTGCAGAGAAATTAGCTGAAAAAATAGCTAGTAAGTAGCCAATTGCAGCAGTTCTTCTAGAATCTCTTCTGCTCTCACAAGTCACTCTTTGTGTCTGTTTTCCCAGTTTATCAGGTTGCCCCATCGCAGCAGCAGAGAAGCTGTCCAAAACGCATGAGAAGCAACAGCTCCCTCAGCCTATGAGTGAACACCCCAAAGGGAGCCCCAACTCTGACAGAGTACTCAGGTGAGTGTTTACTCATAGCCCACTGAATACTCACTGAATCTTATTCAGTGCTAACTGGCACTAAAGCGTCGTTGAGTACTCACTCACAGTGCACTGTGGTGTGTCTGCACTGAGGTGTTTTGAGATGCCTGTGAACAAAAAATCAGATGGAAACTCCAGAAGACAATCTGACTGCTTATTGCTTTTGTCAATAAAATGCAGATTCCAGCAAGTACTATGCGATTGGTCAGATCTTAAAAACACAGCTTGAACCCTAGCATCTGTGCACCAGCACACTCTCCCCGCACGTCTGCAAGAATTATAATTAATGACTAGTGTGGTTTTATGTGGAGTGCATGTTCCATTCTGGGTATTTTAATTATGCTGCAAATAAGCTAATTATGCAAGTTATAGGGCATTGTGAGTCTAGAAATATAATGGCTTCCTTTGAGGAACCTCATCTATGGCCAGGCAAAGCATGCAGGATTAAACCATAACAAACCTAAGCTCCTTTTCAAAATTGAAATGAGCATTTATATGATGTGAAACCTTCTGAACAAAACATGTAGAACATAAAAGAGACTTTTAGAAATTCGCATTCTGTCTGTTAATGGACTGGTCATATTACAGAAATAAGATGTGGAAATACAAGTGATTAGTCATACTAATCCTGCAGGCTTTGTTCTACATTGAGACTGTTTTACTGAGGAGAAGGCTTGCTCCTCCAGCTGTAAGCTTTGGGTTTGAACCGCGCTGCACGGTAAGTAAGTGACTTTAAGTAAGGTCTTGTTGTAAATGGAATCAGTTCCTGTCTCTCTGTGACCGGGATGAGACGGGAGCGAGCTCTGTGATATCTTACCAGAGTGCTTTCCAACCTTTCCCGCGTTAATTTGCCCCGTTCCTGATAAAAAATAAAGAAGCAGGGAATCTGTTCCGACACACTCGTTTGCCGGTAGATTTACCCAAGCACATCTGACAGGACACTCCGCTCTCCAAGAAAACGAGAGGGTTTTAAGCTGTTAAATTCCTCACAGTACAATATGTAAATGTGCCCTGTGCTGATAAGACAGCTTTAAACCCTGCACCTCTTACTCTCAAAGCAAATATCTCTCCCCCTCTTCTGTCTGCTGTGTTCTCGCGCACTCTCTCATCTTTCTACCTTCACTGAACTCCTTCACCAAGTTTCTCCCCCCGAACCCCGTGACCCACTGTCCCTGTTTCATCATCCACTCTCTCTTCTCTCAGTGCATTCCCTCTCTATCTGTTCTCCTTTCTTTAATCCACATCTTTGTGTCATCCCTTTCTGCCCCCCCCCCCCCCCCCCCCGTTTCTGCTGTGCTCCCTCCAAAAAAACCAGAACAAAAATGAAAAAAATGTAATATGCTGTGTCTCTTCTGTTTTGGCTGTCACTGAACCCTCCCATCTCTCTCTTTCTCTCGCTCTCTCTCTCTCTTTCTCTCTCTCTCTCTCTCTTAATCTCTCTCTCTCTCTCTCTCTCGCTCTCTCTCTCTTTCTCTCTCTCTCTCTCTCTCTCTCTTAATCTCTCTCTCTCTCTCTTTCTCTCTCTCTCACTCTTTATCTCTCTCTCTCTCTCTCTCTCTCTCTCTCTCTCTGTCCCCCTATTACTCTTTATTGTCATTGTCTCCATTGTCCACACCTCACCTCTCCTCTCTCTCTCTCTCTCTCTCCTGTTTTCCTCTCCTCTCACAGCTCTGTCTCCTCTCTCCTGCCTGCCCGCAGGCCCATGTGTTTTGTGAAGCAGCTGGAGATCCCTCAGTATGGTAGCTACAGACCCAACGTGCTCCCCACCACACCCCGCGCCAACCTGGCCAAGGAGCTGGAGAAGTACTCCAAGGTCTCTTTCGATTATGCAAGCTTCGACGTTCAGGTCTTTGGAAAACGCATGCTTGCGCCAAAGATACACACCAGTGAAACCTCACCAAAAGCCTTTAAACGTAAGAATCCTGATCCTGTCCTTGTCATTTGTCATTAAGTGCATTTTTCTGTTAAAACGATCTTCTGTGCTAACTTCTATACTATAGAAGGCTCACAAAGTAATTATATACAGTAACCATGTGCAGCAGTATGGCTTATAAGGCATATAATATGCTACATGTGGGCTGGGTGTTAAAATTCCTACATGGAAATGTTGTGTACCTTTCTGCAAAAGGCACATTCAACTGAATCATTGAGTGACAGACTTGTAAAATTGTTGGTTGGTATCGTAGGTTGCACAGGATAAGAGCGCTCAAAAAATGTAACGTAGAGAAGTAAATTTGTCTCTCTCGGCCCAGCAGCCAAACCATTCCCCAAGGCCTCGTCCCCCAATCGCAGCCTGCCAGGGGGTTATGCGAAGAACGCCTCCTCCTCCTCGTCCTCCTCCAGCGGTTATGACTACTCCCATGATGCAGAGGCTGCCCACATGGCCGCCACGGCCATTCTCAACCTTTCAACCCGTTGCTGGGAGAGGCCTGAGAACCTGAGCACCAAGCAGCAGGACCTGGCCAGTAAGGTAGGCCTCTCCCATCCCCCATTCACTCATTCCAAACTCAAAAGCCCTTCCCTCTTCCACCTACGGATCCTTTTTGTTTCATATCTAAGGAATTTCTAAGGTGGTAACCTTTTTGCACACGCAAAACTAATAACACAACCAATAATTTGTACAAAACAAATACCATGACCAATCATTTGTTGTGTTATTGGTTTTGCCTGCGCAAAAAAGGTTTTGCACATGCTAAAGGTCGTAGTAAAGCAGACCCGTGGTGCTAACAGTAGTACATGTAGTAGAAGCATCTATAGTAGTAATGGTGGTGGTAGTAATAATAAAAAAATATTTAAAAAATTTTAAATAATAAGAAGAAGAAGCAGAACCCTGTACAGTGCTTTTTATACAGTATGATCAATACATTCAAAAAAGGGCACAGAGTAGCAGGCACAATTAAAAGTAATAGCAGCAGGAGCGGTTGCATTAGTATCACCAGCAGCAGTTGTGGCGGCAGTAGTAAGAGTGGTAATCATTGTATTATTAGCTGCAGCGGTAGTTGTGCTGGTAGAATGGTGGAATTGTAGAAAGAGAAAGATATTGACTTGAAATTGCATCATTCTGCGCTGGTGCACTCCTCCTTTCTCTATTATTTTTATATTTTATTTGCTGCCAGGCTGTCCATTAAAGTGGCTGGGTGGTCTTTCTGTTCTTTCCACTTGCCAGAAGAAATCCAATCAGACATTCTGTGGGTTAAAATTATTATTATTTTTTTTTTTGCTCGTGCTGGTGGTATAATCGTACCAGCACTTTCCTCACAGAGTGATTTTTAAAAGCTTTCAGCTCCTTGGAGAGTGACTACTTCATCACTTTTCGATTTCCCGACATTATTTTTTTTCTGGGATTGAGATAAAAAAAGATGATAAATGGCTGGAGTAATTGGGGAATGGAGCAGTTCGGGGAGCAAGCCCATTTCTCCCAATGTTCATACACATGCTTTCCCCCACAGCTCTTATCGGTCCTTTTAAACACTGCACTGGCTATGGATGGATGGAGTAATCACCACAGAATGATAGTGTGGATATGTGCAAGGAAAATACATTTTCAGCAGTGATGTATGATGATGTCATGATTATTGTTGACCTCATCCCGCCTTCAGAGCATGGACATCGAAGTGGACGAGAATGGCACGCTGGACCTCAGCATGAAGAAACCTGTCAAGCGGGAAGGGAGTCTGTCCTGTGTCAGTCCTGGCGTGCGCTCGCCAGACCCTTCCTCCTCCTCTTCCTCCCAGCACCCAGGCAGCAGTGACATGACGTCGCCCCATTCCAGCCATGCCTACAAACAGGAGGAGTGGGAGGGGCCTCTGGACTACACCAAACCCAATCGCCAGCGGGAGGAAGACTTGGAGGAGGTCAGCTTTTTTCTTTTTTTACCTAAAATATGGTATATCATGGCAAATTAATATCGCCCAGATCTCACATGTAAAGACAGAAACAAATGGAATATCTTGGCTTATTTGCTCAGATGGAACAGACTGCCCAGTCATTTGCCTCATCTGATGCTGAGGACTGTGAGATGATGCAGGACTGCCTGGAAGACAGGAAGTACCCTGGAGAGGTCACGACCCCGAGCTTCAAAGTCAAATTCCAGACCAAGGACTGCAAGAAAGAGCTACTGCTGTAAGTACCACACCTTGCAGCCTAAACTAAAGGACTAATTTGCATAGTCAGAAAACTGTGTCTCTGTAAAACTTTATAAACCTGTGATATATCAGTCTCGTTGACTCAGGTGTGTCTCTTTCATGCTGTTTTCTTCAGGTGCCCTACTCCTGGCTGTGACGGAAGTGGCCACATCACTGGAAACTATGCATCCCATCGCAGGTATGCTACAGAAAGCTACGCGGTGCCCACTGATATTTAAACAAAGACAAAGACATCTCTTTTTACTCCAGCCTTGGATAAAAATCTATGTAATGTGTGTAATTATATTTAGCTAATTAGTTGTTTTTTTGGATGAGTGGTTAATTTGTGGAAAGGCTTCACTTCTGTTTCCACCTTCTACTCTGACCTGTCTCACATTCTCTCTTATTCTTTCTCCCTCCTTCTTTCTCCTTCACTCCTCCTTCTCTTCCAGCTTGTCTGGGTGTCCTCTAGCTGATAAGAGCCTGCGGTCCCTCATGGCAGCCCACTCTGCCGAGCTCAAGTATGTCTGTTCTCAACTGTGCTGCTTTCCAAACTTGACTGCACTATTGCTGCCGTGGTTACTACTGTGTCTGCCTTGAACCCTTCCTCCCCACTCCCTCTCTCTCTCTACAGACTCAGGCCCTGCCAGCATATCAAATTGCAATCAATGTCTTTGATCCTGATCTGTTAACAAATGGAAACATCTGACCGTTGATTTGAAACAAATTATTTTTATTATAAGTTTATGTAACATATAAAATTTTGCGTACCATTTTATGAAATGAATGAGAGAAAAACCACTCCTATTTTCTGTGCTTTGCTTGCCCTGCTCACCTTGCTCTGTAATCACCTTGCCAGCAGGGTGTGCAAACTGCAAGAAAGTGTAATGAGCTCTCTAAAATATCGATTTACATACTGAAGACCAGTGTTGTCCCTGGAGTGCCATGCCTGTTTGACTTTCTGTAGCTCTAGTCAGACTCCAGTTTGGATTAAACTCCTGCCGCTGCTATTTGATGAATGGCCTGTTGAATAAAGCAAAAAGAGTCTGTTGTCATTTGTATGTGTGTAATGGTATGGCATATTGAAGTAGCGCTGTTAGTGATCTGACATTAAATAAAGGATCAGTGTATTTATATGCAGATGCTGTACAGTCGGGTGCTTGCTGTGTGATGCTGTAGTGAACTGTGCTGTACCACACTGGTCATGCTGATGTCATTCCTGTTGTCTCCCCCTCCCCCCTTATCTTCTCCCAGGTGCCCCACTCCAGGATGTGATGGGTCTGGTCATATCACTGGAAACTACGCCTCCCACAGAAGGTAGGCGTGTATTACCATCACCATCACCCTCTTGCTTGCCATTTCATTGGAAGGACAGTTTTAGAGCTATAGTTAGTCTCCCCTGTTTGAAATTCACAGAGAGACACATCTTTAGACAGGACACTCGCATATATAACACGTTTGAAACATATTTTTAACCTTTTTTTACTTTTTTTTTATCGTTTCTTTGATTTGCTTTCATGTGTTTTGTTTTTCAAAATTTTTTGCTTTTATTCATTTCACACGTTGTTTTCCGTTATTTTCTACGTTTTGATTTATATTTTTTGTCCGGTAGTTTTGTAGAACCATCCCTCCACCCCTTTGTTCAACAGCAACATCCACACCAAAAAAAAACAAAAAAAAAAACAACAATTGTTGGAAGGTGTTTCCCACCTTTTTTTATCGGCTTCACGCTTTCTTTTTTCAGTTTGTCTGGGTGCCCGCGTGCCAAGAAAGGTGGAATAAAAACAACTCCCACCAAGGACGACAAGGAGGACTCCGAGCTCCTAAAGTTCGTACTGCAAAGAGAGCCACGCCTTTTGTCTTTTTATGCTAATACTCCTCGGTAAAAAAACGGTCAGACAGCTGCTCTTGCCCTCAGCCGTGAGGCGGGGAGACGTGTGTCCCATCCAGCTTGTTCTCTTAAGTGCCGTAACGCCATGCTATCCTATACCCATCCCATCCTGAGGTGCCCCGGTACCTCAGAGTTATACTGCTGCAGTTCATGGTAGAGTAAACCAGTGTAGGTTATATGTACTAATCGTAAAGTTTTAAAATAGGACAACATTTCAGATCACTTCTGAAATGATTGTGACTACTCGTAGCATGCTACTCATAGGAAGATGCAAACTGTCCGTTGTCCTTTTTTTTTTCTTCTCCCTGTGCTAGATGTTTGTATTTCGTCATGAAAATATCAAGGCAATGAGAAAGCCTATCTGGTAAAATACTACCTTGTACAATCAGGATAGGATTGCTCCTGTCTCTGCTGGAGTAGTAAGTTGATGGAGGCTTTATTATCGTGATACCATCTCCCAGACACCTGTAAGTGCCTCTCTTCTGGAAACCCTCATTGCAAATTTAGATTTGAAAGGTTTTATGGAAAATTGCACAGTGGAGTGCTGGTAGGGTTCAAATTGACAGGGTATTGCTGGTATTTCAACTTTCAGATGTGAAAACATGAGCTGCTATGCATTCAAAAGCACAAGGTAACGATAAGATACCAAATAAGCTTATAACCCCTGATGTAAACCTAAGGACAGCAGGAGACTGTGGCAAAATGACAATTACAAGGTGATATTTCAACCAGTTTCACTTGCCCTCATCACTGGCCTTTTCGATCACGTTTCTTTTGTCTGCTGCCTACTAACATCATCTCCCTCTTCCTTTCTACCCTCGATTCCACCCCCGCCCCCCCATTCCTCCCCTCCTCCTCCCAATGCCATTTTTCAGATGCCCAGTCCCGGGGTGCGACAGTCTTGGTCACATCAGTGGGAAGTACGCCACCCACCGCAGTGCCTACGGGTGCCCACTGGCTGCCCGCAGACAGAAAGAGGGGCTTCTCAATGGCTCTCCATTCTCCTGGAAGTCCTTCAAGACCGAGGGTCCTACCTGCCCCACCCCTGGCTGTGATGGCTCAGGCCATGCCAATGGCAGTTTCCTCACACACAGAAGGTAATCCAGGATACAGTCAGGTCCACAGGGGCTTCTACGGGATTGTGTTATCAAATTTTATAAAAATGTTCTTCTGGGTTGTAAGTTTCTGCTAAATTACTGTAATAATGGAACAATAAAAAGGATAACAACCCAAATAAAAGGACCTGCTTTTCATAGATTTTATCCACATGGCTTTTTAAAGCAAACTTGTCATATTCAGCATCCTACAGTGTGTCTGAACCCCAAATTATAATGGAGTAAAATTATTTTACACTTAAATGCTCAGAAAACACTATTATGAAAAAATGACAGCATTTGGGATTGCCAAATGTCTTTCCACCACTGAAAAGAGCCAAAACCTCACAGCTATACTGCAACATTGACTTTCATATACATGTGTTAATGTGAGGTGCATCAGGGTTGTGATGTCATGTGAAGCCAATGAAAAGACATGCAAAAGTCATATATCGGCGAAGGTCTCGAAAAAAGGCCGGATATAATGCTTATATTATGCTTCTCAGTCTCTCCGGCTGCCCAAGGGCTTCCTTCGCCAAGAAGAAAGCCAAGTTTCCTGGGGACGAATATCTCAGCACCAAATTCAGGGCCAGCGATGGTGAGACTGAAAGGATGGACTCTATGTGGCTCGTGTGTCTAAGACTTTCTGTTCACAAGAGTTTAAGCAATGTTCATTCAAAATGGTTCAAAAAGTCTCTCAGTTGTTCCACACTTTCTCTCAGGTGAAAAATGCTGAGAGCTTTTTCTTTTCCCCTTTAGTACTAGACAATGATGAGGACATCAAGCAACTGAACAAAGAGATTAGTGAACTGAATGAGTCCAACTCTGAGATGGAGGCTGATATGGTCAACCTTCAGACCCAGGTATGTCCAATAGACTTTTATCCATTGAAGCCTCCATTTTCTTGATTTAGCCTCACTATTTAATCTTAAATTGAGTCACAGCAGCATGGAACAGGATGTTGCAGGTTGTAACTTTGGGATGTAGGTTCCATGTCTTGTGGAAAAGATGAAAACCATGTGATTTTCAGTGTGAGTAGTGAGATCAGCTTTATGGGGACATTTCTAGACATGAAAACACTCAGGGTTGGTTTTTTCGGTGTACACAGATCTCATCCATGGAGAAGAACTTGAAGAACATTGAAGAGGAGAACAAAATCATTGAAGAGCAGAATGAGGCCCTGTTCATGGAGCTGTCAGGACTGAGCCAGGCCCTGATCCACAGCCTGGCCAACATTCGCCTACCACACATGGTGGGCCCAGCTCATTTATACAACTACATGCTCACATATACAGTAGAATCCACTTAAGTGCATACCGGATTATTGCATAATTTGGGTATTTGCATAGAATTCCAAATTCAGAAACCTTTCTTATTCATTCCATTGTAAAGAAACTGCATATTTGCATAAACCATTATCACATATTATTGGTATGTGCATCAAATTATGGTCAATTACATCACATAATGTTCTAGAAATATATATTATACTCATCTTGGCTCCTCCATCTAATCGACAAAGGGTTATGCAATCAAGCAGATTCTACTGTACATACATTTACATTTTGTTAAATATAATGTATGCCAGGGCAGGTTGAAGTCTGTGTACTGAGTTAAGTAAACATACCACCTCAGAAGAGTGTAGGTTATATCTTGTGAAATTAAGTTTGAATGTTTATTTTAGATTTGAATTTCTGCCATAAATGATTGCTTTCTAAAAAAAAATCCTGCACGCTCTTTTTGATGCAAAAAATTCTCAGGGACCTTCTGTTTGAAGATGTCAACTAGCTACTGCCTAAGCACATTCACATTTTGGAAAATATTTATATTTCTGTCTATGAATCTTGGCCTCATATCCTGTTAGGAAGCATAGAACCAGAGGTTGTATATTTTAACCATGCATTTTAGCTCTGTTGTAAATTGTCACATGGAAATTCTACCATTCTATTCTATGTTTTGAGACAGCTTCTACTATTATTTTGGTTTGTTCCGTTCTTGAATGTATAAACCTTTCTACTTCAGCAGGAGCCAATAACTGAGCAGAATTTCGACGCATATGTCAATATCCTGACTGACATGTACTCCAACAAGGAATGCTACCAGAACCCAGAGAACAAAGCCCTGCTGGAAACCATTAACCAAGCAGTAAAAGGCATCAAGGTCTGATAAGAAAATCTGAAGAATTTAAGAAAAATACATATTGTTATATATAAATAATCAAACAATACAAAAAAGGGCATTCAGGTTTTTCAGCTGCAATGTACGTCTTTCCAGGGAGCATTCCGTAACAAAAAAAAAAAAAACAGGACCAAATCCAAACATGCTGCTGCCGCTGGGATTGTAAGGACAAGCGGATCGGAACCAAATTCTTTCCTTTTTTTTTTTTTTGACATGTTTGGCTGTCCCAGATTTTCATACTCAGCACACTTCAGTCTGCCGTTAAAGGAAGGAAATAAAAAATAACAATCAGGATTAAACAAGCAGATGTCAGATTGGATGCCAGCACCTGCCTCTGCAGAAAGGAAGGAAAGAAAACAAATTGAATGTCTACTCATACCCTGTGCATTTGCTCAGCACGCTATATTAGACGAAATTGCAATTGGCCCATCAAAATGTGTTATTTATGTGTATATAGAAGTTAGCATAAAATACAGTGGCCATCTGCTCCTGATCTCAGCCTTTTGCGAGAAGAGACGTCTTTCTTAACGAAGTCAGTGATGTGCATTGGGGCCTTAAATTGCACATTGTCTTGTCTCACTTGTTTGAGAAAGGGGCGGGACTGAGATGTTGCTGGCAGTGTCCCAGCATAGCAGAGGGAGGAATGAACGGAACAAACCTGAGTCAGGCCTTCCCGGACGCAGCCTGTGGTTTCAAGTCAAGGAGTTGGAGCATGCACACGTGGTCAAGGATAGTGTTACCAATACAGCAGGCAGTCCTTGGTTACTTCATCTCCATGGACAAATTCCCCAATAACATTTCTGTCAAGGAAAACGGCCACTGAAAACCAGTTCACATTGCAGCAATCGCAGCCTCTTTCTCCTGAAAAGAAACTACTATAATATATTCTGTAAATAAACTCCAATCCCATCTAGTAATATTGATAGTATTTATGAGCATAGAAATTGCACTTCATTTGAATGAGTAGTTTGTAGTTGACTTATTGTTATGTAACTTATTTAAATTGAATCTGTGAAGGATAGATTTGTAATTTATTCATTCTATTTTATGTTAAATTTGCCTATTTATTTTACCTTGCCTATTGATTGAATTTATTGTTTTGTAAGACAAAATGCAACTCAAACTGTTAATGTTTTTAAATGGCCAAGAAGAAAGAGAGAAGTCTCCTTCATTAGTGTTTAAAAATGAAAAGAAATATTTAGAATATCAACCACAATTAATTATTTTATATCTCGTATTTTCAAGGATGGTATTTTTTAAACTTTTTTTAATTGCAAGTATTTTATAACTGACAGGTTTTGATAATTTTTTTAAGTTTTTCCTTTTATTAATATAATTTGTTTTGTTTCCCACAAAGTATCTGTGAACACCTGCAACTGATAGAGAAATAAGATGAAAAGGATGTATTTATTATTTATTTAATATTTAAGAAATCACGAACAGTAATATTGTATATTTATTTTGTTCTGTCAGTGTGTTTGTGACGGCTGAGTATGAACAGTCTACACCTCCGTTGACATTTAAATAAAAAAAACAATCGTGTTCAGAAAAGAAAAAAAAAAAAAGATTGCACAACACCTTGACTAATAATGTTTCCATGATATACCAGCAGTTCTTCCTATCAGATTGTACAAAGAAACATTTGCTGTAGGTCCCAGTGTTTTTGTGCAGTCATTGGCCCTGTTGATTTTTACAGGGAAGAGTATAGACTGCAGAAAAGAAGAAAAAAAAAAGAAAAAAGTTAACCTTACCGTCTCTTACCTCTGAGCACTCTGTAGCAGCCATAGTGGATTCTCCTGAAGCATTCTTAATATCATGACTGCCTTGTGCTTATTTTATTTTCATTGCATTCTTTTATCAGTCTGTCATGTTGACTTACTGGAACTTAGAACACTGTCTCCAAAATGTGTTTCTGGTCAGATATGGGTCTGAAAATACACGCTGAAAGAAATGTCTCTTTTAGGGATGGCTGAGTCCTAAGACAACTTATTACAGATAAGCATATACCCTTGTAGCCTTATTCTTGTTTTTTATTTTTAATGCACAAAGTGCCACTAACTCTTACTTTCTGTATTCTCATTCGGCAATGACGCTACCCTCTGGTCACTCGTACGTGGCTTACAATAGAGTCGTGATTGTTATAAATGCCTTTATTTCTTGCCAGGAAGGCCATAAATACACTATATATACATTCTGTAAAAAAAAATTAAAAAACTAAAACTATATATAAATATACATATATTTTTCCAGTGTAATTGTTAACTCTGCTCTTTCACTTGTAGCTTATCAAAAGGTTGATATTTGTCTAAATGACTCTGTGAACTGTATTATTTTTAAGAGGTTAATCCTGATTACAGACCAGGTTGACTGTGGCTTTAGGTGGCTCTTACAAAAGAAAGAATACTTGGTTAATGACCTTTTTCAAAACTGAAAGTGGATCTTTTTGATCTCCTTCACAAATTTTGTCATTACCTATACAAATGTGTTAAGTATATCTATATATAGTGTAGATAACTGTTGGTAATCTTGACTAAATCGTTGTCTTTGGGGACAAAGAAATCGCAATTTGATCATTTTCAAAATGCCACTGAAGTATCCATTCAGACACTGTACCTTGCACAAGCTGTTAATTGTGGATGTTCCATTTGCTCAGTCATGTGTACTGTAGTCAGGTAATTACAACTTTGGTAAGAGTAGTTAAGTCAACTTATTCAAGAGCATTTTATCAAGATATGAATATGAAAATGTAAATTAACTTGCTAGCTTGTACAGCTGCAGACAAGTACTGTCTATGTACTACAGGCTCTGTCAGTGTCTCCAAGCTAATATGTGACGTTGTGGAAACGTTATGTGGTAGCTAGCTGCAGCATTTCACTAATGCGCTTTGGAAGCCCATACAATACAAAGAGAGACTTTGAATTTAAATGTTGTATGACTCGTAAAACCAATAACATACAGTGAAATGCAGTGCCCTATTAAAAATGTCCAGGTATGCCAACAAAAGCTTTTAGCTTTCACCCCAAGAATTTGGCATTGACTGTCACCCAGTGATTCATTCAGTGCACCAGAATATGTGCTGACAGAAATGTATGTTTTTGTTTGCTGTTACTAAATGTGAATCTCTGTCTTATGTCAATTGTTGAATGTTTTTTGGTTCAAAGACAAGGGACTTGATCCAGTCTAGGTTTTCACTTTTTCTCTTAAATAGCAAATAATAATTGTAATGGAATAACAAATAAAAATGGTATGGAATTACAGATGTCAGACAGTATTATTTTTGTTCTAATTTGCACATTTTTTTAATTTATTCTGAATTTATACATATATCAACATTTGTTTGAATAATGGAACAACCATGTGTACAGCACAATAATCCATTGTAGCCTAGTTCTAACAATAGCTTTGATTGGATCAAGTCATTGTCTTAAAAAAAAAAGAATGAAAACATGGGGAATGAGATTATTATACTGTGTCCCTGTACCAGAAAGAAAGTGGGTTTTGTTGCATAAACTGGTTTTGATGTCAAAAAATGAAATTCTGATTTTAATAGTTGCATTTATTTATTTATTTATGTATTTATTTATTTTCAGTTTGCTTCCTTTCGAGCTCGATTCTGGGAGAAACTCAGTGGGAACTATGTTTTATCCCCATAAACATGATTATATTTTCATATTGATATAAAATACAAATCATATCAATGTATATTCTCATTGTACGTTTTCAGATATAGATACTCCTTTTTAATTTTTTACATATCAAATTCTAACCTATGACAATATTTGCTTCACTGATTCAAGGGACTGAAGGTGAATTCAATTAATTTGTCTTCAGGTGTCCAGAACACAGTGAAACAAAGATTTGCATGACAACCATGATGGTACTATAATGGGGCATTACAACCAAAATGATGGGGTGTCTGTTGGTTTAATGGTGACAGAAAACATGTTGGCATTTGCAAATGAATGGTGGAAAGATTTCAATATTCATTAATATTCATATTAGTATTGATTATATTTTGTGACCTAGTTAAAAATGCTAAGGGTACTTCAACTAAGCAATTAGCACCTCTGTGGTAACTTGCATAATAACTTTTCAGTAAATGCAATGTGGGTAACTGTAACCTCCTGCCCCCAGACCCAGACCAACTCTAAATATGACAAGACTTAACTTAACTTAACTCTGGTATCCTCTCCTCATGGTCTTAAATCCAGTTCTACCAGTTAAAGTGCTGTGTGGGCCATAAAGTTCTTTGAACGTATCCTTGAGTTGGCTTTGTGATCACACAAACACATACACACACACACACACACACACACATAGCAATAGCTCAAGAATTCCCTAGCTGTTTTATTCCACTGATCATGTGATTCATAGAACAGGTACGCAAACAGTTGTTCTCAGCTGGAAAATAGGTGAAGAGATACTTGCCTATACTTGAAAGACCTGCACCATCCTGAAATTTCAATTCAAAGGACAACTTTAAAAAGCACATAAACAAACAAACACGTAAGCATGTATGCACACGCACATGCACACACACACACACGCACGCACGCACACACACACACACACACACAGTATAGAAAAGGCATGTTTGGTAGAATGGAACTTTCTATTAAGCTAATATAACCAAAATTCCCTTGTAGGTACTGTAGCTTAAAGCTGTGTAGTTTTTATCATTTGTGCCTTTCTGGCTCCATTCATTGCAGGAAAGGGTATGTTTACATTTGGAACTGGGTTCAAATATCGCTCAGGATGTTATTAAAGAGTGCATGGCATGGTCCCCATGGGGGCTGAAAAAATGAAAAGGATGATGGGAAACCATGTGAAATGTGTCACTGCCAGAGAACGCAGAAAAAAAAAGTTAAATATATAGATTACAAAATGGCGACGCTTTCATTCTGTTTCAGAGAGAGAAAGGATAATAATACATAAAATAAAGCAAAACTGTGATTTGATAAGATGATTCAGGTACCAAACTGCATTAATATTTGAATTATTTTAGAGGAAAGATATGAATAAACACTAATGGATAGATAATGCATACATTCAGGGCATTATTTTGAAACAAATGGAATTCTCTGTAAAAATTTGTATTAAAGGACAGTGTTGTTGTTGTACTAAATAAAAAAATACTGCATACAGTATGTGAAATACTCTGGTCAAGGTTTGCCCTGCTAACACGTTTTTACAGAGAGGAACTATTTTTACTGGTGATTTTTTAGGTACTGATATTGATATCCTTTTGAAATTATAAGGGTACTTCCAAAATGCCAAGCACTTCCAAAATGATGAACTCTAGGGTTTTTTTCAAAGGCAGTGTTGCTTTCCTACCATTTTCTAAAGCAGGTCAAGCCTTGACTGTCTGTTTCGTGGTCTTGTTTTTTTGAAGTGAATTCTGTAAATCCTCCTGGATTGTGAAGTCGTGTCTGTGAACCTGTGGACTTTCGTACCAGTGTCAGTGTTATGAACAAGAGAAGTGATGTCTGTTATTGTCAGAGTATGATCCATTTTAATGTTATCTATGGAAAACATTAATAAATAATAAAAAGGAAAGCGTGTGTTTTATGTTTCATGGATTTGTGAATTCTATTTTTTCACTGCATTATAATAGTACCTGCAGTCGTAGTAAGTATTAGTAGCAGTAGATCGTTTATTTAGTATTATCATTGTTGCAGAGTTTTGTTATTTATTTTTTATGAGATTTTAAAAAAAATGTAAAGCAAGGAATGCTCTAATATATTATCTATCTATACAGAAAAATTTTAGGCAAGCCCTTCAGGTTAAATATCTTGCTCAAGGGTAAAACAGCAGTCAGCTGTGTCTTCAATTATAAAACAATGGAACAATTCTCACCCGCAGCACGATGGGTCATGTATGCGTGTGTGTGTGCGTGCAAGCTTGTGCGTGCGTGTGTGTGTGCAAAAATCAGCATTATGAAGATGCCACATTACAGTGCTCCAGCCAATAAGAAAACATTAGAGAAATACATCATGAACATACCCTAATAGATCTGTCTTGTCATGCAGTTACAAGTTGTAATACTCCAGCTAAACAGGTTTAGTGGGCTTTAAACCCTCTCTTTCCTTGCAGAAATCATTACAGGCTGGGGCAGCATTCAAAGGGTGCCCTCTGGCACTCCAGCTCCACTGTTCATGTCCTCCTTGTTTATCAACAAATCCATTTGCAATAAATTATCCAAGGAAATAAATAAATAAATAAAAGAAGTAGCAACAGATTTTGATGCAATTTTTTGTTATTGTACTTCTAAGTTCAATTTAATTGAACATTAAAAAATGAATCTGTTATAATGTGCACATGTGTTCATGTGTGAGTTAAGAATGAATGCCGGTACATTGTATGAGAGTGTGGCTTAAAAATAGTAAACCAATCAACTATAGGCCCATAAGCCTACATAAATGGGAATTAATCATAACATTTATGGTGGTTCCCCATGTGAGAAAATATACCTCAGCATTATATAAATGTAATTATTATTCAAGTATTCTAAAGAATAAAAGTGGATACTTCAAATAGCCTATACTTCAGTGTGCTATTTTTTTCATATGGATGTTGGTGGGTCTCCCAGCAAACTTGATGTCAGTAACCATGTGCTCAGGTGATTAAATGTTGAGGTTATGATGTGATAATGAATGTTACAGAAACTCATATCAATAAAGCCGTTGTGTTACAGGCAAAATAGGTTCAGAAACTCGAAGATGTGTGTGGATGTACAGTATTTGTGCTGCTGACAGATATAAGCTTGATCTGTCCCTACACAAACTTGTTCTGGATCTAATTTCCTCATGGGCTAGTTATTTTAATTATTATAACTATAGCCTAATTCATTAGCTATAGCCTGTCATATTTCTCGTTCAGCACCATCTTCATTATAATCAACCGAACAATAACAATACTTGTAAAACCACTTCTTCTTTTTTTTTCATATAGGCGTATTTTATCCCGAGTGATAGGCTAGCCGTTTTGAGTATGCATTATCAGTGGCATTTATCTTGTCCATGACTTTCTTACTTCAGGATACAAAATGGGTGACTTCAGATTTTTGCACGTTGAATATGTTATAAATAAATGCTGCCACCTGGTGGCTTGATAATAATTTTTTATTAAAAATTATTTGGACACTAATGGAACATGAAAAAAAAAATTTAAGAAATTGCATCCTAATCATTGTGAAAAATATACAACATCCAATTAGCTACCGCTCTCGTCGAAAATGGAACCACGCTTGATGAGACCAGATAAAATATTCACAATCATGCTGCCCTTGGGTAATCGGGTTCAGCACTGACACCAAAGCAAATGTTTTGCTAGAGAAAACAATGTCCTAAAATGTCTCAAATATTCAAGACATTGATCAAATAGATACGATGTGCATATACGCTATTTAAGACATAACAAACACGGCAGAATGCAATTAACTCGGCTTAAAATCATCCAGAAAAGAACAAGGGGAAATTGTATTGTCACGTAGGCTATAGTCCGCAATATACTAGTTCCTTTGGGAAAAGTGAAATCCATTCACAGCTGTTTGATGATTCAGAAATGAAATTTAGAGTCGCAGCCTACCATCTGGCATCTGCTTCAGTGGGGTCAGTTGGCAATATCACGCCTATATAATGACTATTAGCATTTCCCAGCGGTCACCGGGGGCAGCGCGGATGGACTCCGGGGGAATGGTGCAATCCATACATTTCTCATTTTAGTCTGTCTTTAATCTTTATCAATCAGACATAGTCATGGAAATTAAACCCATATCCCCGACACATTATCGTTGTAGGATATGTTTTAAGTTTTTCTCACAGTAAGTCCAAAATAGGCTAAATAGTTCTGTGGTGCGTGGGTATGTGCTACATTCACATAGCACAGCGTCCTTATCAGTCGCTGGTGAAAAAAGAGGTGCCTATAATTTTACTAAACTATAGAGATTTGAAAAAAAATAACGCGCACGCACGCACAAGTTTGGCAGATTATGTTCTTGACAAATTTGCTTACTTCCACATGGGGATAACATTTGTCTTAAACATCTGACTAACAACTAAGAAAAAACGCAACAAATGCTACTCTAAAAGCAGGGGACTGTGTTTCTAGGTAAAATTCGCATTAATGTTGAAAGTATAAACTAGCGCCGGCCCAACACGCGTGCGTAGGCTAGCAACTGTAATGGAAAGTAGGCTTAGTTACATTTAGGCTATGACCATTTTTTTCAGGGAATGCAAACTCAAAGGATGCGCTGCGGCTATACATTATACAGTGAAAAGTGTACCATACACGTAAGCAGCGATGTAAAACCATAGACCATAAAAAAACTGACATCGTGACGTAGCCTGCACAGTTCACAGTTTATACTTAAGGCTTCTGCCTGAATTTGCTGTGTGTGTTACTGCGCGTGACGTCAGAGCGTCAGCTGGTCAATGTTTACATCCAGCATTGTGCTGGCCCTGAATGTTTCTGAACAAAAGCTTGGGAAGAGAGACAAAAAGCTGAAGGAAATATTATTATTAGTCAAAGAAAAGCCGCTTAAAGCAACACGCCTTTGGTAACCAATTGTAAATTCCTAAATGTGGTTTCCGTGCTGTCTTTGCATGAAGAGTTTCTTTGTTCGTTAGGGCGAGACTTCCATTTACGATTGTGTTTTCTCCTGTTTGTGCTTCTTCCTCAGATTTTTGATTCGATATTAGTCTACGTAGCTGTTGGTGGCAGAGACAACGGTGAGAACAATTTAGAAATTAATATCCGGATTGTATGCCGTTTACTGTGCTACTACCCTATTTGTTGTCGTAATTGTCAAAATGGTGAAAAAAACATATCAAAAAGAGGCGCGTTAAGCTTGTGAAGGCAATAACAACAATTATGTTTGTTCCCAAGGTCATTTCTTCTGCTTTCGTACAGGTATGCAAGTTGTGCGTTTAAAGAATGCCAACGTGACCAATTTAGGATAAAATATAAAAAATGTTCAGATGTCGCAGGAGTATTTTATGGCTGATTCGTGTGTAATACAGTAAACACGGTGAACCACTTGCAGGAAGTGTTTTTCTCCAGCAGCAGTAATGGTCGTTCGATCGGGTTTGTAGCGCCATCCCCTGGTTTAGGGTGCAAATATCTTATTATTATATAGTATGCAGTAGCTGTTGACTTGTATATCAACAGCGAAAACTGAACACATGAATACAAAATATCAAAAGGTGGCTAAAACAATCATTTAGGCCTGTATCAATACGTCTGTCATACAATAGTTCCATTTTGACCAGATAATTTTAATATAAATTATATAATATAAATTTTATATAATTATTTATAACCCACCTGTTCATATAACAAATCTATGTAGCTAAAAAGGGTACTACAATGTAAATTGTCATTCATCTGCTGAATTTGTTCAATATCATCAAGAAGGCACAAAATATATGGTTCTCATGTTCTGTCCCCCCTGTGTATGTATGCAGGCCTATTATGTATGAGCCTATATGATTATATGAGGCCATTTTTGTAATCCCCTTTGGTTTCGTATTGGATAGAATGTTATCAGTATGTACCACCATGTTGGGTAGTAGTGCATTTGTCTTGTACTGATGTCTGCCTGTCAAAGGTTTGGGGACAGTGACACAATTTGTGTTGTTTTGGCTCTCCTCCAGCACATTGGATTTGACATTAACAATATGGGAATATGAGGTTAAAGTTCAGACTGCTTTAATTTGAGGGCATTTACATCCACATTGAGTGTGTAGGAATTACAGACCTTTTTATACACCGTCCCTCCATTTTAGGGTAGCAAAAGTAATTGCCAAATTAGCCGCTCAGCTGTTTTTTGGCCAGCTGTGTGTCTTTGCATTATTAGTTTATGCAAAAGAAAGCAAACAAAAGGTCTAGATTTGTGGAATTTCCATTTGGAGTTCGTTGCCGTCTCTCAACAGAAGGACCGAAGAAGTGTCAATACCAGTAACAGAGGCCATCACAAGGCTGAGAAAATAAAAAAACGGAATAAATTGATCAGAGACAAAGCTAAACATTGGGTGTGTCAAAACTGTTTGGTACATTATGAAGAAGTAAAAACGGACTAGTAATCTCAGCAATAGAAAACGAGCTGGTAGACCACAGAAGACCACTGTAGTGGATGACCTAACAATACTTGAAATTGTGAAGAAAACCCAATTTCCAACTATTGAACAAAACATATCAGTAACACTCTCTGCAATGTAGGCATTGAAGTTATGAAGTCTACATCAGCATAACCTCAGAGGGTTCAGCACAAGTTGCAAACCACTGGTAAGCCTCAAGAACAGAACGGCCAGGTTAGAGTTTTCTAAAAAGTACATTTAAAAAACCGTAGACTTCTGAAACAACGTCTTATGGACAGATGAGACTAGTATTAACCTGTAACAAAGTTATGGAAAGAGGAAAGTATGTGGTGAAAGAAAGGAACTGTTCATAAGCCAAAGCATCCCTCTTCATCTGTGAAACATGGAGGTAGTGTTATGGCTTGGGCATGTATGGCTGCCACTGGAACTGGCTCACTTGTCTTCATTGATGATGTGACTGCTGATGGCAGCAGGATGAATTCTGTACAGAAACATCTTGTCTGCTCAGATCCAACCAAGCGCTTCACCTTGCAGCAGGAGTTTCAGGGCCAGAAAGTGGAGTGTTCTTGACTGGCTAAGTCAATCATCTGTCTTGAATCTAATTGAACATGTGATTAACTTGCTGAAGACAAGACTGAAGGCAAAAAGTCCCTGAAACAAACAGGAACTGAAGGTAGCTGCAGAACAGGCCTGGCAGAGCATCACCAGGGAAGATACCCATTATGAGAAATATGGGAGAAAAATATTTAAAAAAACAGTCAGAGACAGGCCAAACCATAGGCTTACCAAAATCACCAGTTTGGAACATCATTAAGAAGAAAAAGAGCACTGGAGAGCTTAGTAATCGCAAAAAGGGCCTGGTAGGCTAAGGAAGACCTCTACAGTTGATGACCAAATAATTCTCACCATAATACAAAAAAAACTGTCCGACAGATTAAAAACACTCTTCAGGATACAGGCGTGGATGTGTCAGTGACTACTGTCCACAGAAGACGGTGTAGAAGAGGCTACACTGCAAGATGCAAACCACTAGTTGGCTGCAAAAACAGGATGGCCAGGTTACTGGCATTCTGGAAAAAAGGTCTTGTGGACAGATGAGACCAAGATTCACCAAGATTTCTGGCTCATCTGTCTTCATTGATGATGTAACTGCTGATAGCAGCAGCAGAATTAATTTTTAAGTGTACAGAAACATATTATCTGCTCAAGTTCAAGCGAATGCCTCCAAAATCATAGCACAGTGTTTCATCCTACAGCAAGACAATGATCCGAAATATACTTCTAAAGCAATAAATGGGTTTTTCCAAGCCAAAAACATTCTTGACGGGCCAAGTCAGAACCAAATTGTGTTTCATATGCTGAAGAGAAAACCTAAAGCAACTAGCCCCAAAAACAAGCAGGAGCTGAATATGGCTGCAGCACATATATCACACACATAGATCCACCACAATTTTTCTGAATTGGTGGCCCTGCCATAAATACCAATTTTGTGAAACTCAGACTGTACGGTTTTTGTTGAGACTGGGTCATAGAGGTGTTCATTCAGTTCTGTGGCAATTTCTGACAGCTACCCTGTCAAGCATCCATGTGTCCCTGCAGGTGAGGTTTGACTTACGACCACTGGTATTCTTTACTTATGCCATTTTTTCATGTTTGGCATACAGTGCACTCCAAAAGTGTTAGGACAGTGCCGCATTTATTTGTTTTTTTGGCTTTGTACTCCAGCACATTGGATTTAAAATGCAACAGTGACTATAAGGTTAGAGTACAGACTTTCAGCTTTAATTTGAGGGTTTTTACATCCCTAATGGGTGAACCACATCTGGACTGCCATCTAGCTGCTGCAATTTCCACTATCATGGATATTGCCAGTCAGTTTTGACCATGCTGGTCATTAAGATCTAGACCCTGAGCCGACCTGAGGAGAATGGGTTTCCCCCTTGAGTCTGGTTCCTCCCAAGGTTTCTTCCTAATTACACCAAGGGAGTTTTTCCTTGCCACTGTTGCCTCTGGCTTGCTCTTGTGGGGGTTTAGGCTGGGTTTTTTCTGTGAAGCGCATTGTGACAACTTGTTGTGAAATGCGCTATATAAATAAATATTGATTTGATTTGATTTGATTTGAACCGTGTAGCAATTGTAACCATTTTTATTTGGTTGCATAGCCTATCTTTTGCATGCCATGACGTCCTGATGTCGGTCACCCAACAACATCAAAAGACTCTCTTATTTGCAAGTACTCTTACAAGCGATACTATAACCTCTCTGCATTTTAATGGATCTCTATGGCAATTGGGGGGTGGGACTAGATTAAGATGTAAATTACATGGGAATAGTATGGAACACATGGTTGGCTAAATGCCTGTAAGTCATCAAGGACCTAAGGTATCAAATAAGCCTCAAGCCATCATTCTGCTGTCAGATATGCAGTAGATATGGATGGATCACTTTAATGGTTGTTTCTCCTGACTTATATGTTTTTATAGAGTTCAATAGGATAATGAATCAGGAGAAACAACCCTTAACACAGAAACCAGTGCTGGAGTACAGAGCCAAAACAAAATGTGTCACTGTCCTAACACTTTTGGAGTGCACTGTATGTTGTTATAATTTTCGACACTATTTGGTCCTATGTATGTATGTATGTATGCTTGTTTGTTCATTTGTTTTTATCTCTCTGATCGTCAGGCTTGTTTTTCCTCCAAGCCGAAATTCCTCCTGGTCCACCTCTCACTCCAGCCAAGATGGGTGGAGCCGTGAGTGCTGGGGAGGACAACGATGAGTTGATTGACAACCTGAAGGAGGCGCACTACATCCGCTCAGAGCTGGTGGAGCAGGCGTTCCGTGCCATTGACCGCGCAGACTATTACCTGGAGGAATTCCGTGACAACGCCTACAAAGACCTGGCCTGGCGTCATGGCAACATCCATCTTTCTGCCCCCTGCATCTACTCTGAGGTGATGGAGGCCCTGGACTTGCAACCAGGCCTCTCTTTCCTTAACTTGGGCAGCGGCACTGGCTACCTGAGTACAATGGTGGGCCTCATTCTGGGTAAGCCACACTCGTGTAAGAAAATCAACTGATGACTCAACGGAAAGCCACAAGGCTCTGAACTGCACATAAAGTTTCTTTGCTAAACATGTATGTTGAAAAATATAGTGCTGCAGTCCATTTTTGTCTCTCAGTATTTCCCACCCAATCCAGGATTGAAAAATCGGGATTTTACTCACAGCGCGGGATTTTTGTCAGTGATTGGCTGAATAAGTCAGAACCATAAACTTACTGTAACATTTCCTAAAGTTCTTTCCTTAAAGTATTTTTTGTTCAGTTTTTCAGGATTAGTTCTACCTGTTAGACGTAATCTCCCAAACATCTCATTGTACAGCTTGTAAATAAAATAGCTGTAGCAGTTCAAAATACCAAATGTTAGAGAATTGTATCAGTTTTCTGTCTTGGAGATGTGACAGTAATTACTTTTTTGTTTTCAATCTACCCAATAGATGATTGTAATACCATATGATTTCAAGCAATTGAGTGAAGAAAACCCTGCAGAACAACAGTCACACCAGGAAGTCCTTTGAATAATTCCATTCATTTTATCTTGCCAGATTCAATTACTGTTTATACACCTTTGGTTTCAATTAAATTTTCTAATCTGGACACCCCATCACATTTTAAATGAAATCAGCCACAACATTTCAATGTGAATCGTAACAGAAGCCAACCAATGATGTAGACTAGACTCCCATAATTGCCTGACCTCTGAAATGTTTGTGTCCCCAGGTCCATTTGGTGTAAACCATGGGGTAGAGCTGCATGCTGATGTGATAGAGTATGCCTATCAGAGACTTGAGTTTTTCATCAAAACCAGTGACAGCTTTGACAAGTGAGACTCTCCACTCTTCTCTTTCTTGCTGTGATACCTGGTAGGCTCAGCCTTTAAATTCATTCTGTCCATCAGCTTAATAACCTAGCAAATCAACCAGCCTACCAATACAATTTTATGTAATGCATTTAGCAATTACTTAACCAGTCATATTTTTGTAATATATCATCATGCATAACAGGAAAGAGCTGAGCTACAGCCACAGTATGGAGGTGAAGAGCTATTGTGTAAAACAGTCGTAGCACATTTGATGTCTTTCTGCCAGTAGCTTATTCAGTTTGCATGTTAGTAAAGCTACACGTTTCCTGGGCACACGCAAAGAGCCTGACTGCACTGCGGTCCAGAGACCAGGTCAATGAAGCATATTTAAGCCAAGCCCCCTTTCAGTAGCTAATTTGATTTTTAACATGTCTGTCTGAAAACTCCCGGCCAAGATCAATTCTCACTCCAGTGGAGGCATTTTGTATCACTGTGGCTGTTTTCACAGCTAACATTCAAAAGCAGGGTGACACCCATTAAGCGCTTGTTCCTCCATCAGTCTTGAGCATTGCCGTGGCAACCCTAGCCCTATCTTTTTTATCCAATGAGTGCTCATTCTACCAAGGTTCATCGGCATCCATTCCCTACATAAGATCACAGGCAGATAACCTTACAAGCCAAACTCACGTGGCCAGCAGCGCTGAAACCCAAAAGAATAGACGTGTATGTGTTAACACAAGTTTGTGTGCGATTATGTAAATGCCTGTACCCTTTTGTAAATGCATGTATTGTGTTTGACTGTTGTATATAAATGAATATTAATGGGTTTATGTGTGGGCGGGGCATTTAGGTTTGAGTTTTGCGAGCCCTCGTTTGTGGTGGGAAACTGTCTTGAGATCACCCCGGAGAGCAGGCAGTACGACAGGGTGTACTGTGGAGCAGGGGTGCAGCGGGAGCATGAGGACTACATGAAGAACTTGCTGAAGGTGGGAGGTATCCTTGTCCTGCCCCTGGAGGAGAAGGTGAGTTGAATGTGTGTGCAAACTTACCGTCTCACACACACACACACACACACCAGCAAGCATGCACAAGCACAGATGGAATACATTTGGATGGCAGGTATGCCACCTGCCAAGTTACGGCAGATGTGTCACACTTTCACGTGACACATAAAGTTTGAATGACCACATTCCCTTCAGATGGTAAGATGGTAAGAAAAAACACAGGCCTCGGTTACATTAAATTATTTAGGAAACATTGGGTAGCATTGCTTTGGAATAGAGCTTGTTTAATTTGTGTGAGCAAAGATGGCCAATATTTTTGGTTGTAACATGGCCTCATTTTGATGTCAATTCTTTTGATGGCAGGCCTAGATTTAGCTAGTTTTATTATAGACAGTGCTATGAGTGAGTAACCTGGCATTTTTGTAAATGTTTTGTTGAGATGCATAATACTGCATGCACAGCACATAGATTTTTTCTCTTCCAACTTTCTTCCAGCTGACTAAGATCACTCGCACAGGTTACAATACCTGGGAGACCAAGAAAATCATTGCCGTTTCCTTCGCTCCCCTGGTGCTGCCAAAGAACAGGGATAATGGCAAAACCAAAATAGTTCCACTCCGTAAGTATTTCAATGTTGAGATTCCAATAGACGTCTCGACAGATGTAGTAACATAGTCTCCGTCAAGGTTGAGCCACTCTGGGATTAAAACTGGGATGCTGTTTTAATTACAGTTTGATTCAGTTTAATGTTTTGAATCATAGTTAAAGACTATCACAAATACATATGTTTTTCCTAAATTGACATATTACACCGAAGACTGTTACGAAAATGTGTCATGATAAAATGTCATAGCACAGCAATGTTGTCATTTTGATCATGATATTCAATCGGGGCCCGATTAAAGTCAGTCGTTAAATTAATCTGACAGAGGGAGTAATATTTTAGGGTCAATTATATTATTTTGTGTCACATGTATAGTTAAATTATGATGACTAACAGGTATTACCTCTTTCTCTCTCCCTCACACTCACACATATATACACCACATATCTCAACACTCTCACCCCTTTTCTGTGCTTGGATGCACTTGATCCTCTAAACCCTTGAAGCTGCCATGTTCGAGGTGCGCACTCTGCAGGATTTGGCGCGCATCTCCATCCGGCACACCCTGAAGAAGACCGCGGGGCAGGAGCGTGGGCGTGGCGGGGGAGTGGCCAGAGGCGTAGTCGGCGGGGTCCCGAAGAGCGGCCCGCGCTTCAAGCGGAGGCGCATGCACCGACGTCGCATGGACTCCGTGCTCCTGGCTAACCAGCACATGTTCCTCAACCGCATGCTCCCGGGGCCCATGGACGACAACAACAACTGCGACGGCGCCGAGGAAGAGCCGGCAGAAGAGAGCACGGCGGGAGGTGAGGCCGAAGAAGAGGAAGAGGAAGAGGAAGAGGAAGAGGAGGACAGGGAAGGCAGAGAGCTCAGGTCCGAACCTGCTGTAAATGTACTAAGAGAGAGAATCCTCGGTTTACCTCTGCCTGAGCCCCTCAAAATGTACCTGCTCTATTACCGTGAGAAATAAGATACTCCCAGCACCACCCATCCACAATAGAGTTTCATTCCAGAAGCAGAGATGAACAAGACTACAGCGTCCTCCTCCCTCGACAGGTGTGGCAACCTTTGTAGGCAAATGAGCCACCATTTTCCAAATGAGCCTCCCTGCGTCTCAGTTTGCTGTTGTTGTTGGAAGCAGAAGGGACATTTGCTTTGAGGAGAGTGGATGGTTCTCGTGGATAGATGGGAAGTATTATCGTTTGCTTTACTGTACTTTTCACTAACTCCTCTTTTTGTGCAATGTAATATTTGGTCTGCCGTGAAATTTCTGTTTAATTATGACACTGTAACTCTATGAGGGCTGCATGGTCTTGACTAATAGCTGGTGGAAATTGTACAAGGCACCTTTAAATGATGGTGCCTTTAAATTGTACAAGGCACCTCAACTCCCACTGCTCATCATCTCCCACCTTTCATGTCTCTGCGTGGGAGTTGATTTTTGATGGCACATTCTAAACTAATCTGAACACTGGCCATGTTCCATACTATTTAAACTCCAAGAGTTTGCTGTGGGTATATCATTTTATGTAGTGGTACACCTGGGGTTGCAGTGCTGCCTGTTGACGTATATGAATATGGAAGTTGGCTTTTCAGTTTCGGTAGATTTTTTGAAAGTTGTAGTCAATTCTGACGACTGCTCAGTGGTTCATTTTACAGGCTCTTATCATAATTAGCTCCAAGTTTTGGACAGGGTTAAACTGACATGAATGACTATATATATCCCATTTCAATACATAATCATCAGAATTTGGGATGATAAGCTGACAACTGTAGCAGTGGAAAGTTGCAGCTGTAGTATGGCCTTGTGAAAGGGAAGGAAATAATTTGGACAGTAACGTATTCAAAAAGTAATGTAGTTATCAAAGACAATTTGTGGTACATGAAGAGGTTGTATAAATGATAAATGGCACCTTATTCTGGATCACTTTATGTTGTTTAATGCATGGATTTTGCATTGTCATCATTAAAGTAAGAGTTGAGTTTATTGCAGCAAACACCAGACAGTGAGGTTTCATGGTTTTGGGAAGGCCCAGTGGTACTGCATTGTTGGGAAGAGGAAATTGACTGGTTTGCTCATGTACATCTTTGTTTGAAAATGTATCACAAAGCTAGTTAAGGTATCTAACAACCAAAGGTGTTACACGTTTCCTGACAACTTGGTAAGGTAAAAGCACAGGCTTGATGTTAGAAATAAACATATTTATTGATCGATAACAAAATGTAGCAATTAAATGAAAGAATAGAGCACATGGACCTTGATACCCTGGTATTATGTGCCAAATGTGCCTCCTTGGCCATCGCAATTGAGCTTAAATATAATTTTTCTTGCTATTTTGGCAATATAAGTCTGTCACATTCCTTTAAATTGGTCAATTATTAATTTAAGCTTGCCAACATTACATGAAAACAAGACACGTGGACTGTGTCTGCTACACAGCAGAAAAGGGTTAGTCCTTTAGAGGGCCATTCACAATTTTTTCACCGTGTAGTTGTGAAAAGGTCTACCTTTATTGGCCCTTTATTTTGTCACTCAACTGTTTCAGAATGCTGAGTGGTTTATATGAGATTGAAAATCTGAACTGGTCATCAGAATAAAGGAAGTGTTGAAGGGTACACTGTAGGGTGTGTTAGGGTGTAACTTCCTGTTCTTTCTCAAGAAAGAATCTGCAACTCCAGCAGACTGCAGTAGTATTGCAATTGAAACACATTCCTTCACAGTGACAACCTGGGAGCACAGCTCTATGCGTAGGTGATTGGTAGCTGGGTTGTTTTTACGGCCTTTTATGCGAGTGGTTACATGTGACACAGGAGCCAGTGGATGATGTGCTGCTGTGCATGCTAGCTGGACAAAAATTGACCTGAGGCATCTGGCCTTGCACTGCTTCTGCCCTGTTCTCTTCCCAAAGCTGGGCGTGCATGTGGTCCTTCTCTTGCTAGTATGTAGTCATGAAAGCCGGAGGCATAGAACAGATATTGGCTGGTTCCTTTCATACTATAATCCTTTACTGAGAATAATCAGCAGACTTATAGACTCATTTGATTGTAACCTGTGCAATTTTTCATTTCTATTCCATCATCTTCAAAATATATACATTTACATTTTTACCCCAACAGAACATACATGAAAAAAAAAAAAAAAGATTTGATGGAATGGATTTACTACTTAATTGCTTTATCTTACGTTGTTATTTTGCTTGACCAGCATTATTAACTGGAAAGAGGGAAAAATACTATAAAATATGCTGATTAATGACTGAACAATTTATAGGCAGGTGGTATGTGTATCATCTGTATTTAGTTTCATTACAGATTCAATAGCTATTTGAGTGCATTTACAACCACATTTTGGGGATATAATTAGTTCCTTTTGATACTGACCACCAAACTTTCTTGATTTACAAATAAGCCGTAATAAGGTGTGATGTCAGTACCAAATGTTACCAGCGTGGACCCTGCATTTCTAAAGGAATCGTTCTTCTGATGTTTCTGTTTGTACTGTATCTTTAGGGTTTTCATAAGTTTAAGCATTTTTGGCAATTGTAAATTTGTTGTACTTTTGCACATATATCATGTGTAATAGAAGATGTTTTATTGGCTGCTGTTGACAGAATTCAATAAATGTGAAATAAATGTAATACGTTTGTTCAGAATATTAAAGATTACGGCAAGGTTTCCATTGCCACAGACAGGCACAAAATCAACAGATGCTCATCTCAGCAACTACAAATTAAAATGTATAGTTTAAAAAAGAATTGAATCAGAGCACAGTGCTTCAAGGTCTCAGTGCTTTTGAATATGAATAGCAAAATCAAAAGGCACTCTGGAATTTTATAACACACGCAGAAACGTTCACAGATCCAGACACTTGCATTACTACTACAAGATGGGGGCATCAAGAGACTACCCTCCCCAAAAGAGGGTAGTCTGTCTGGGATTAGGCCAGACAGTTTTCCGTTTTTCCTTTTGACTTCTCATCTGCTAATGCGTGATGAGCAAAGGTCAACCTAACGGTGTTAATTTAATTAATATTAACTCACAACACTTTGACATTGGAGAGGTCATCTATTTCTGCGTGTGGATGTGAACGAGTTAACAGCTGTAAACCAATATACCTGTACTGATGGCTTCCATTTAAGTCACATACAGAACTGTGCTAGGTAAACATTTTCAGTCTGCACTGGAAATATTGAACGTATTATTTTGGGAGATATTGTACAACCCACATTTTTAAGTGAATTTGGATTAAAGCAGTGGTCCACCTCTGCCTGCAGCCCTAACAAAGCACACCTCATTCAACAGCTGGAGATCTCGTTGAGCTGCAAATGAGTAATATCGGGAGCATTCCACAAAACAGTATCAAGTTATCCAGATAACTGAGAATGCTTAGGCTGTATTGTCAAATTTTGATTTCTGTTGAAAGTTGATTGTTAGCTGCTGATAAAGTTTGAGGTTATTTCATTGTATTATTTAGTTATTTGACTACCTTGTTTATCCTGCTTTGTGGAATACGCCCCAGGTGTGCCAAATTAGGACTGAAATGCAAAGCAGGACAGTAAATCTCCAGCAGCAGGGTTGGGAACCACTGATTAAAGTAACATCAGTCAGACTGGTCGAGAATACTGAAGGAATATTATTGCAACCTACCGGTTACTGCAAACATTCTCCACAGATTTGGTGACATTTCAGTTGACTTTCATTATGGAAATCAAATTCCTTAAAATCATATAAATAACATGTATGCCACAAAAGGCACCTTTATAAGCCAACTTTCACAACAAAATTCCTTTCCATCAATTGTCAAGTGTGCCATTATGCACATTTTACCATGAAAAACTTGACGGCACATTTCTGCCACCTGCCTGCAACTGACCTTACTGCACAACGTGAATGCTAAATCAGTAAGATGCTGCATATGTGCAGCTTATCACTACGTACCAGAGCTATGCAATGGTGGCAATAGCAATTGTTTATTACTTTGTAAAATACATATCCAACGCAATACTTAATTTGTTGACATATCCAGATGATAGCATTGTACATACACTGTGCAGGTTTTACACGTTGGTTTAAATGGGCTAATAGTTCTGATTCACTTTCAGCCAGATGTGTATAATTTCCTCTTGGTTTACACACATCCTTGTTCATTTTTCCAGAAATTACGTAATATCGTGTTACAAAATAAGCGAGTTCTGCTCCTCTATCTCTTCAGTTTGTCCTACCAATGAGGTTAATAAATCATTTGGGTTAATAGACTTTCATGTATAATCTTCTTTGGATCTCCCTCATCAGCAGCAGAGAGCCTATTGTTTCTCAAGACAGTGGTTAAAAAAATCATGTTATCCAGCAATAATTTGATCCCCTTGCTTTCACCTTCCTTCTCCGTATACAAAGAAACTGCTAGCTCATATTCACCTTGATATGTCCATCTGTCAGCAGGGTGCAATTGTGTTTAATAAATGTTCTAAAACCAGAAAGGAGGAAAACAGTATATTGTAATGACCATCTTCTTTGCATGGTTTAATTTACCAATGAGCACTCATATTAATAACTTGTTCAAATCCAGAACTACATTAAATCAGGTATCAAGGACAACAGCAAGTTATTTTATTTTTTATTTTTTTAAGAGCAGATTAAGCAGTATTAACACCAAGCAGGCCCAATAGAACTAAATATTTAATAGTTAAAATGTTTCTTAAAGGCATACTGAACTTTGTTAGAACATAATATTGTATAGCTACCTGGCCCGATATGAGCTGTAATATTCACGCTCATCTGGTGACATGTGAGAAAATTAAGATTCAGACTTGCTCCAGTGGTCAGCAACTGGCCGACGGATAATCACGTTTTTTTCTCTCTCCATTCACTCCCATTGCATGGCAAAACAGGCGTTTTAACACAAACTAATGCAAACAATGCCGATATATAAAATCACGACATCCAGAACCGAACGTTTGAAACTTTTGGAATAAATTTTGATTGATTTGATTTTGAAGAACTACTTTGACAACTAGCAACTGTTACTAACTTCTTTGCTAACTTGCTCGGTTTGTTTACTAGCTAACGCACGCTTCAGGAAGTGTCTGGTACCGTTACTGGCGCAAGAACTAAACAAGGAAGTTCCTCATAAGCTTACGTGAGCTTTTTATATCCGCGTTGTTTCCATTCGTTTATGTGCTAAAAGTGTGCTTTTTAAGACCCGTTTCGCTATGCAATGGGAGTGGAGAGAAAAAACGTCATTCTCCATTGGCCAGTTGCGTGACCACTTGAGCAAGTCATGAAGATGAGCGTGAAAATAGCTATAATATTATGTGCTAACAAAGTTCAGTAGGCCTATGTCTTTAATAGGGCCTTCAGAAAGTTTAACTGCCCATGATCATTTCTCATTTTGCTGTTGAAAAGTCAAATTGAAACATAAAAGATTTTTTCTTCTCATATAAAACTATAATAAAAAAATTAACTAAAGTATTTATATTTCTCCAGAATGAAAATAATGAAAACCTGTAAATGACCCGAAAAGTATTCATCCACTTGTTTTAACAACCTAAAGCATGCCAGGTGTATTCGTTTCATATACATTTTGAATCCACCCATGTTCAATTCCATGATTGCATAATAAATATCACTGACTTTGGGGGTCTCTCTGTCCCCACAAATAACTAAAATAACTGTAAAACTAAATGGAAACACAAATGTAAACGAAT
The DNA here is from genome assembly GCA_022702515.1 of Ilyophis sp. 1 JC-2022. NCBI lineage: Eukaryota > Metazoa > Chordata > Actinopteri > Anguilliformes > Synaphobranchidae > Ilyophis > Ilyophis sp. 1 JC-2022. The sequence goes on from CM040402.1 coordinate 47,215,697, forward strand.
CACGTCAAACTATAAATACACCTTTTACTTTGTCTTGATAGGCTAAATATACAAAAATAATATTGATATCACAATTATTTGATATTTTTTTAATAAAAAAAAAAAAAGTAAAAAGACAAGAATTTCATACTTCTTGCCACACTGTGATACAATCAGCGTGGATAATCTTTCACTCAGCCTCACACACACTTAAAACCAGGGACTGTATGTTCAGTCGATATAACAAGCTAGGACAACGTGTTACAGTACCATTTGGAAATATCAATATAACATTATAGTTACTCATTTATAATATTACATTTGATAAACTAATCATGCCATAGTTTTCCATTATAGGCCAGGGTTCATCATTTACACCATCAAAGTTACACTTTTTTTATTCACCAATTAATGCTGCTATTATTGTTGCTAAATTATCATGCTGTAAAGGGACGCTCCACATATTTTGAACCACATTTTCTGATTAAAGTGCACACACGCACGCAGTAATGAACCAATTTAACTGTTGAAGTGTTGATGCCATTCACAACCTTCCTTGTTAGGGCAGCTCAAGAACAATCATACAACGGTTAGTTCAAGCATTTGAGTACCATCCAAAAATGTCTGGTACATTTTGTAAATGTAAAGCCATCTGAAATAAAAAGACAATGTTTCATCTTGTGAGTATTTATAAAATATTTCAGAAATCCAAAATATACAAAACATATTTTACATAACTTTAAATTATATAAATTCCAAATAAAAGTACACGTCTGTATAAAATAAATTCTGGGGGGAAAAGTTAGAAGTTAAAATTTTAAACATTTATTCTAGAGTTTTATTTATTTTTTTGCATTTTGTATTTTTTTTCTTTTAATTCTTTTTATTTTATTTTTATAAATACAACTGCAAAATGAATGCAGGATAATCTATTGGTAGGTTCTTATATAAATTTACACTGTACCTTCCTAAAGAAATATTACCATATACATAGTAGCAGCAAGCAGTGGCACTACCCTAGAGGGTAAGAACATGTGGAGGCAGTATTACGAAAATTCAGAGCTGAGGAGAGAACTGGATATGCATATCCAAGAGCCAAACACCCCCACCCTGCAAAAAGTAAATGAATAAATAACAAACCCTAATCTGTTTTTCATGTGTCTCTAACACAGGCAAGCCAAAGGCAAAAAATGTGAGAAGTGTTCCTTGTCACATCAGCACAAAGCCAAAATCAGATGTTCAGCCACCTGATTGTTGGTCCAATATCAGGGTATGACCTTCCAAAATTGTGCTTTTATTTGTTAATCTATTTATGTATCTTATTCAGTCATTAATTCTGTATGGTAGCCAATTTACTTGTCTTGAGAAACCAGGTAATTTCACCGATTTTAAAGGACCAATAAATAACCAAGATTTGGGTATGGCCATCATTTCACAATAGATTTTCTTGTCAGAAAAAAATATATAATAATTACTAGATCATATATAATCTAGATCATGGGCAATATGCAATAAGCCAAAAATACAAACTAATAGGTCATGGCAATACAGAATATGGGTGCTAAAAATGGATGCCAACTGAGGAATCATCCTTCCTTTACTTTAACACATCTTGGGAGCCATGCAATTAGTTATTCCAGCATCATTATTATAAACCCTTGATGCAATTCTTATCTGACCATATAAAATTTAAAAAAATGTTGTAACTGTAATATATAATACTTTGAGAGTAACTTTCAGAGACAGTGTAATATAATGGACACTTAAATCCAGGTTAATTTGTTTTGGATGCACAACTTTATTGATGTCATAAGTGGTGCAGTGTAATCTTATTTGTTTTCAATTGTTTCGTTTCTTCCCCACAGCATCAAAGTTTCAAACACGGCGAGCTAGTCAGCTATTAAACAAAGCTCACAACAGGTTGGGATTTTTGCTGAGGTGAGCTGGGGATCCACTAGGAGTGGGAAAAACTCATGCAGTAGATGGGTCCCTTGGAAGTGCAGCCATTTTCAGAAGGGGAACCATGACTGACAGGATATGTACAATCAGTAACCAACTTTGGTGAGCTGCAATTCAGCTACAAATGTCATAATTCAACTGCAGGAGCAAAAACAGTGCATTTGCATTTCACTTTATTCATTTGTGATGAAGCAGGCAATTATGTTTTCATTTTTACCTGGTCACGTTCTGATTTTGTTCAGAATTTCAAGATTTTCCATAGGTATCTTCAATTTATAGGATCCACGACTCCAGTGATAAAATTGTAGCCTTAACCATTTTCTCCCGTTTCTTTCTACGGTGACTTCCTGACATTACCAAGCTTACGGCATGGTGACCTGAGGGCCAGGGATGAGTCTAAGGCAATCTGAAGTCTGGACGTATGCACTGGAGTTAGTCTGCCCCACAACTGCCCAAAAAGGGCTCTAGATCTCCTGAATCTACAGCTTTCGGTGGCAAAACCAAAGATACAAACGGGTCTCTGCAGTCCATCATACAGATGAGCGTTCACCCCACAATTCTGCTTTACAGTCTTTAAAGATCTGCAACTCACAACCTGATTTTCAAGGAGCTGAATTAAAACCACATATAGGCAATCAACTTGAAACCCACTGAAAAACAGAGTATGCAGAGCCATATACCCACGTGTGTGTGGGGGCTACCATGTATAATAAGGTAGCTCCTGAATGCTGCCACGTCATTCCTCATGAGGAGTGAGTATTCCTTCAGCATACTGTGAGAACCGCAGGGGATGAAGACGGACAAATTCAGAGGGCTGTTTGTCTACTGGGGTGAATAAGAAAATGCACTGTGACAAAATTAAGATCCAGATGGTATAGAAGCAGAAAGTGCAGGAGGGCAGATTTGCAGATGAGACATTTGGTCTACGCTGCCAACACCTGTGACACCAATTAGGAGGATAATCATTGGAAATGCAGTCGAGTTATATTTTTTAACCACAATATTAGCCATGTGCAATGTCAGTTGTATTTAGTCATTGTGGTCCTTGGAACCCTGTTTAGGAGGTAAAAAATAATAATAAAAATGGCCACAAGACGAAAAGTAGAAGAGCGGCAGAAAGTCAGCTACATTGTTCATAAAATTCGAGATTTCATACCAGCACATCTCACTCTGGCCAGCAGACCTTCCACCAAGTCTTCCAGGGACCAGAGAGCCAGGGCATCACTTGGGGACAAGCCCACGGGACTGTGGGTAGAGGGGGTGTCCTGAGCTGGAGGGGCTTGTTGCAGAGGTTGGAGTGCTCACCTTTTTTCCAGTCCTAGGCCGACTAATGGGTTTAGGCAAAAATAATCGTGTGCTGAATGAATGAATGAAGGCTTCTCATCTACCATTGTTAAAAAAAATATTTTAGCAACTCTGATTTATGTTGGGCTAACTCAATTAACTGTACTATAAAATGTAATATTTTAAGTTGCTTTATTCAATTTGTTTAAGGCAGCGGATTTCCTCAAATTTTTTGTGAGTAAGCTGAACTGATGCGTTTTACAGTGAAGTAGGCACTGCTGTCGGGCATCTCACCTGGACTTTGGCTTTTTGGTGGCGCCGACACTGGCGCCTGGGGGAGGGGGGAGGCTACTGTGGAAGTTAGAAGCGTCCACCTGGATCTCGTCCTCGTCTCGCAGGGCGTCTTCGAGCGCCGCAGCCACCTTGGGGGCAATGACGGGCTCCTCGTACTCCTTGGTCGTCCTTGTGGCCAGGTCCAGCTCCAGAAGCAGGATGTTCTCAGCCTGGAGATATGAGACAGGAGAGGGATTGTAACGGCGCTATAGCCAGCATGACGGGGGAGGGAGAAAAGAGGGGTGAGACATAATAGCCCCTTTTCCACTGTGGGCCAAACCTAGTGCATGAACTTAGTTCCAGGGTTCCTGAGTGCTTTCCACTGTGCTGGGTTAGGCTTAAACAGGGCTTGTGCAAGAACTTAAGGCTGCTTAACTGCTACAAGCCCTCTCCAACATTCAGGGCCACAGCTGTAAGCTTACATGTGATTACGCACTGGTCCTGCTTCAACTTTTTTTTTATTTTATTTTTTTGTTTTTTTTAAAAGCTCAAACAACCCATCAGCTGTCTTTTTAACCCTTCACTTCACAAAATATATCTTTCGTTATCACAAACTAGCCAGCAGGCTATCTATGTCGCAAAACACAAAACGAATGGACCTCAACAGAAACGAAAGCACTAGTATATGGAGCGAATCAGATATTCAAAACAACTAGATACGGCATCTGGCATTGTGAGAAATGACAATGTATATAAGCTAATTGTGTGAGAGCTCCAGAAAGCTGGGATGTAAAACGAGTGAGGGAGAAACTGAAAATTGAAACGGCAGTATCAGAAAACAAAAACAAAGGCAGGGCTGGACGGATAATGTTTCCGTGGTTTGACATTTATGGCATGCTATGCTTACACAAAACTCAAATAACGTTAGTGAAAAAAGTGTGGTATTTTGTTTATTGGCATAATGTTACCCAAGTTACGCTAGTTAACATTACAACTGTTACTAAAAGTTACGCTGATACTTTGCTTGATTTGCATCGATAATCTTGTCAGCACAGCGATCAGCAACTACTTATTTTGCTAGCCAGAACTAGCCAGGTTAGGAAACGTTTTTTAACAAGTTAGCTAACATTATGTGCTACCTCATGCCTAACTGGCCAAGTTAAGTAGCTACAATGGGTATAGCTTTCACAATCTCTCAATGATTTTCTTGGAAGACATTTCATTTTAGCAAAGTTGTTCAGTGGTAAATATATTTGCTTGGCATAGGTAGCTGACTACTTACACTTATTTTCTTGATACTAGCTACAGCCAATGTACAAATGATGACACATGAATTTTAATATGAATTGGGTAGAACCAATAATTGTATTGGTTAGAACAATGATGCATATTATGCCTACATGAAACTCGGATAATAAAGCGCACAATCTCTACGGACTCCATTGTTATCGTTTTGGCTTTGAGACGCGAACAATGTTCTGCTTCGTTGCCACGGTTAGAGTTGGGCTACTACTGCCTGGCTGAATCCCAGTAAAAATGCTGCAAGAACTGTAGCCCTTGCGCTTTGGTTCCAGGCTTGAGTTCCTGGGCATAAGTTCTTAGGCTTTTGGCCCACAGTGGAAAAGGGGCTAATGAAAGCCAACCACAGAGAGAGGCTCAATGACAGCAGCATAGGTGGAGAAAAATACAAGAACTACATGAAGAACTGTAACAGTACAGTGTGACTAATAAACAGAGGGAAGAGAAGTTGCCAACTGTATGTTAATAGGGGTTGGCGAAGACATACCCTGTATCTCACATCCGGCCGCGTCGTTATGGCTGTACGGGCGTGCTGGCTCAGGGGCCGCTTGTAGCCTACAGCAGACACAGGCCGTGTCATCATCTGCTGATCACTGAAAAATGAAGAGGGAGAACCAGAAAAGGATACGGAAACAGACAGTTAAATGCAAAACTATTGGGACAGTGGCCATTTCTGTTGTTTTGGCTCTGTACTCCAGTACATTGGATTTAAAATGAAACAATGAATATGAGGTTAACATGCAAACTGTCAATTTGAGGGCATTTACATCCATATCAGTTGATCAGTGTAGGAACTACAGCCCTTTTTATAAATAGTTTGCCCATTTTAAGGAAGCAAACGTAATGGTACAATTGGCTGCTCAGCCGTTTCTTGGCCAGCTGTGTGTCTTTGCATCATTGGACAAGAAAACTAACAAAAGGTCTTGAGTTGATTCTAGGTGTGGAATTTGCATTTGGAGTCTGTTGCTGTTGTCTCAAAAACCTGCTCCCACACCGGCCCTTTTCAGATAAGATTCCCCACCCATGTTAGAACTACATAGTATAGTAGCTGTTTGCTAACGTTAGCTAGTTCTTATGGTGAAAACAACATCACATGTAGCCAAACTCAGACCTCTTGAAATAGCAGCTGTCTGTGTCTTGTACAGAACGCAGATAATAAGCTGGCTAGCGTAGTAGTGGATGTTGGTGTAAAGTGTACCATTTTGTTGAATCCAGGTAGTTAATGCATTGCTATAATAGATTGCAAGGTTGCTATGTAAATATATTCTTCATTACTTGTCTGATGCAAGACCCATAGCTCGACATTTTGGATGCCAAAATAGCCAGCTTCCCATCACACTACGTTCAACAATGTACCACCACCACACACAGAGACACAGGTTGAGAGAACCTGGCAACCACTCGTGGGGGCGGAGTTTCAACTGTGAGCAACTAGCAAGGCGGTTGGGATTGCTGTGCTCCCTTTATGGACACTGGTCTCAAATGATATATTGCTCCTTTGAAAAGTTATATATAGCACCTTTAAAACAGGTTGCAGGATTTTAACTAGTTACATCTTAGGCATGGTAAAAACCTACAACAACATTTCTGAGTGGCTCATTAAGATACTCTGAGCACTAGCTGAGCCCTCCAAGTTAATAATCAGCTCTAGGCTGACTGACCACAGCAAATCCACAGCAGTGCACACTAATACTCCAATCTTACCCAGATTATGGCAGAACTCTGATTATTGAAATGGTCGTGTAAACACCTTTATCCGATTATGCGAGGTCATCATCAGCGTATTTGAATCCTGATGAACTCACCTGTTTTTTTGCCCAAACTTTATACATTTTTTTGCTGCATGTAAACATCTCTGATTTCTTTTGGCTTTTTGAAACTGCGCACGTCAGGCAGAAGTGAAATGAGGGACGGTGTAAGGTAAAAATGTTCAGCCTCCCGGCCAGATCTCACTTCCAGAATTTTTGTATTAATTTAGCACATTTCACCAGTGAAAATATATTGTTGAGTTTTATGAGCTTATGTTTGGACTAGCTAGCTGGCTAGCCCATGAAATAACTGAAATTATCAGGAAATTGGCTAAATTTAGAGATCGGTAAAGCTAGCTATAATAATAACGGCTACAATAATATAAATGAACCACTAGCAATTAGCTATGCAATAACTAGCTATAATAACTACTAGCTAGCTATAATAATAATAGCAATTTTTCATGGGCGGATCATTTTTGTCCTTACAAAGGGAAGCAGTTCGTAGCTACCTTTTCCACAGCCGATTATGGAAAAAATCATGTAAACGTGGCTTATAGCCATGTGAACAGGGTAAGTTAAACACTGGCATTTATTATTATTCTTTTACCAGGCAGGCCAATGAGGCATAAATGGCTTTTCTTAGGGTGGTCTTAAATTGGTCAGGTTCCAGCAAGTTACTGCTACATAAGCACCCCCTAGATGCTCATTAGGTGCTCATCTCCTGTAGCAAGCTGTAGCAGTGCACATGCTCAGCCGTATTAAGCTGTGATTGAGTGACAAGAGGGCAATGTATAATTATTATTATTTTTTTTTTTAACCCAGAGTATTTTTTTAACCCACCCCATCAAAATAATAATAATAATAATAATAAGAAAATAAATCAGGTCTTTCCTCTGAGCTACGCCCCTGAGACTTTTGCAGTAACCTAAAGCCAATACAATGGAATCAATTCTTACTCAAGGCGTGTAATAGGTCGCAGTTTCCAGTGGTCATCCTCCTCATCCAAGAATATTCGATTCATTATTTTATTTTTCTCCTCCACGGGAATGAAGTTTTCAACGATAAGGTGCCTACAATACAAACAATGGTAGTCACATACCAACGCTGGATGAAGCTAACAAGGACAATTTCATGCAATGAATCCTTACTGATTCCAGTCAGTGCTGATGAAACACAGCAATGCTGCAGACATACATTATGATTGTGTAGGGCTGAGTAAGGTCAGAGCAGCTGCAGTCTATACAATTACAGAGAATAATGGATGGGGGGCAGGGGGTCTGTACTTGAGCTTAAGTTCCCGGGTCAGCTCGTTCTGCGTCTGCTCCAGTTCCTGCCGCTCCTTGATGTGCGCCTCATGGACATCGTGGATCTCTGCTTTCACAGCCTGCAGCTTAGCAAACAACTGGAGGACAGGAGAAGAGGAAGGCGTTAACGGTCAGCATGCTGGCCACAATGTGCTCACTCGCATGCCCAAACACGTAAGCGCACACCTTTTTCAGCTTTTTGGTTTTAATGTCCACTTCCTGCTGGAGGGAGCTATAGGTCTCCTTCAGCTCCAGCGTCTCCTCATCCCGGGATTCCATCTGCTGCTGCATCTCCCGCTCCCTGCGTTTCTGTGTAGGTATGGAGTAGGTGGAGAAGACGAGAAGCGTATGGAGCAGAGATGGGGGGGGTGGAAGATGGTCATTAGTAGGTGAATAATAATATACATCTCCCTTTTAAATGAAGACTAAAAAGCAGAGAGGATATACAGTGGCTATAGAAAGTATTCATACCCCATTGATTATTTCTCTTTTTGCTGTGTTGCAACGTCAAATTACAACACATTTACATGGGATTTTTTTCTACTCCTGTAGAAGCTATTCTCTATAATGTGAAAATTAAATAAAGTATTTAGATATCTTTAGGATTATATTAAAAATAAAAATCTGAAATATCACATTTACATAAGTATCCACACCCTTTGCTTTAACATATTTTTAAAGTATCATATTTAATATTTGGTCGCATATCCTTTGCATGCTGTTGCTTCCTGAAGTCTGTGACCTCACCCAACAACATCAAAAAACTCTCGATGAGCGCCACGATGGAGCAGACTGTCTGTGCGGTTGCGCCCCGAAGATCGGTGGTTCGATCCCAGGTCCTGCCAGATCCAAGTATGCCCGGTGCCTTGAGGGAGCAGCAATTGGCGGCTGCTCCCGGGGGTGGCGGGAGGGACTCTAGAAAATTTGTCGCACACACAATGGCCCCAGGCGAGATGGATTGCGGTCAGGAGCAAGAGGAGTCACGCCCTGAAGAGGACGTGGCGCCCTCCTTCCTACTACTGGCTGACGGGGTTGTGCATCGGCAAATTCAAGCGGTTGCTACATGGGGGGAATTGAATTAGAATAGGGGTTCAATTGGCTACCAAATCGGAAAAAAAATGAAAAAAATCTGAAATAAATTTATATATATATAAAACATAAAAATAAAAAAGTCTCTCGATATCTTATTTTCAGGTACTGTTACAAGCGATACTATAACCTTTCTGCATGTGGATGGATCACTTTAAGGGTTTCTTGTCCTGACTTTTTCCCCCCCCCAGAGAATTCTATAGTCAGGAGAAATAACCCTTGCAGTGATCCATCCACATCAACTCCATATCTGGCAACAGAGGTTTGGGGCTTGATATCTAGTTTTATTTAATTTGCACATTATAGAGAATTACTTCTACATTAAAAAAGTAGGAAAAAATCCCATGTATGTTTTCATTTGACTTTGCAACACAGCAAAATGAGAAATAATCAATGGGGTATGAATACTTTCTGAAGCCACTGTATCTTGTAACAGACAGGCATACATCCCGTTTACCGGGGATCACAAGAGGGAGTATTACAAAAGCAAAAACTACACCATCAAATCTCCACACATCCAGTCATTCTCCCCCTTTAAACTATCCTACAACCCAACATTGAAGGATGAATATTCAGTCACACAATACCCACTCTTTCCCTGCCAAGTTTTTCTTTACTCCATCATACCTGTTCAGCTATTTCATGTCGTTTCTGATCCAGTATCTTCTGCTGTTCATTGGTGTGATCGACAATATTTTTTCCTCCAACGAGAAGCTTGCTCTCCATGGCCTAGTGCATAAAAAAAAAAGAAGGAAGAGGGAGACAAAGTACACACACTAAGAACCAGATGCATGCATACAGTAAACACAGGTAGTGAACATATCAAACATTGCAATGGGAATCAAAAAAGTTCAAGAAAGATTTGGACAATCAGCACTGTCACTTCACTACAGCAATTAAGCAATAAATAACGAACACATTTTACAAGAATTCAGCATCAGGATAAGAGCTGAAAGGAACTAATTTACCTTGACTTTGGCAGCCAGCATTTCCCCAGCCTCCCGTTCACTCTTGAGGTGATCCATCTTCCTCTCCTTCTCCCTCAGCAGCTTGAGTTTCTCCTCTGCCACCAGGCTGTGATCCTCCATGATGGCCTTCCTCTCCTTCTCCAGCTTCTCCTGCTGCTCCCGCCAGTAATCCGCATCCTCCTTCGCATCTACCTCTGCCCCTTCGTCGCCGTCGCCATCACCATCTTCATCTTCATCATCCTCATCTCCCTCCTCCAGTTCTTCCCCACTTTCCCCGGGCCTCCGCTTTCTCCTCTTCCTTCCCCTCTTTCCTGAGCGTTTATCCAGCTGCTCCTTTAGGCGGGCAATCTCCTCTTGGAACTCCCGCAGGAGAGCATCCTTGGGGTCCTCATTGACATGGGGCTTGTTCTTGATGTTTTTTGCACGATTTGAATATCGCAGGGTAGTCAATGTCTCCTCCACGTTATAGGAGGCAGGGCCTATGTTGGCCACCATTACAGTCCTGGCATTTCCACCTAAGGAGTCCTGCAGGAGTCGAGTAAGCTTTGAGTCACGGTAGGGGATATGGGTGCTCTTGCCATCCACAAGTGCAGAGATGACATTGCCGAGGGCAGAGAGAGACAGGTTGATTTTAGTGGCCTCCTTCAGGCGATCTCCCTGGGCCCCGGTCTTAGTCTGTCTTTCGCTGCCTGCAAGATCAACCAGGTTAAGCTTGCCTACCCGTATGTGGTTCTCCCCATCCAGGCCCAGCTCACTGCACTCGATCGTGATGACAAAAATGGCATGAGAGCGGGAGCTGTGCTCATTCATATTCGTTGATCCGACTGACCGGTTCTGGTTGCCAACATTCATGACGTGCTCAATCTCCTTTACACTCTTGGTGACAAAGGAGGACAGATCCTTTACGTACACGCCTGTGTCAGGCCTTTCCTTCAACTCCAGCCGCTTGGACTGGTCCTTGGACAGCAGGTCTTTGACCTCTTCCTGGTAGATCTCCAAGTACGATGCTCTCACCAGATATTGCTGGTTCTGAGAGCGAGATATGTGTGTGAAAATATGCTCAAATGAGTTGGGGATTACGCCTCTCCTCTCCGGATCATTGCGCACACCTTCCATTGTGTACGTCTTTCCAGTGCCTGTCTGGCCATATGCAAAAATGGTGCCATTGAACCCCAGCAAGACAGAGTCCACCAGCGGCCGGAAGGTTTCATCATAGAGCTCTACCTGCTTTGAGTTTGAGTCATAAACTGAGTCAAAGGTGAACACCTTAGGGTGCTCATGGGACGTAACCCTGGGGTTCTTCACAGCCACTTGTCCCAGCTTCACATCCACAGACACTACTCTCTGAAAGTTAGCCGCCTTCTCTTTTTCATTCATAGGACGGCAGCGCACTACCACTTTCACAGACTCTGAGCTCTTGCTTTTAGACATTGTGGGTGTTTCACACTGCCTAGCTCCGTTTTATTTGTTGTTTATAACCACAATCTTGTATTCCCGGTAAAACCTAAAGAGAAACATACAAATAATTAAATTACTTGCAATAGAATTTCAGTGACAGCACATAACAATTATAAAGGTGGCATTCAATTGATTCAGACTGAGCTTGAAACAAAGCAGAATATAAACACTACACTGCCACGTTTTCAGCAGGGCAAACAGAAAGAAAATTGGCTAATAAATACTTTGTAGCAAATAGTAAAGATCATGCCTAATGGCTGGGGGGCGATGCCTTTTGCGTCTATCGAAACTGTAGCCAGAAAAATATACATTCATGTAAAAGAACATATATTAAAGAAAAATATGTTCTTAATGGACATGCATAAAAGGTTTAAAAAATAAAAGTAAATGTTTTGTATGCCAAGAATAAAAATAAACACTTACTACAAAGCAAAGCCTGGGCTAACGTTAGCTAATTGGCTATCCAACTAACATATAGGTACACATATTAAAAGACGTTAACCCAAATTTAGGTTATCAGCATTAGCTAACGTAACGCTTTCGAGCTGGGGGTAGGGCGAACTAATCATTTGGAACAGCATCGTTACCCTTGATACAGCATGTTCGTGAATGAATTACATCTTCTGTTGCCAACAAACAGCTAAAATTACCCAACTAGTCTGATCTTGAACAAGTTGTTACCGCCCTGTCACAGCTAAATACTGATAACTGCTCAATGTTTTCAACGTCCACGTCTTCTTCGAAACTGATTAAACAGTGTCTAAACAAACGGAATCGCTGTCGGTTAGAATAAATGCCATGTCATGTTAGATACATATAACGCTAGCTAATTTAGGTAGTGTGAGATACCATGTGGGTTAACGTTAGTTAGCTTAAATTAGCTCCCACTAGACAAGCAGTAAGTTGATCTTGTTTCGTTAACGCAGCTATTCCTTGTATGGGAAAGACTAGCAAACTTCTCACACATCAACATAACTGTTAAATTATTACGAACTAGAAAGCTAGCGAACGCTCGCCACATCCAGCTAAAGTTGGTGACCTAACGTTAGCTAGCTAACGACTGTTTGTTAACGTTAGAGACATGGCAACCGTTATTGACACATGGAAGCTTGCTAACGTTGAGCACACAACCAACATTGTTTTTTGCAATGCAACCAACTAACGTTAATTAGTCAATTTGGTAACGTTAGCTTATTAGCAACTGAGTAGCTAACGTTAAATTAATAGAGTAACATAACGTTAGCGAATTTTGCTCGTTATCAAGCAAAAACTCTCTAAATGGCTAACCTTAACGTTTATTGTAACGTTACTGGGATTTGCAATTAACGTGAATGTTTGCCAAACTAATTTTAGTGGCTGGATTTATCTATATGTTAGCTACAACACTGGCTAGCAACCTACCCGCTATTCGCCGCAAATCCCATCAAGCTTACGTTAGCCTTGCTAGGTGGCCATGATTGCCATTTAGCTAACGTTAACGTTACCTCTAAGATAAATGGTTTATGAAACATTAAACAAACTATGGATAACCAACTTTACTAACATTAACTTTAGTCGACGAACAAGCTAACGTTAATAGCTAGCTAACTACAATATTTTTTCTAAAGGCTGGCTCAGAAAGAGTCAGAGACAGTTAGGTAACCTTAATATAAACAATCAGGGCAGTCTTTATTCTCGGTAACTTTGTATGGGCGGCCTAGCAACGGCAAAACAAATCCCTATCAAGTTGGAATTTTGGTGAACGTTAGCTAGCTAAACGTTAGCTAAGTATCTAACATTAGCTGGCTAATTTAGCTAGTGCAAGCTAATTTGCATCCGTTGTCTGCCTTTCTCCAAACGTAAAAACACAGAACACGGTGATCGAATTAGCATAATTCAATATCACACAAAGAAAATTGAAAATATTCGTGAACAACGCACATACCTGAGACATTATCTACTTAGTTAGCTAGCTAGCACCAGCGCCCGACTGCCCGGCTCCGTCGTCAGCCATTAGCTACCACACATTGAGCTTCATCCCTGCCAGTGTTGCCAGATTCCTGAATTTAAAATTCCCCAAAGAATTCTGAAAATCCCCCATCTTCAATAGAGTCCCATACAATTTTCTCACAATTTCCGCCCATCTATCATTGACTCCCAAACACTTTTTCTTAAAAAAATTCTCCCATTCCTTTTTTAAAATTCCCTACATTTAAGGGTAAATTCTCCAGGTTTGGCAACCCTGATCTGTGCTGTAGTAGTGTCTTACGTTGCTGTATCCCGGATGGTATGGACAGGCGGTTTAAATCACTTGGGAAGTGAACGTTTACACCGGAGCCAAGAGCCAGTCCCGAAAGCACCAAACTGCTAGGATGCGCCTCATTCAGGGCGATCACATTCATATACACTGCTCCAAAAAATTAAGGGAACACTTAATCATCACAGTATACACCAAGTCAATTAAACCAAACCGGTCATGCTGGATGATGTTGCAGGCAGCATAACATTCGCTACAGCGTCTCCAGACTCTCGCATCTGTCACATGTGCTCAGTGTGAACCTGCTCTCATCTGTGAAGAGAACGGGGCGCCAATGGCGAATCTGCCAATTCTGGTGTTCTGGTGCAAATGCCAATCGAGCTGCACAGTGCTGGGCTGTGAGTACAAGTCCCACTACAGGACGTCGGGCCCTAATGAAGTCTGTTTTTGACAGTTTGGTCAGAAACATGCACACGAGTAGCCCGCTGGAGGTCATTCTGTAGGGCTCTGGCAGTGCTCCTCGCACAAAGGAGAAGATACTGGTCCTGCCGCTGGGTTGTTTCCCTTCTACGGCCCTGTCCAGCTCTCCTCGTGTAATGGCCCGTCTCCTTGAGACTGTGCTGGAAGACACAGCAAACCTTCTTGTGACGGCACATATGGATGTGCCATCCTGGAGAAGCTGGACTACCAGTGCAACCTGTATGGGCTGTAGGTACCGCCTCACTACCAGTAGTGACAAGGGCACTAGCAAAATGCAAAACTAGAGAAAAATCAGTCAGGAAGGATAAGGAGAGAGAAATGGTCTGTGGCCACCACCTGCAAAACCATTTACTTTTTGGGGGTTGTCTTGCTGTTGCCTCTCCTGTCCATCTGTTGTCACTTTCATTTGCACCAAAGCAGGTTAAATTGATTCACAATTGTTTAAGCTTCCTAACTGGACAGATCGATATCCCAGAAGTTTAATTGACTTGGTGTTATACTGTGTTGATTAAGTGTTCCCTTAATTTCTTTGAGCAGTGTATATTATTATATTAAGTTGTACGACGCGTACATAACGGCAAATGTATTGTGAGCGGAATATTAAGGGGAAAAAAACAACAAAAAACTAAGCTAGTGATTTATAGGAATAGCTACAGAAAATGTTTTAGCTAAGAAAAACGTAGCCTACAGTAATTTTATTGGAAGTAGCTTGCAATTTGTTCACATTTGTTTATTTTATTTTCAGTATTCAAAATAATTTGGTTGTAACTATGCGAACTAGGTGTACAAAGTTAGTATATATACAGTAATCCCCACATTTTAGTTTCACTAAATACTCAATAGGCCTAACATGGTAAAAAAAAAGTTCCATATAAAAAATAGGTTACATTTAACCATCAGGCAATGGAAAGGAATGACATGTAAATCAATAATTAACACTGTTCTACCATCTACTAGAAAACATCCAAAGATGCCAATCAGTAGCCTACACATCAAAACAGTCTCAAACAAATGCAGTCAAACAAGTATTGAGGAGTAGGCTACTTTTGATTGTTCCCTGGTGAATTATGATTATCATATTAAAAATGATACTAATACCAAATAAATCACATTTCGGGAGCTTTTTAAACTTTGGTTACGCCTCAACATACCAAGCAGATAGGCCTTTTCGAGACCACACGGTAAATTTCACCACTGAACTGTAGTATTTGTAGGGTGTGTACAAATACACAAAACAAATGAAAGGGCAATAAAGGAAATTAATGCAAATGTGCTTTCAGTCAAACGGTATGTTCAACCATGAACTCATCCTGGGTTTTGTTCTTTAACAAACCACCCATCTGGTTCCATTGAAATGTCATTCAATATGTAAATCCAACATTTAAATTCAAGCCCACATCATCTCAGTGAGTGTCTTTACAACTTTATATCACATTACGTTTGTTAACCTGAGCACAGCGTGTTTGCAGCCCTATACATTACAGGGGCAAGTTCAACCAGCAAAATGTTGCAGAATATTTTTCAACGGTGCAAATCAGAGGGTGCTAAAAGTAGCAGAGTATGTTTACAGTGGCTACATGCTTTACATCCCACCAACACCGATATGAAATGGCGAGAAGCATTTTGCCCGTTAAATCCAAGAATGCCAGTGGAAATGAAGAAAAAAAAAGTTACATTAAAACTACAGCAGACACAAGTACAGATGTATTTCAGTTGCAAAGCTTGGTTTTGGGTCTTATTCTCTGGATATGCATTATGCAAGCAGTTACGAAAAGATAAGTCATCAGTTTATTTTTTGTATCTCCACTTTTCCATGTTGAAATCATAACTGAAAATTATAATAAAAAAGTGTTGCAGATGTGCACTGGTAAGCACTAATGGGCACCGAGTTCACTCACTTTGGTTTTAAGCTTTTACGCCATTTGATTTTTGTCCTGGGCTTAAAAGGTAAAGGGCTCTGAAAAAGCTCATCCTGCTGAAGAGCTCCAGTGACTAACCAGTTAAGTAATTCTTTACTAAAGACCATTAGCTAGCCAGTAACAGGCAGAAGCAAGACTGACAGGACCACCCCTATAATTAGTATCTGCCCGGATCGGTTACTGTGCATGAACGTGTGTCAGTTTCCAGCTCCTGGAAAAAAGAAGGGTCCTGCTCCCCCTATGACCCCACCCCTCCCCTCCCATGTTCCCTTTACTGTATATCATACACAGGAAGGGTGGCCCTTCTAAAAGTCACAGCGCATGATCAGGCAACATTATACAGGAGCAGTGGGACTTAATGAAGTGACCTGAGCTCCCTTCACCTTGACTGGTATGTAAATTGAAATATATAGCCAAGACTGTATTGTGGAAATTAGAAACCCCATGATTCCAGCTGGTTTGCGTAAACATACGGGCTGTATATCTATACTCAGTGCTTACATAGTCAAATGCCTCTGCACACTAGTTTTGAACTAATGATAATAATAATAATCAGCCAGACTGTCCTTTTAAAGGATGAGTATACAAGGCATCCAGATGACCTTGAAATCTGCCTGTGCTTTCTGCAACAACAAAAAAACCTACCCGGCTACAACTGCTATTCTCCCATCCAGTTTACAGCTAATCCAGCCTCAGTAAACAAACTGACCAGCGTCTTTCCTCAACAGTTGGTAAAGCTCAGACCTCCATAACAAGATCTTTAAAGTTCATCGTTCCTCTTCCCAGGGTAGTCCATGCCAAAGAATGACGAGGGCCGGCCGTGGACATTGCGTTCTCTTTTGACGAAAGCGGAAAAGGAGGACGCACAGTTTCCGATGAAATGGTCTGACTGGCCCAGAATGTACAGGTCAACTTGTGCTGTATCTGGCTGTAGGCTAACTACTTTCACCTGTGCAGATGAGAAAATACAAGATTAGCTGATTGACAGTATTCATAGTCTATAAGTTGGGCAGTAATAACAGTATACCTTCCTTCATATGGCTGCATTCTAAACTACATGCTCTCAATTCCTTCAGACATCTGATCATACCCAAAAATGTCATGGGAGAAGGGAGCAAAACAGCAGCTTAGTTCAAATGAAAAGCCATTTAAGTTGAACTAAGCCATTAATAGACTTCCATGAACATAGTGCATTCTCAGTGAATGATTACATTTGAATTGGGTAACTTAAATTAGCTAAAATACCTGGAGTGTGTTTTAGTGCAATGACAGCAAAATAGCTAGAAACAAAAGTGCATGACAAAAGATATCTCATCTTATACAGAATATAAAAACAGAATACATAAAATACAGAATAAATGCTGCATGTAATATTTATGTTAATTGAGATAATGCATTTAAAATGCTAATTGAGAAGCAGCTCACATTGCCATTAAAGAGCTTCTGGATTTCACCACTGTGGGACTGAGAATCGGTGGCAATGTACACAGAGCGAGCATTGGTCTTCTTGACCCAGAGCTTAACCGCTCGACGGATCTCCGCCAGGTCAGGCAGGCACATCATCATTGTGAGGGGTAGGGCGTTCTGACGGTTGTAACCCACGCACTGTGGAGATGCCATGAAGTGAGGCCCCGTCTCCCCATTCTGCAACAGCTTACATGCGTTTTGCTGATAGGAGAAGGAAAACAGGCATTTAATAACACAGGACCACAACCACCAAACAAGAAAAAGAGAAAGCATACATTTGCTGAAACTACTGGGAAATACATATATCTTATTTTGTGCTGAATTAACAACTTTAAACAAAAGAAAACAGAAATCAGAGCCAATGTATGTCTCAGAATAAAATATTAAATATATTCAAATATTCAATATTCTTATTGCCAATAACATTAATCTAAATGTTATTTAATTTGATCTAATGTATTTTTATTGAATTTTCTAAAAAATCTTCATCAGTGAAGTTTGTTACAGATGCTCTGTATGCAATTGTGGAGTCTGAATTATAATGTAGCACAGGTTACACAGCAATCTTTTATGCAATAAATGCACTGTATTAAGTGATCCTCTCCTTGTGGTCATTGAATATAGAGCGATCAAAAAGTTTAACGCAAATTTTATGGAAGCCAACCATGCCAATATGCCAGCCTGTGTTACATGTCTGTTTATGTTTTTTTCCAATGCGTACCACCAGGCCTGAAATTATTATTTTATTTTTTTTAATTTCCAATTTAATAATATCATATGCTATCACACACTGGTAAACAAATCTCACTATATAACAGAATGAGCCTAGACCAGATTATCTTGGCCCCTGGCCTAGCCATCCTTTCCCCAGTGGGTCTAACGCAGGAGTGAGCAACTCCAGGCCTCGTAGCCGGTGTGTATGCAGGTTTTTACTGCCACCAGTTACCCTGGCTCAATCAGCTAATTAGTTGTATACACATCACTGATTCACTCATAAATTACACCACAATAAAATTCTACAATACATGCATACCAACACAAGAACATTCATCAGCTGCTTTTCATATCGTGGAATGTAGATAAAATATCAGATCATATAAATGATTGGGTTAATTAAATAATTGGTAACTGGTGGCAGCAAAAACCTGCATACACACCGGCCCGCGAGGCCTGGAGTTGCCCACCCCTGGTCTAACGGATGTTTTTCCAGTACAGCACATACTTCCAGGGCTCACCCAGTCAGAACCGATCCTCAGATGGATGCCCAAGTAGGGCCTGATCAATAGAGCCTGGATATGCTCCTCCCCCTGCTGCACGATCCCTTCTGCCCACACCACGTACCGCTGCAGACCAACATGCTCCTCCAGCACAGGAAACTGGGCTGGGGCCCCAGGAAGTGCCAGGACAGGGTGCTCAGAGGGAGCAAACCTAAGGGCAGAGGAAGGAGGAGGTCCCAGCGCACCTTGGGTTGTGTTTTGAATGCGATGGTTGAAGGGTAGTGATCTGTTGTCAAATCTCTTGTGACACACACTTATAATCTACCAATAAACAAGTAAAACAAATACAATTCATTAAAATTATTTCCCAAGATGATGACACCAAAACAGACATATCTGGCAGACCCAAGACTACCAATACATTTTACTTCTGAACACCTATTGCCCTGAAACCTAAAAAATTTCAGTCACCTCTCTATACATACAGTGCCCCCATGGCACCCCTGGTAACGATGAGTAAAAAGGGTTATAAAAAATTTGCCGTTTGGTGAATTAGTTTAATCTAACACTGAAAAAGAGATAAATCCAACCTTTAATGGAAGTAAATTTATTATGAGAAAAAAAGATCCCTCATCAAGAAATAATTATTTTTTAACAAAACCACAATTATTGGCACCCCTGCATTTATATATAGAACAAAGTAATCATTTTTTATATTTGGTCGCATATCCTTTGCATGCCATGACTTCCTGATGTCTGTGACCCAACAACATAAAAACCTCTTGATATCTTATTTTCTGGTACTCTTACAAGCGATACTATGACGTCTCTGCATTTGAATTAATCTTTATGGGAATTGGGGGGAGTGACTAGATTTAGCTGTAAATTACACTGGAACACTGTAACACATGGTTGGCTAAATGGCTCTAAGTCATCAAGGGTCTGACGTATCAAACAAGCCTTAAACCATCACTCTGCTGCCAGAAATACAGTAGATATGGATGGATAACTTGAAGGGTTTCTTCTCCCGACTTATTTTTCCATAGAAATATTTGTCAGGAGAAACAACCCTTAGAGTGATCCATCCATATCTTGTGTATTATTGGTGATGTCACGTGTCACAGCTGTCTCTCGTGTTTAATTTGAATGTGTTTTGTTGTGTTGGGCTTTTGTCTGTATTTTTCATGCGCTGCGTGTCTGTGGTGGGACGGGGAAGCGAGCTGGAGATTTTTCAGGGCACTCCTGCTGCTCCTTTTGATAATATTGACAAATTGTCTAGTCAATATTATTTTGTTTGTGGTCGGCACCATGGAGACGCATTCGCAACATATGCTCAGGAATGTCCGTTGGATCTGCAGACTGCAGCAACAAAGTTTACCATCGCTCTTCACCGGAGTTGAAGATTTCGGGACTGATCTGGGAGTGCAGGCAATCTTCAAAAGACAACCAGGGAAGGAGAACATAATGCAGGGAAGGAGTGAGGAGACTGGGAAGATTGACGCAGTTCGGTGCTCCGTTTTGACGGTGTAGGGGAGACTGGGGCATCTCGTCACACGGAGACCACGGTGCTGCGTGTATGGAGGAGAGTCGTGGAGGCGGAGTTTGTGTGTTGGACTGTTTGGTGACACTGGACATCTCGGGACAGCGGGGGCTATTTTTAATCATGGCTGTATTACACTTTAATTCACTTGATTGATGTAATGATTCTGTTGGATGTCTTTGTTTGATATGTTTGTTTGTGTGTTGTGGGTCTGCCCCACTGTCTATGTCTTTTTTGTTGTTGCTGGGGCTACAAGTTAAGTTATTCTATTCTATTCTATTATATTCTATTAGCTTTCACAGGTGTGACTTTTATATGCCTGGTGACCTACCATTTATTTATTTATTTATTTATTGTTAGTTGTGCCGTTTGCACACACAATACATTTTGTTTACAATTAATTTCTTGTTTCAATCTCCCCATATTCTGTTGGCACATGACAACAATTTAAAAAATACTAATATGTATCTTCATACATATTGCTATTGGTCCAAGGATCTAGAAATATAACATTACAGAAGCAGAAAATGTGATCATGTATGCTCAACTGATAGTAAGCAGGGTACCTGATAAACAGAGTCAATGTCAAAATGAGAACAGACACCAGATTTTCACAAACTGAGAGTTGTTATTTCTCATTAAATAAAACACACTTACTTCTTTATCCAGTGTGTCTGATAGTAGGCACCGAAAGAGATGCCCCCAAACAACACGGACCTGTCAAACTCCACGCCAAAGTGATCCCAAAACGGACCAAAGGGATTTCCATCCTGAAAATAATGAAAAATTTACATTAGTAGTCTACAAAGGCAAGGCATCAGATAAGAGGGGGTTATTTGGATAGCATGCCACACACTACAGCTGGTAGCTTTTTACATTTTTCAAAGTCTGCTGAAAGGGTATGGATGTGGATATGAGGTGTAAATATCAACAAGAAAGCAGGGAGCACAGACAAAATATTAATCAAATATATGTATATTTTATGTCACTATTAATGAACTACCAGCAGAGCCTGGCCTTTCAGCGACGCCTTTTTGACAGGGGTGCAACAATGCAGGTGAGAAATGGATCAATTCAAATTCTGTGTTTGGTATAGTGTACATTACTTATAAAATCAATTGCAATAATTGAACAGTGTACTTTCAAACTGGTAACTTCCTGTATTTGTTGCCATGTGAGGTTTTATAGCAAGGGATGAAATGCCATCTAGCATAGCCAACTTGTACCTTTGAATATCCCAGTAACTGTGGGATCAATGCAGTTTAATCTAAATCTCCTCAGATGGCAGACTCCTTCCATTCCGAGTAAATCCCCACCTTATTTAGCAGTTTAACATGTATTCTGTATCATGTGAAAACAGTGTATACACCAGGGCTGCCCAACCCTGTTCCTGGAGATCTACCATCCTGTACGTTTTCATTTCAACTCTAATTTGGCACACCTGATTCTACTAATTAGCAGCTCAATGAGATCTCTAGCTGTTGAATGAGGTGTGCTTTGTTAGGGTTGGAGTGAAAACCTACAGGACGGTAGATCTCCAGGAACAAGTTGGGCAGCCCTCGTATACACAGTAGCCTGGATCATTATGTGTAAGATTTAAAGATTGATAAAATAAATCTAACCAACTATTTACTCTTAAAAGTCACTGGCCTATAAATAGCCTTCATTTGCCCTTCACTACTCATCCAGGTCAAGTTTGCTGCTGCAGTCGTGACTGATTCCTGTTCCTCCTTTTCAAGAAACAGACCGTTACGCCACGCACCTTCATGGGACAGGTATTCTTGTCAGCACTGCGATGGGCAGCGGTCTCAAAGCAGTAGGCCACCCTGTCTCCCTGAGGCCAGTGAGTGTGGGCTAGTTGTTCCATGAAGTCTTCCAGACTCACAACCCGGTGGTATTGAGCCAAAGCCTCCAACTGAAAGAACTCCCTGTAGGGAACATGCATCTGTATTCGGAGGGAAAATGGAACTGAGACGCATGTATCTTCTGTGTTTTAGGTACTGTTTACTGAAGTAACATTCTCAGATTTCTATATGAAAATACTACAGTAAACCAGACAATGAGAGGAGGGGGTCCTCTCAAGATGCAGTAAAGAAAAGTTTACAATCCATGGGCTACATACAAATATCTTGTGTGTGTTGTTGCTATGCATTACATGTGCATACAGTACCAGGTAAGACCATCAAAGTCAGGTTCATATGATGTAATGTCTTTCTTTAAAAGGTCCCATTAATGCACTGTGGTAGTATCTGATTGCAGTGTTGTGTTCCATAAGCAGCAATTTATGCATTATAGTTCCCGTAAAACCGATAGAAACTAATTGTAAACACACCACACCGGAGAACAGTCGAAGACAGTAATACTGGGAGTAATACTGTAGTTACTATAAATAGTGCCATGCTTACATTTGTATAGGGGGGCGCGTGATGCCGGTAAACGATCCAGGGCGGAACTGCAAGTGTTCGATTCAGCATTTTTGCAAAGGCTAATGACCCCAAGAAGTGATCTGCCTGGTTCCCAAATCGACCTAAGAAATGAAAGAAAATCGCAAAATGGCAGCGGAATAATCAGAACACAAAGAAAAAGCACTTTGACTAAAGGATGCGCACAAACTTTTGTCTTGTACAAGCTACGGCAAAGAAAAATATTGACATGAACCGAGAAGAATTATTAGCCAAATAGTTAGATATACAACAAGGCACGCAAGTAAAACTACGTGTAAAAGTGCTGTGCTATTTTGACAGGCTAGGACAAAACGCAATGTGTATCCTATAAGATAGCTACTCTGTCAGGACAAAACGCAATGTGTATCCTATAAGATAGCTACTCTGTCACAATAAACAAAACGTAGTCTATGTTACCCATGCAAGGACAGTACAGTATGTATCCATTTTTATCCCACACTAGGTTTACTGCATTGCAAAATAAAAACGAAGGCACAAGCAACAGATATAACCAAATTAATAAGAAAAGACTCAAGCTCTGCGTTTTCGCCGCCATTGTGATTCATCCAATGGCCCATAATGCATTTAGCGCCACTCTGAAAACTTAACTCATGCTATGCTTTGAAGGAATGTACACCTACTGTGCGCTGTAATGTTAGTCGCGCCCCCACACTAACATATTTTCTACAGTTGCTTGTAAATAAACATACAGTGCAGTATTTCAGAACAAGGTGAAATTGTGAATTTTAAGTTTTTATAATCATTAATTTGTTTTTGTTTTATAGGCTTCTACTCATACGCATAACTGGCGTTTTACTGGTTTCTAAGCTAGCCTACTGCCCATCGTCATATTCTTTTTTAATTATGGATGCTTGCCTATTTCTTAATTGATAATTGACTCCATTCCATTGTTTTTTTTTCAGAAAGTCTATGCAATAGTCTGCAACTGACCATAGCTGCACATCGATCTAACAATGGAGTTAAATGTTCGATACCTATTTAAATTTAAACGGTTGTAGTCTATCATTAAACATACGTCGTCAATTATGCGGCTATATAACTGGGATACCTCAGTCTCCACATTTGAGAGCGTTTATTTTGATCTCGTATGCACGTTGTATTCTGCAAGGAGGATGGGGACATTTTCTATGTGTTGTTCCAGTACAGAATTAGATTAGCCGAGCCTACTCCTACTGTGCAATCATTATTAGCAAAACACTAATTCAAAAGAAAGCTGTGATCCTTTTTTTGTCTTCAAAACACATTTCTTGCACATAAGTAATTAATTTGTGCGCGTTAATTGGCCTGAATTGATGTCACATGTTTGTAGAAAATCACTACATGAAGTAAAACAGAATGATGGTACATTCATTTATACATTTGATTAATTTAGTTTATTAAAGCTTCAGTTTAGCCTTTATTCATCGATGGAATTATGTCTAGCCTATCCACATTGAAGAACAATGAACTTCTTACAAGACAATATTACTTAACATTGTGCTACCTTTTGCTATTGTAAAATAAAAGTCATTGTGCACATTATTTCCATGCACTGTACAAAAACGTTTAGTCAAGTTTATTGCTTGAGCAAGGTAATACAATGAACAGATCTAACTTGAAATGGTTTTAAAATAGTCTTGAATAGAGACAACCAACTAACAACTGAACTGAACACTAATAAAATGTGACTTACGGTTTATTTGGGTTCTTGGAGCTCAGATAGAGACAACAAATGTTATTTTAATGGGAAGAGTTGACTTATGTGAGGCTAACAGTCAATCCCAAGCTATGTTATTAAATCCATCATTAAAAGGAACATGTGTGTGCAATGTGTCCTCACTATCCCCACTTCCCACCACCCGTATCCTGGTTTTTATTTACAGACTCAGTGCTGGGTGATGACAGGATGGTGAGCTGCACATCTGCAGTGGGACAATGCCAGTGAAAGAGTGCTGCTGGGAATGGACTGAAGTGAGGGCATGGATGGACTCCAAAGACAGTAACCACATTCAGGAAATATGCACCCTCAGCACTTTTAGTTAAGATGAAGCTCTAAAAGATTCTAATATTTTGGCATATTGCAGAAGTGGGCAACTCCAGGTCTCGCGGGCCGGTGTGTATGCAGGTTTTTACTGCCACCAGTTACCCTGGCTCAATCAGCTAATTAGTTGTATACACCATAACCGATTCACTCGTAAATTACACCACGATAAATCGCTACAATACATGCATGCCAACATAAGAACATTCATCAGCTGCTTTTAATATCGTAGAATGTAGATAAAATATCAGATCATGTAAATTATTTGGTTAATTAAATAATTGGTAACTGGTGGCAGCAAAAACCCACCCCTGGCATATTGCCTCCATCACTGAAATGGCATCTCATGATAGCAATATACCAATAATATGTTTGAATCAGATGAAGGCAGTTTGCCAAAATGTTTGAATGTTTTCACCTTGTAGTAACTAAAAATTAGTCTGGATCTTTCTGGAATGTCTATGCTAAATTCTTTAAATATAACCCAAAGGGCTGAATGAGAATACAAAAAATATCTCTTTAAAAATTACTCCAAAGGCACCCGTGATAGATCTGTATGTACAGGGTAAACAAGTGTACCATAATAATAATAATAATAATAATAATAATAATAATAATAATAATAATAATAATAAAAGAAGAAGGTTCAAGGTTCAATTTTATTGTCAACTCTACTATATATACAAGACATACAGAGGATTGAAATTTTGTTCCTCTCATCATCCACGGTGCAAAGAAAAAGATAAACATAAAATACAAACACATACACAATATAAAAAGATATAAATCTAAAAGTGCGTGAAAATATAAAATACAAGTAAATCTAAAACTAAGATACATATAGTGCAAATGGACGCAGTGCAAGTATGGATGTAATGTTACAGTGAAGAATGTGTAACCAATATTGTGTGTCTACCTACAAAAATATAATTTTCTTATATTTGTGTTTCAACAAAAAGGGACATTCACTGTTTGTTTGAATCAAACACGTGCACGTGTGTATTTATGTACATGTGCATGTCTGTGTAAGTGTGTGCCATGACGGCTGTTCTACAGGAGTTATACAGATGTCTGCGGTGTTTTAAACTTAAGCTTAAGCTAATTGGCTGAAAATAGGTTAATTAGTATGTATTACAGTAATTATTAATGTGCTATGCGATGACTATAATACGGTTGATCAGAGGCCCAGCTAATGGGGACAAATATGAACAGAAGCTGATGCAAAGGAACTGTAGAGCTATTTCACAACAAAAAGCATTTGTATAAAAGAACAGAAGACTGAGATCCCACTTACACACGACTCCACTCAACATTAACTGGAAGCAGACTCATGAAAACATAAGATCACCCTGGTAGGTAGACCCCCCCAAAACCCAACCCCCCACTAGGTTATTTTCTTCTCTCCTGCCTCACTTCCCTGTGTTCAAGTTCACTTAGTTACAGCCATACAGAATACTTTATGAAGTATGTTCATTCTTGCTAGAATGGGGTCTGCTTGTTCCTGGGCAATTGCTACCATGCCGGTTGTAGAGGTAGCTGGCTGTTAATCCTTTCACTTGAGAGATAAAAAAAAAGTTATAAGCTCACCTGCACAAGAAGCAGGTTTTTCTATTAATTCACAGACGCTTTCATTCTTTTAAAAATTTTTGGTCTTGACATCTGTTCCCCACCCGGTCACCCCAAACACCTGGAGGACGCAATTGCCAAAATAGCATCAAAGCATGAAACGTTAAAACTGAATGCTGTTTTTTATCTGTACCATTAGGTCAGATGTTATCTGTCTTTACAATGTCTTTGTTTTCTTTGCATTTTATAATTGTGATCATAAAAACAAGTAATTATTGGGAAAAAAAGACATTTCATCTATATATGAGAGGTTATACTAAGGTAGTATAGTATTTGTTGGCCAAGAGAGGATGGTGGCTGTGACAGTGGTATCTGTGGTGACCAGAGATTTAGCCAATTCACTGGCCTATCTTATATGAGTCCAATAGAGACCACATGTACACTGGAAGAGTTATTTTAACACTGAGCATTTTATGGTGTGCTTTCACATTACACAACTAATTTTCAGGAACCACCCAGCAAAATTTCCCACATGATCAAGCTGTGAAACAATTAGTTATGACAAATAAACTAGCAGTGGTATATAAATATCAACTATTAATATTTCCATTACTACACAGACAATATTGGTCACCTAAACTTTAATAATATAAATGAAATGCCTTGTTATTTCACATTATTTCGTTTTATCCGTAAACATATTTCAGCAAAAGTAAAAGCAGTTTTATGAATCAGACATGAACAGTAACTGTAATGAAAATTGATGCCTCAAGTATAGAGCAAAGTATCCAAGCCAAAGGGAAATCCTTCTTTTAATTATCATTTATTCCAGATCAACAGCATAACTTTGGAAGCAGTAGCAAAAAGCCTGACGTCTTGGTCTGCATGGCAACAGCAGGTCCACCCATTGGCCTTATCAGCTGACAACAGACTCTTTGCACAGACTGACACACATATGATACCCATATTACCAACACTTGTCTTATTCCTTTCACTGACTTCCCCTTCACATTCTCATCCTGATCTCACCCTCCTCTACCCCTGGGTCTGTCTTCTGTCTACAACATCAATGATGTACAAATGTTTATTACAAAAGAGTTCAGTCGTATAAATGAACAAAATGCTTTTCAAAGATATTGTTATAAATGTGTTCATCATTGACCTATTAGTCAGGGAAAGTGTCCCAATGTACTTCCAGACTACACGTTTACTGACCCAACAAGGCATAGGAGGCCTTTGGCCTGGGCTTCTACTCATTTATATCTCCTTTTCTCTTTTTAAACAATTTAGCTTTTTCAAGGCCAGCCCTAAATATGAGTGTCTTTCTCAGTTGTTCAACTCTAAATTATAGTTCACAACTAAATCTTTTTTTGTGTTTTGTTACTTGCATAATCACCACTATTCTCAAATAAAACTACCACTGGAATGTTACCAAATTGTGTGCTGTGTGCAGTGTGCAGTATGCTGTGTGCTGTGTGCTGTGTGCAGTGTGCAGTGTGCTGTGTGCAGTGTGCAGTGTGCTGTGTGCTGTGTGCTGTGTGCAGTGTGCTGTGTGCTGTGTGCTGTGTGCAGTGTGCTGTGTGCTGTGTGCAGTGTGCTGTGTGCAGCGACAAACAGAGCAAAGAACGTGGTGAGAGAAGGAAAAAAAACATGAGTGAGAAAGAGTGCTGCTGCTTGTAAATTATGTCTTCAAAAAGGATGATGAGGGTAGATCTCGATGTATCGCCTTTTAACTTACATACTTACAGTATAGCTATAGTACATTGTCTTAAAAAGTACTGTATTCCAGATCATCAAAGTAATTGTTTGACCATTTCAGAGACCAATAGGCAATAAATATGAAGTAAAAGGTATTTTTTTAGAAAGTGGAGATTGCCAGGTACATGCATTGATCCTTGGTACAGTTTTGAGAAACAAATAAATATTACTTACATTGCATACACACACACACACACGCACGCACGCACGCACGCACGCACGCACACACACACACACACACACACACACACAACAAATAACCAGATAACAAAGAATGGCAATGACTCTTTCAGTATGATAAAATCCAAGTCTTTCTGTTCTTATTCAAAGAAGTGCTGGGCAATTGTTTCTTATGATGAGTGTCAGGGGTTTTTTCACGTAATCTGTTTATCAACAGTCCAAGTAACCTAAACCACCATCTGTTTTAAAGAAAACACATCAAAACCCATGCAATTTGGCACTCTGAGCATCGCACACAACGCTATTCTGGTGGCAGGGAAATAATGTGCACAAATTTGACTATTTGCTTTTGTTATAATTGGCTATAAATGGGCTTTATTTTCCCTTTCCTGCTTTTGCCTTGATGGGTCAGGGTTGTGTTTCCCAGGCCAGTGAGCAGGGGATACAGTGCAGCAGAGGCAAATTTGGATGTCACCAGAAACTGTTTGAGATTAGACTACCAGCTACTTACTTATAAACAGATGCAGATGGACCTCTGCATACTCCCTTTCAGTTTATTAGAGCGCTTCTTTATTTTTTCGGTCACTATTGGGTTTTCCAACTTCCAAATGAATCAAACCTAATTTCCAGACCGGGTAGTGCAGTAGAATGCTTGCCTTTGAAACCCCTTCTTTTTCCATTCACTGTGTTTTAAAAGCGAGTTAAGAATGGGGTGGGCAAGTGTCACAGAGTTTCTGCAGCACTTCAGGGTAGTTTAAAATCAACCTAAAACCTAAATGTCAGAATACCACATTATCACAATCATTATGAAAGAAGCCCGAACCACAGAGAGTAAACAAACATTAAAGAAGACGGGAATTATAGGAAATGTCATTTCGTCAGCCTTGCACCTATTCCTATTCGGTCTGCATTGCTTTCTGAATTGAAATAAAGACAAAGCAGTCTTTTTATGTAAAGAATTAACGTAGTGTATGCGAGACATTTGATGGTATTTTGAGACTCAAAAATGGGACCGTTGGGACGTAAAATAGAGATATTCAAGATATTCATTTGGATATAAAATAAAGCTACTCATTTTATAATTAAAATAGGTCCGGGAATGTTGTCAACCCATTCGAACAAATGTATAGTTTAAAAAAAAATTATAATATTTTCAAATGATTAAAATGAGACATTTTAGTAACATGTTCGAGTTTAAATGTTTTTGTTTGTTCTGTCAGATCTTTGTATGTTCAATTTATGACAAACTCGAATGTTTCAATGACATTAAGATTAAATATTTGTGAGAGGATGAAAAAGTCTCTGGCATATCCATTGCCAGTTGACACCTGACTAAATTCTATCACAGTGATCAGCCAGAATCAACAAATGTATCTTCATCTGGTATTGTGCACATGCAATTTACTATAGAACTCACGCTTTAAGTTTGAAATAATCAAAAAACATAAAGAACTGAGTCTTGTCTTCATTCAAATTGGTAGCTCAGGTGCATTCTGGAGTTTTAAATAAGCTATTAAGAGTTATATATAAACATGTAATAAATATCCAAATGTTTCAATCATATTGTTAATCATTCCAGAGATTTGTGTATAAGTGTAATAGCTTGCAACTAAATACTAACTATAACTATTGAAGATAATATATTCATGTTTTTATGTATTTTGTTCCTCATCCTATGTATATAAATACTTTTATGATTTCTATAAATGTATCTTTTTGCTCAAACTTATCTAATAATTGTGTTTCTTCATGATTGTATGTCTAAAACCAGGTTTGAAAATCACTGTAGTATGAATGTCAATCTTTATTAATGTTTCTTGGTGGTTTATTGAAGTGAAAATTCAAAGGGCATTTACAATGTTGAAATTCTATATAACTGATATTTTACAAACAAATACAGTTTTTCCAGGTATCTCTTTAGGAAAGAAAGCATCCTTGGACCATGCAGCGAACCCTTGTTTAATAATACCCTGGATAATTACTTGTAATTATGTTTTACCACTTCTCACTGTAGAAGACTCACAGGCGGATGACAAATAATCTTCCTGTAATGTCCTCATAATGTAGACAGAGCTGATCATTGAAGTGATTATGAGATAGGATTAGTCAGAAAAAAAAATGTCTTGAATCTTAAAATGTGAATTTGTTTTTATTTTTGACTGATAAAAATATATCAGATGACTTACAGATTCTCAAAATCAGTTAACCATTTAGGAAAAAGCATATGTGGATGTATTCAATACGTTTAAAAGTGATACAAACCGACAGAAAATATGTAAAATATGCAAATATCTAAATACATTTGTTCAGCTGATTCAAACAAAATTTCTCTCCATACATCATACATCTGTGCAAACACTATAATGATGTTCACTTCATCAGATACCTTTTTATTCAAACACATTAATTAATGTGTTGTACTCTAGAAACGAATATAAGAACATTAAATAGTTATATTTTAAAAATGAAAGATTTCCTACACCCAAAACAGAAAGTGAATGAAAACACAAATTGTGATTTGTATTTGTATATAGAATAATAGCCTTCTAGGAAGCCTTCTATTTTCCAAAAATCAACACATATATTTGCCAACTGGATAAAACGTAATGTCGTTAGTTGAGCAGTAAGGACTTCTCCCGTTTTTAAGACCAAGTAAGCATTTTATTACTTACCATGATAGGTAAGCTGGTAAAATAATCAAATAAACATACACATACTTTTAAATTAAAAAACACGTAACAAGAGGTATGTAAGGATTTTTAAAAACCCATTAAGTTTTAAGTATATTATATACATAAACGTTCATGTTTCATGTATTATACTGTAGTTGTAGCCTACTTACTTCCCGTTTGCCTCCAAGCAAAATGATTAATTGTATACCGCTTGTAGTTATCAGTCTTGATGAAAAACAAGCTATTTAACTTGCAACATTAAAAACGTTTGAACGAAAAATGTTTTTAGATAACAAAATATTTGACCAATAATTTTAAAAAAAATACACGTTTGTTTCACTGGAAGAATTTTTCAGATTTTTTTCAGAACTTGAATGTGTGTTTTCCCCTTTCAAAGAGCAAGCCAAAAAGATCATTGGAGACCTCAACCTCCCCCACCCCCAACTTACACTCTCTCACTCACAAACACATCAACCCGCAAGGAGAGTGCGTATAGAGGGAATGAGGAGGGGGGTTGAGGGGTTGGGGGTTGTGAGGAAACTGGCTGATATGCCCTGGAAGTAATTCTTTCGCCCCAAAACACAAGGTGAAACGGGACCACCAAAACACCACACGTGGGTCCCGCCTGCTTTCCCCATATCCAGGAGGCAACTGATGACATCTCTGGGAATATGGAGCTGCCTGTGCCTTTCCAATCTTAACCAGCAGTTATCACACGAACCTCCTGAGTTTTATGTGCATTCTGTTTTCGTGATTACAAGTGATTACTATATCTCACTTTACTACTACACTGTCGAGTTTTTAACTTTATACTAGCTACATATTAATTTGTTGTGGACACTTTTTTTCCCAAGTTAATTCGTAGATTTGCAGAAAGGGAATAAACATGGCGTAATATTTATTTAGATTAAATGATATAGGACTGCAATAACAAAATGTTTAAATGTTACATACTTTATTACAACAACATTCAAACATTGAAATATTGTCTGTAATTATTGTCCTTAAATTAAGATAGTAATGCATACTTAATAAAACAGCTGTGATACACACTCAAAATTATGCTGCAAATAATTTAACTATTTATTAAACATTTATTTATAACAAAATGGAGCATTCCAGCACACATGAAACAATAAACAAAACAAAAATCACAATGATCTAAAACAAGTATATGCTATAATATGGCATGCATTGAGAAAATTACGAAACTAAATATATATACAGCCTGATAATTCTTAATTTAGCTTAGGCCAGGCATTTTTATAAAATATTGCAACCATACACGATTCGTTTAAAGTAATCTAAAATGTCTATGTAGGTAAACATGCTTGTTTATTTACATATAAAATGTCAATTTTGCTGCAAACCGTCATAAACACGAGTTGAAGGATAATTATATAAAGTTGCACTTCATGTTCTATGAAGGAATAATGTCCACGTATTATTCGCGTGTCCGCTTAAGATAAATTAATTTCTGCAACTTAAACATCTTTATAATAAGGTTTCAGACAGCACGCCGCACGTGTAGCTTAATTTAGCTTTTTTTAAAATGGATTTATTCTGTACAGTCAACGAGAGCTTTAAAAAAAAGTTTACCAACCCCTGTAAAAAAGTTTGTGAAAGTGGACTGACGTCACACTCCCACAATGCTCGCGCCCCATAACTCTACTGCTGCAGCCTGAGGAGAGCGAGACACACTCAGGCCCCGAAAAAAGAAAAATTATTTAAAAAATTTGGAAAAAATAATAAAACAACAGATCGAGGAGCGAAAGACCGGGAAAGGTGATGTGGGGGCTCCCACGGTAGGTTTGCGTCGGGTCGAGGATGGAATGTTACCGGGGTTCCTTCTGAAATTGACTAGTGCGGTGCTGGAAACTTTTTGGTGGGTAACTGCTCATTTTTTGCAAGTCCTCCTAATGTGGCTGCACTTTCTGATGTATGCATGTTTATTTTTTATAAGATATCAATAATAATTGTTACTAGTTACATCGAGGGTCGATAGAGTTTTGTTCGTATGTCCCTGTATGCGTTGAATAGGCTGCTTTTTCAGTTATCGGGTGTCTTATTTTTTTTACTTATTTTGTGGGAGCATGTACAAGCATCGGGTATTTAATTTTTAATTACGTGATCGCCTGCTCGCCCGAAGCTTTGTCGATAAATATGTTGTGGTTTCGGTTGATCTAAGCTGCAAACAAAATGCATTTAATGTATAGGTACTTTTGCTTGACTGATTGATGTTCTATGAGAGTTTTGCTAGCGCTGTTGAATTTTACGCAATTTTTGTATATTTATCAAAGTGGCGAGCATGCCACTACATGGAGAGAGATAGAAGTAGGAGGAACGTCCTTGCTACGTTTGGGAGATAGGTAGGCTACTTGAAAATAAATAAAAAATAAATGGAATTTCGGCGTTGTTTTTTTAAAAATTTGTATACAATTTAAGCATCCATTTCAATTAGATGGATGTGGAGTAAAAAGCAAAACATCTTAACTTCGAATAGCTTATATTTGATGCAAGAATTCTGCAGCGCTATGGTGGTTTATCTACATCGTCGTTTGTTTTTCAATCATCGGATGTTTCTGGGTGGATTGTGTTGCGATGTGACTTTAGGCTACTGTCAGTGTTGGCTTGTGTGTGCTTTTGAAGAGGTAAATAACTTCCCTGTGGTGTCGAGGAGGGGGGGCGGGGGGACTACTTTGGATGCGGAGCTGAGTCCATATCAAATGCATTTGTTGTTGTTGTAGCCTATTGTTGTTTTGCAATCTTTGTCAGATACCTTCGTTTTTTGCATGGTTGGTTTGAGATGGAGGGACATATCTTATTAGCACATTCGTAATTTCGGGTAGCCATGTTCTTAAAAATATAACAGTTTGTGCAAGTACTAACGGCCAGATATTATTTGATACATCATCACTTGTTTTAGGCTACTTAGTTTAGCACTACAGCCCTTTACCCTGACATGTCATCTTGCAATCACTTTCTCTTACGCATTTTTTGGGCAAGACGACCACATGTGTATTTATCATCAGAAAAGCAGCATAGGCCTACACGTGTAGGGT
This sequence comes from Ilyophis sp. 1 JC-2022, assembly GCA_022702515.1. Classification (NCBI taxonomy): domain Eukaryota; kingdom Metazoa; phylum Chordata; class Actinopteri; order Anguilliformes; family Synaphobranchidae; genus Ilyophis; species Ilyophis sp. 1 JC-2022. The sequence continues at coordinate 47,249,643 of CM040402.1, forward strand.
ATTTCGATCATTTAAACATTCTTAGCGTCAATATGTTCACCCATCTCGTGCACGGAAGTTTTTAAATAGGACTTGTTCTCTCTGGTAAAACACCTGTAGGCTACCATATAGCTAGTAAATGCAACAGTTTATGATCTGGCTAAATGTGTGCAGTGTCAATAAGTTAAAGTTTTACTTCCAATAGTCGTCAGAAAACATTGAAATAACTTTTGTTATGCTATTCCAGATTTTAGACAGATTGTTGTTAAGTAGAGAGTCTCCGATCGTTTGGCATATAGGTTATGTTAAAAAAACTATAGGTGATATAATGGTGTATAGAAAAAACAACCACGTTTTGTTACGGAAGGCATTATCCTGATCTATAAGGCGCATTGAAGTGCATATGGTGTCAAAGACAGCAGAAGTAAAGCAATGTGACTAGCGCCAACTAAAACCTCTTAAAATGTCTACTCCAAGGCCGGTTGTTCTTCAGTAGCCTTTACCAAACGTCTCCATTGGTATCTCATTATATTCCGCGAAACTGTGACGAGCGCAGCCCAGCAAGACCCCATTTCCACAGCCTCGAGCTACATAATAAGGAAATGGAAGTGAGATCGTCACGAGACAATGCTTGTGTTATTGTCGTCGTTGCAGTGCAAGTTGAAACACATATGAAGATGTTAGTTCTTTTTTTCTGTTTCATTTAACCGCCAACTTGACGAACCACTCCTGAGTTAGCTGTTTTACATCCTCTCATTCATTTTCTTCTTAGATTCTACGGTTAAATATTCCTGCAATGCTCTATGTTTGTGTAGCTTTGTTTACGCGTGCAGTACTGTTTAAACGTCACTGCCCGAGCTTTGCGTTCTTAAAATAGCATTATGCACATCGTTACTATTGTCCAAATGGGCATGCAGGAAGATAACCGTTTAAAAATAATATAGATTGTATTCCGAACATCTTTACCAATCCATTCCTGGACAATAGGGTTTTAACCCCGCTTGTGTTTGTTATAATTTTGATTATTACCATACCATAACTTGTTAGTTTAACTACCTGCATAAACAAAACTTTTCAATTACTTGTTTTGCATGTAGATCATAGAAACGCATACTGAAAAACTGGACAACATCTATCATATCTTTTATGATTCTTTTAAGAATATGACTTGCTATTTCTGCTATAGTATGTTTATATGGCATCTGCTGTGACACAATATATTTGTTTAAATATTGTATAAGAGACAAGCTTCCATGTTGCAGTTTTTTTATGTTGGAAAAAAAAGGAAAATATACAGCTAGAATTTCACTATTAGTTCTGTTTTTAACTCATTTGTTCATTTAACTGGCAGTAATATGCATGCCTGCTTGGGAGTGTGAGGAGGGATTTTCTGTGAAAATGTCCCACAATCCTCTTTACCTCTGTGGGTAGTATTCTGATTACCATTATAAAAGACCATCAGTTAGGTTAATCGGAAGGACAACCCCTGGAGACGACAAACGGCAGTTAATAACCAGAAACCGTTGTATGGGAATTTTTGCTCTATACATTCTATTTCTGTGCAATGTTTAAAATGGATGTTAACATAATGGAGCTAAGAAAGTTGACTCATCTATTTGCCTGTAAGTGCATTGTGAGAATATAAATATATCTGCTGCCAGAGAGAAATAGACCAGAGAGATCAGAGATCATCCATGTGTGCCATTTAGGAATATATTTCTGTTGTCGGGCGTCATACAGATAGTAGCCAAGACAACTTTTGAATTTTAAGAACCTTAAGTATACCTGCCTCCGAAAAATGTGGGGACCATTGGTCAAGTTCATTGTTTGACCATTACTTTGTTCCACAGCTGTTGAGCTGGATAATTACCTACAAACCCCTGAAAACAATGAGTATCGGGTTTCTGAAACTACAGGTGACTTTGTACAATAATCTTTTTCTCCTACAAATTGGTTTGGCCATGGCCATATCATTTATTGAACATTTAATGTGCCAATTAGGTGTGACAAAACAACCACTGGTAACTTAAATATGTCCCCAAGAGTGGCCTTAATGTTTTTTTGTTTGAAGAAATAATAAAAAATTCTAAATTAAATTACTCATTATTACTAATTTGGAATTGTGTCCTCAGAGCCACATGTGTTCCTTTTGTTTGCTGTAGCTAAGGGTAGTAAGTAACTGTCTTTAACCAAGTGATAGTGTGATAGAAGTGTTGATGGAAAACAGCACTTTGCTCACAATACCAGACAACATAGCCGGCCATATGCATTCTGACTGCACTTGCAGTATGCAGCATCTGAAATCGTAAGAGGACGCTAGATGCTTGAACCACATACTGACATCATTCATCTGGATCTTTTTTCTGGGAAGAGTAAGGCCGCTGGGGATTTCAGTTTAGGGTTCTATCCATCATGTTAAAATGGGTGTGTGTTACTTTGTGTGTGTGTGTGTGTGTGTACATACACATAAACCTACATACATACAGGCAAACATGCATACGACATTTAGCCTGTTGGCACAAGTCTCTAAATTTGATTGAATGAGCAAAACTTATAAAGTTATGTTTGGGGGACAGAAGTTTCAGAAAAAGAGGAGAAAAGTAAATCAGTTTTTGCTGTAGTAACATATTTTATTATTATTAATTTTAGGCATAATATGGGCACATGGAATAGGACAATGTAGACTGCTCTGTGAAAGTTGCAGAGAAGTGCAGTGAAAGTTCAAACAAAAATGTCTGCGTTTGCCATTTTTCAGACCTATTAGTCTGACTGCTGCCCCAACAGAATATTTGTATCTTGTGAGTAATGACTAATATTTGTGGAAAGCTCAGTGTTACATGAGAAAAAACATCTCACAGAATAAATACAATGTCAATGAAACATGTTAGTGATGAATGAAACATGATACATTTACATTTTAGGCATTTCATGGACGATATTATGCATAGTTTACATTATTTACATACCATTTATAACAGGATATTTACTGAAGCATTTCAGGTCAAGTATTGTGATCAAGGGTACAACATCAGTGTCCTACCTGGCAATCGAACCAACAACCTCAGCGTTGAAAAGCCCAATTTCCTAACCTATTATGCCACACTTCTGCCCCATCGCATTAGAATATGTGTATTGTCAGTGCTGACCATTATCCCATGTAAATATTATCTTTGTATAATTGGTGACATAGCTGTACATTTATGCTTGACTGGATTACAGTGTATTAAATATGGTGTACTGAAGGAAATGTATGTATTCAGATATATTATTACTGGATCTCCAACACTTTTTCTAAGGTAAACAGATGTAAAAAGTTTCGCATTAAAATGTCTGAACAACTTCATATTTGCATGTAATCTGCAATAACCTTACTTTAACCTTATTTCAACAATAATTAAATGTAGTAGCAATCTATTGAACACACCTGAAAAAAATGTTGGTCACTCGTGAGCTTGTACTCTGATCAGGCAGTCATATATTTGTTGATATATTTGGATAAAGCAAGGATTGGTCAGTATGTTTAAACCCAATGTGATAGTAAATTGCAAGTGAATGCAAGTGTAATTGTTCTTGTTAAATGCGACAGACACACATCCAGTCTGCCGGTTAGTAAAGAAAAAAAAACTGCTGCTGTCAACAGTGCTGCACAGTGTTGAATGCTGAGATAAATTCATAAGTGGTCAGACTTGCTGCTAAATGATTAAAACGAAGCACGTGTTAAGGAATGTCAGCAGTGTCCCTTACCTCTTGACCCAGGATGAAAGAACAAGGGACATAACTGGCGAGATGTCAGGTATTATGTCTGATGGCGAAAGGCTCATTATTAGAGGTGATTTCCATAATTTTCTTTACAGTTTGTTTTCCATACATCATTCAGATGGACCTGTTTTAGATTGGGTGTGGCACTGAGTTTTCTTTCAGCAGAGTTACACCCAGTTACCCATGTCATGTTGTGAAATATTGGGATAGTTACAATACTACAGATTTTGTATTATTATTTTCTTTTAGGTTTGTTCAGAAATAGCATTCCACATTGTGATTTCAAATAGCTAGGGGTCTTGAGATAAACAATATAGCCAGAAATATATGCACAGAAGTTCAAGAGCAGTTTTAATGATGAAATGTGTTGATCATGTGATTATTACGGCCCCATATATGATCCAATAAGGCCCCATATATGATCCAATGGTTTGCATTGTTGTCATTTTTATTTGTTTCTTAACCTGTAACTGCATACAAGTTAGAGTTTTGGTGCCGATGTTTATGTGGTATGAACATGGCATAAAATGAACAGGGCACCAATGGGCACTTCTTGATAGGTGTGTGTCATTATTATGTGTGATCCAGAACTACATACAGCAAGTACACAAATACAGATAAACTTTTGTGTAATGATAATGTCCCCTTAAGTACCCCTACCTCCCCCCCCCCCCCCCCTTGTGATTGTTGTTTGTTTAATTCCCCCCCCCCCCCCAAAAAAAAAAAAAAAAAAAAAAAAAAAAAATAAATCCCCAATCATACTGCTGCGCCTAGCGCTTAGATGTTGTTTTTTTTTTTTTTTGTTTTTTTTTTTTAACGCACTTGTTACTAGTTCGGAAATGCACTATGTACGTCGCTCTGGATAAGAGCGTCTGCTAAATGTCTATAATGTAATGTAAAAGTACAAGCACTGCTAGCAGAAAATGAACACAAAAGTCATCAAACTTGTTCAGTAACTAAATGGATCTTGGTACTTTTCCTTTTTTAAACAGACAACTTGGCTCTTCTATACTTCCAAATCTTTAGTAGATTTTCAAATAATCTTTGTTTATTTGACTTTTTTTTATCATCTGGATGTGGAAATTACTGATGGTAGTCTGGTGTTTCAACAAATACTTAGCAAGCTCACATTATATATATACAGTATACATATAGCCAGTGAACTGTAATTGGTTTATATATTTAAGTGATACCTCATTTCCAAATCATAGACTTCTGTTTGCTAGAGATAGCAAAGGATGATTACTGTGCCATGAAATATGGCACATGCATAGCAATATATCAGCAGGTATATGATCAAAATATAAGTGAATTAAATAAATTCATATTTGTATATTATTTATGATAAAAAGCAATGGTTCTCTCCTCTTCTCTTGATTGATTTCTGCAATACTGAATATGCTAAACCACCCAAAAATATTTCAAGTGTGTGCACCTACCGGTTGTGTCATTATCAACACTTTCCAGTTGTCGGAATTGGCATTTCCATTATTAAGCTGAGTAGATCATTTAAAAAAAATTTTTTTCTTGTTATCATATTGTTAAATAGTGTGTTCAGTGTGGTAATGCAAGGAATGCTTTGTGTGGCTTTGTCAATCCAATTATGCAGCTATTTTGGGAAAGAATCAAATAACAGCTTATATTGATCTAAGTATTTGTTTTTATCACACTACTTCAAGACAATGGAAATACAGTGTGTTCTGAAGGCATAGTTTTATTATCCATAGCAGTATTTTTTGAAAGGGACAGTTGAGCACTGTTTTGTTCAAAGGCACAATTGGTAATTCATTCTGCTTTGAAATGCCACGCTGCTGTATTTGCGTTTTTTGATCTGTAACTAGACTGAGCTAGTTTTTTAGAACAATGAAAGGCAATAATAAAACAACAAAGTGGCAGCTTTTCGAGGCCGCTTAAATGTTCTTAAATTGGAGCTGCTAAAGGGAAGTTAGCGATTGTCGTTACCATCAGCCTAAATGTTATAGTCATAGTTTTGATTTTCGTTACCATCAGCCTAAATGTTATAGTCATAGTTTTGATTTTCGTTACCATCAGCCTAAATGTTATAGTCATAGTTTTGATTTTCGTTACCATCAGCCTAAATGTTATAGTCATAGTTTTGATTGTCGTTACCATCAGCCTAAATGTTATAGTCATAGTTTTGAGGCGCTTGATTGAAAATGCATCTCATCACAATACATTTTATTTAGTTATTTTATTTATTTATTATTTTAAGTATAGAAAAATATCAGGCAATACAACACAGTGATTGCTTGAGAATTATGTGCCTGGCAGCAAGTATGCTAATGCTACAATAAACACAAATAATAATAAAAAATATATACAGTATGTGTGTCACAAAAGTTTTAAAAGCACTGTTGAAGTCTGCAAAATTCAGTTCAATTTTATGAGTTAGCAGATGAAAACAAGGTTTTAATAGCTCATGATTCATGCATCAAGCATGTATGGTTTTGATGACACATCTCCTGTTCTTTGCAAAGTGATTTAAAAAAAATATTGCCAGCTTTCTCAGTGGATGGCATTTCAAACCACATCATGCATCAGCCAGACGCCTTCCTGTCCCACTTACATGCATTTGTCCAGATGCACTATAGCAGTCCTACAGGCAAAAGTACTACAGCAGAGTAGCATCCCCATGATGGCTGGGTTAAGCACAAAGCATGCCGCAAATAAGAGAAGTGACCGTATGCATCGGTTTGAGGGGAGACAGGGAGACATGTCACCTCCAATATTTTCATATGAATTGATCTCTAGACAAGCTAGTATAGCCTACTTGTCAGACTTTTGACAAAGAGAGGCTAGGTGGTCCAGCAGTGTGTCTCCCACCAAAGTTGAACTGAAACCTATGCCTATGGCTGCATTCTTTTATGAAAGTAGACGAGTAAGCTTTTTCACCCGGGCAAATGATGAAGCTTGTTTTTTAGTTGTTTTCCATCAGAAGATGTGGGCTCCACACACAGAATAATATACTGTATCTGCCTGCCAGCTGAGAGAGAGGGAGAGAGAGAGAGTAAGTGAAAGAGAAAGAGTAAAGAGTACCACACACACAGAATAATATACTGTATCTGCCTGCCAGCTGAGAGAGAGGGAGAGAGAGAGAGTAAGTGAAAGAGAAAGAATAAAGAGTACCACACACACACACCGCATTCAGGGTGATATTTTGACCAGCATCAGGCTTTGCACTACACTAGTCCTGGTAGTATTGGTAGGACCTTTTCTACCCGGATCAGAGTGGCTCCTCCCCTGAAAGATTCTCGGTGCCGTGCCGAGATCTGGATCTGTTCCCCTTACTCCGAGGATGCTGCTCCGAGGTAGAGCTGTGCGTGTGGCGGGCATTCTCTCCTGCCCCCATGAGTCAAAGTGGGTTCCTCCTATCTGGCTCATCTTACTTAGAAAGAACAGCCCCCCCCCACACCCACACACACACACAAACCCCTGCTCAAAGTGCAGTTTGGCAGGATGGTCCCTGAGAAGCGAGTTTCTCTCAGCCGCCTCTGCTGGGCTATGACAGGGAGGCATGCAGGGCTGGGCTGCGTGAAAGGGCTTTTCAACATCGACTCTTTCGCCACTGGATTCCTCCAGCATTTGGACAGGCTTTGATCAGCTAATTTACCGATCCACAATGGCCCAGTGAGCCCAGCAGAGAGGAGGAGCATCAGGGGCAGGGAGAGTAAAGGGGGAGTGGAGTCGCTGAGGTGAGTCGGGGTCTTATGTTTCAGGAAGGGCCTCTCAGAGAGTACCTGACCAGCAGTAGGAGTCGAGACAGTGGAACGGTCAGAACGTGGTGGACGATGTCACCTTTTGCTTTTTTAACCTGCTTTAAAAAAAATGTTTTATCAAAAATGGTGGCCAATGTGGGGCTGAGCATATCCAATTCCCACCCCAGTTTGGAATGGCAAATCTTCTGCAACCGCAGCCGGGTTCTTGCAGCAAACTGCCGATTCGGGAGAATGTGGACATCCACGGTTCCTCTGAAACATGCAGTGTCACCGGCTGCTTCTTTTCACACCGCAGACTACAGCTATGCTAAGATAGAGCGGAGTTGGAGGAATATCTTTCATATGTGTGTTTGACTGCAAACCGGCGGGGGTTGCTAGACAGCTAGACGCGGAACCCAGTCGCCAATTGCACGTCACCCTATGGAGCTACCGGCCACATTCAGCATTGGTATAGTCTGGATTCGAACCGATGCCGTGAGGCTCGTCCATGCACCACGGCGTGGTGCCTTAACCGAATGAGCCACCCTGCAGCCCCAACGCTGCTTTCTTGCTGCTATTGCTGTGCACTGGACTTCGGGCATTCTGAGTTTGTCAGGGTGATGCTGGGGCAGTCCATTACGTCTCCATTTGGAATACAGACTTGGAAATGCAGGCAATATAGTTTTTTTAATGAATGCATAGTTTATCTGATCCGTTTTGCGTATTGTTACTAGTAGCTATTGATGGCTTAGTGGTACCCTTCAACATATACTGCCATACCATTTATATTAATGGACCATCACAAGGATGAGGCCAGCGTTTGACTTTACTGTATCCGTTTACATTTCTTCAAAATTGGTGTCATAGCTATTGGTGTCGTAGTGGACACTTGGTAAAGCGTGCACAAATTGTGTATCAAAGTAGTGAATAAACATATGTTTACATAATATATGTTCATTTGCTACTTTGATAAATAATTGTGTGTGTGTGTGTGTGTGTGTGTATTTATATGTAATACATACAGTGTTTGTTGAAAAATATCTAAATTTGAAATAGAAAAGATGACAATGAAAAAATACGTTGATAAAACCTTTTTCATAGTCCTTCCACGTTTTTTTTTTAATAGTAACTGGCACAAGAATAGCATATTTGTTCGTTTTTGGGTAATGAAATAAAAGCTATGTACAGAATATTATGTACAGTTTTTATTTTTGTCTGCTTGCAGTCATCTCTTGTGGCAATGAATACCAGTTTTCTGCATTAGGGTTGCACCAGTTTTCTGCTGGGGTTGACATGGGATATTGAACCCAAATGGGTGTTTGACCATTTACACCACACTATGGTAGAAATACAGAGGCCTCGCCATTCACACAAGACCTGGGTCCGCAAGTTTACTTATGTAAACGTTCCTTTTTTTCTTGCTAATACAGCTAGTTTGGTAGCTGGCTAGGGAATAAAATGTAGTTTTCCATTACACTGGCTTAACCTGGTATAATAACTCCAGAATCGATAATCCAATGATATTCTCCACATCTTGCAATTATGCTTTTATGTAAAATGTAGCCTATGTCACAAAACATTTTAAGTAACATAATAAATGTTATCTAATATTCACCGTTACATATTCACCTGTGACAACTGAGCAGTCCTCTTCTTGTGTGAATCTAGGTGTGAATATAGGTAGCGATAAGGAATATAGGCTATATTTTAATGAATATGGTTATAATCATTTATATTAAAGATTTGGAACATTGTTTCTGCATAAGGGCAGTTGTAAGACTTGGAGCACTACATTAGGATGCTGTTTCAGGAAAGTTGGGCCAAACACATGGCAAAATTGAGGGTTGTGAGCTAACCATGCTGCATAGAGTAGCCCATGTCCCCGCTTTCATACCGAAGCCATATCAAACCCGCGTCAATCCCAGGTTGTGGCCAGGGTTATGGCCCTGGGTCGGATAACCATTCACACCAACGGTAAACATGGGTTTTACCTGGGTCGTTGCTTTAGTGTGAAAGGGGTATTAGACTGGTGATTCCACAATATCCTTGTTTGTCGCTATTCACTTTTCCATTATAAAACACTCTTACTCTTACTCTCTCGCTCTCTCTCTTTCTCACATGGACACGCACACACACACAGACACACGCACACACACACACGCACACACACACACAAAACCCCAGCATGTTGCAGTGCTTTGGCATTACCCCTGTGACTCTCTACCCCCCCCCCCCCCCTCTCTCTTTCTCTCTCTCTCTTTCTCTCTCTCTTTCTCATGGACAGTGCTCAGCTACTAGCCACAGCTCACCCCTGTTGCTGAGCACAGTTCAAGTAGATCACCAGAGGCAGGTTCCCCCTCATGGGGGAGAGGGAAGAAAAGAAGGAAAGAGAGGGAAAGAGGGAGAGAGAGACACTAAACATTAACAAATGGCTGTGCTCTCTCTTCTCCTCAAACACCAGGACAAAAAAAATGAAAGTGGAATGACAACTGTGAGTCCCTTTCTGCATCCCCTCCAGGGCCAGTGTGAAGTTTTCAGTTTGATTGAAGGCCCCTTTTCTGTGGTGTGTGGTGTGAAAGCTGTCCTAATTGAATGATAAAGTGCCCTGGGATGGAGCCTGGAGAATGGGTAACAATGCGCAGCCTGTGTGTGGTAGGGGGATTTTGGTTCAGGTCCAGCCTTCGCCTCTCCACTCCGAGAGGGGGTCTATTATAACCCTCTCTGCTGGACTTGATCACGTGACAGCCCTCTCTCCCCCGCCCTCCCCCCACCACCACCCTTTCCCAGCCAATCACGGGAAGCAGCTCCCGTTCACTCTGCTCATGTGGTTCAATGGCCTCATTTTGCAAGCAACTGACTTTCAGCAGCTAGCTGTTCATTGCTGTTTGGGAGAGTGAGGGAAAAAAACCCTCATCCAACCATAGAAGTACAATGACTAGAATGGCCGTGCTCATAAAATCTAAGAGTCAGACCCTGTGGCTTAGTAGATAGGGTCATATTTTTTATTCTTCATCTACACTCTCAGACATAAAGGTACAGTGGAGGTACATTTTTCTTCTTTAAGGAACACATTTTCCAAATGTAGCTATTTGGGTACTAATAAGTACCTTTTTACTTTTTTTTGTTACGATTTTATGTACCCATAGGGTACCACCTCAGTGACAAGCATTTTTCTGAGAGTGTACTGTAAATACTGTTGTAACTCCAAATTGTTATGTAGCTGTACTGTGTGTGTGCGTGCGGGCGTGAGTGTGTGTGTGTGTGTACATGTTCGCATGTGCGTGTGGGTGTGTGTGTGTTCATCTTGGGAGCTAGTTTGGATAGGATAGTTTTCACAATCAAGTAGAACCTTTGACCAATGTAATGATTTTGTACATTTCACCTATTTTACTGGGGGTGTATTATTCAATGACTCATGGCGTTGAATGTGCTGTTGTCTTCAATGACCACTTTTCCTGAAAGATTTATAAAGCAGACATCATTTTACAGATACCAGGTTGGTTCTTATTATTCCACTACAAAACAGCATCAGAAATTAAATAATGAAACTGATTAATTAAACCAATCTGTCCCATTTTAATAATCTGGGATATCTCTCAGACATTATTTTTTAAATTGTTGTTCAGTGATATTTTAGTTTGTGATGTTTTAAAGTGATATTGCAGTCAAAAACCAACGTTTCCCGTTGAAAACCGATGTTTTGGGTTAGATTATGATCATATACAACTGTTTATGTCCGAAAATCTCATGTTTAGTCAAAATGTTTTTGTGTAGGTTTACCAATACGCTGGTTTCCGGGGATTTGTGACGTCACCAGACCCTTATCATAAAAATGGGTGGAGTTGAGGTGGTCCTAGGGGTGGTCTCGGCTGGTCTCGGCCATTTTGTTGTTTGTTTAGTAGTGAGGCGAGAGCAGGAAGGGGGCTGAGTCAGTTCACCAAGACACACCCTTTCACTCTTTGACTGTATGAATATTCATAATATGACTATGTGGCATCATCGTCATATGACCACACCTAGTTCCAGTTCAAATTGAAGCGGTAAAAAAGCCTTAGAAAAGGCTCTGCAGTATCTCTTTAAGAACACATTATGTCACACGAATGCAGTAAAATAGTCATATAGGATACTGTGTGAAATTACAGACCAAGTGAAATGCCATCCCTGTGCTTATTTGAGTTTGTGTCAGAATAAATGTGTTTTGTGGTGTTCTGTGCTTTGTCTCACCAAAATTGTAGATTGGTAATTCCTCTAGCTGGCTGTGTGCGTGCGTGCGTGCGAGAAAGAGAGAGAGAGAGAGGGAAGGAGGGGGCGGAATTGAGTAGCATCTGGGATCAAGCAGTATCTCAGACAAAGCTGTTGGCATAGCAGGCAATCTGTTAACTATTTTACTCCAGCATTTGAAACCTAATCCTTTTTCCAAGATTACTGTAAATGGGTTATTTTTCTACCTCTCACAAACACACACTCACACACGCACGCATACACATGTAGTCATGTACACACACAGGCGTACAAACAGAAAGACTCGCGCACACACACACAGCACACCCACACATAGAAACAGCTGTGTATGCGCACACGCACACAGTGAGGACCGACCTCCAGCTGCCCTGTCACCCGAGCAAGTGGTGCCTCTCTCTGCGGATGGGGAGAGAGGAGAAAGGTGGAGTGTTAACAGGTGCTAATGAACAACTCCCAAGCTGCCAGGGGTCTTCCTTCCTCAGGAGGTTTCACTGTTAGCCCTCTCCCAGATGCCGGAGTAGAATGCTGATGCTGTCAGACTCCCCTTTCTCTCTTGTACTGTGCCGGACATGGGGGTGGGGGGGGGGACGTGGGGGGGAGGTCAGTGAAACAGTGCTTTCCCCATGTGGCAAAATAGCTAGCTTGACAGTTCAGGTTTGTGGTGATTCCAATCTGAGAATGGGCTGCTTTCCTCTGATATTCTGATATTCCAATGCCTATTTATCAAAGCCCATCACGTGAGTTTAGTGTTATATGGACATTTCTGTATCTCTGCGTTAGTAAAGGAGCAAGCTGCAAGATGGCTAAGATTTCAGCTTCGAAGTATAATTATGATTGTTGTACATTGTTCTTCATCTTCATTTTCACTTTCTGTTTCCCTCATATCTTCTACTGTGTCACGCGCTGTTTCCTGTGTAGGACGTTATAGGGCAATCTGACTTCCTTCGTACACCGCCTTCACTACTGCCACTTTCAAAGAAATGTGAGGAACAGTAGCTGTCTTGCACCATTTTCACATCCTCTATGTAGGATTGTTATTTTTACAACCTTCAAAATTGTGTTCCTTTCCCCAAATTTCCTTGCATGTTAAACAAGGAAGGTAGTCGCTCTCTCTCTTTCTGTATGTGTGTGTGTGAGTGCATGTGCATGTGTGTGTATATGTGTGTGTGTGTGTGTGTGTGTGTGTGTGTGTGTGTGTGTGTGTGTGTGTGTGTGTGTGTGTGTGCAACATTAAAAAGTTATTTCTTGATTGACAAGACCAGAAAATAGCCCTCCATTGACACTTGTTGTAGATTTCTGTAAACAAAGCCCCCGGACAATGGCTACTGTTTTAAGCAGTGCTGACATGGCCAAACTTAGAGATTGTTTGTTGCTGACTCCATCTGAAAAAAGGACGGCATGAAAGACATAGCATCTCCAGCAGCAGCTGTGGGAGAGGACATCCCCTGTTTCTCTTCATAGGTCGAATGTTTCATTATCTGCTATATCGCCAGCTTGATCAGGACTGCAGTACGGTCACAGCATAGCACAAGCAATGGTGACATTTCAGTGTAAGTCTGAGTTCAGAGCCGGCTGCTGCTCGAGTGTCAGTATCGACTGGTACCGATACTTCCTTGTTTTATGTTTTGCCCAAATGCAAACTGCAACCAATTTTCCACATTCATGGAGGAAGTAGATGAGCACAGGTGTCAAATTATGAAGGAAAAATTCAACCAATTATACAAACCAAGTTATTTATATAAAATAACACTTAAACTCACTTATTATTATTAAGCAGAGAGCATGGGTCTTGAGAGCTACTGGGGTTCTCTATAGCTTTACTTGTGAGTTTGGCAGCTAAACATGATATTAAAAATAAATAATAAGAGGTCAAAAGACTATGATTAGGCTACTTTTTGAGCGTGACATTTTAATGTAATTTACAGATTTGTTTACAGTTTTGCAGCCAAATGTGTTGCCTCTCTGGAGCATGTATGTTGCGTGCATCATCATATCAACCATAATCTTAGCATGGGGTCAATGCCAATGTGTTTTAAGCTATTATCGGCCAATACCGATACAACCCCAGTATTATAATGCATCTCGAACTGTAGCTTAGGCTTCCGCTTTTACCATTTATTATAATTTATGTTGTCATATGGATGATATATAGTTTCATAGATTAGTGCTGCATTTTAATGGTTATACTTTTTAAAAGTTCTGAACATTTAATTTTATAATAATATGCTCCTCTCCATCATTAGGATTGGGAGGAGAGACAGCTCTTTAAATTCCTGCACATTTAAGTGGAGGTGAAAACTGTTGTTTATTAATGTATGTACTTCTTTGGAAGTTGAGCTAGCCAAGAAAGTGTAAGGTGCAGGCTTAGTATATATGTTTTTACTACTAATTTACAAACATAATTGAATTATTGTGTATTATCCCTAATCATTATCATTATGACTACTGAAGTTTATGGCACTCATATGCTAACATTTATTTAACAGTATGAATTATGATGTGAAAAATCGCACGAAAAGAGGGATTCAGTGGTTTGCCAAAAAAGAGAAATCCTCCCTTCAACAAGAATAAGCTGAGGAATAGAAAACAAAAACTTCCCACTGGCCAGTGGTATTCAAGCACTGTAGCGTGCACATGACTTGTGTGATCAGTGGGAGTATATGCAGGTAGGAATGCAGTGTGGTGGTTGAGGAGCTTGGCTCTTTACCAGAAGAGTGCATGCCCAGATCCCAGGTGCACCATTGCAGTTGTACTCTATATTAATGTCCGTAACCTCAGTCATGTCACTGCATTTCCAGGTTTATAAATGTACAGTCGTTTTATGTCAATATAAGTTATAATATTGTCATGGATAAAGGCATCTACTTGGGATGCAAACCTATGAGCAGATACATTTTAATGCAGACAAAACCGTGTGTGCAGGACATAATTCTGCACGGTCAAGTCTGGAGCAATTTGATGGAACTTTATGGTCACAGTTGAGCATGAGATCCAACAATCTGTGGTGATGGCCAGTAAAGTTTTATTGTTGGAAACCTGCCTTTAACTCATTGCACAATGGGAATTATTATTATCTTTTTACTTAAGAAAATAAGCCAAGGAACATTACCTACTTCACTATTTGCAGTGTTGCCAATTTTCCTGACGACGTCCAAATACTCGCTATATGTCTATAACACTGGACGAATAATGAGCTAACTTTGTTTACTTTATTAACTGTGAAGTTTCACCTTTGTGATCTTGTGGGTCTTGAACTTTGAGGACTGGACCTTACTCCTGTACTACATTTGTTGTTCTGCTGCCAGTTTTCCATTATACATTTTTTTTTTTCTGTGAGGGAAACAGCTGCTTAGTTAGCCACATTGACACAATGACAGGCTAATTTCGTATACATCATGCCCTGTCCACATAAAATGATTAGTGATAATCAGGGGACTTAAGTTGTGGCATAAACAGGGAGTGTACAATAATACCTGTTTAGTGAGTGCAGTGAGGAGTCTAAAATGTAGACACCGGGCCAACCCTTTTTTCCTTGCACAATGAAAAAGAATTTGCTCAATCAAGCGTGAAATAGCTCAAGTTGGCAACACTGTACTCGCATTATGTCATGAGACATCGTTCTCCACAACGTGATACAGTAGGATGACTTTGCAAATAAATTTGCCATTTGCAGGAGTCAGTTCTTGAGCCCGTGTAATTATAACTATTGTTGGAAATTGCGGATTCTGAGGTAGATGTAATGTTAATTATTCACTGCAGACAAAGATTGATGCTGTGCCATTGCTTTGTGTACATAGCTATATTAGTCCTGTAATTTCTGCCCTACAGGGTTAGATATTGCTGATGTTTTGTCAAAGGTTCCTCCTCCCTTTCTGAAATCCAGTTGCAAATAAGTGATTGTATGGTGTGAGGGACAGCATATAGTTTCTCTGCCAGGAGACAGTGGGGTAGCCATGACTTTCTCACTTTCAAGTGATTCCCTCACAGCGCACACATGAGCGGATAGGGCAGGGATGCTAATAGAACGGGCGCCAGGAGTAATAATGGATCGTTGAGATGAGTTTGAAAACAGTCCAAGTGGTTTCTCTTTTTGGATATACTGCAGGCATATAATTCAAACCAACAGTAGGACCCAGTTCTAACTTTCAAAATCAATGCAGTAGAACCGTTACGTTAAAAAAATACATTTTATTTTTACAGTGTTAGCATCTACCAAGCTAATAATATGCTAAATGTCCAAAACATGAAAGTGGAAATACATTTTAAAAAGTGCACGTAGCATGTTTCGGTGTTTATCGTAATGTTATCGGATGTGATCCATGAGTGAACAGATGAGTGTGCGTAACTGAGCAAGTGCACAACTGATGAGGAGCAGAATCCTGTTGCAGGAAGTGAACCATTGTCCATAGGATATGACTACTCTGGGCACAGAGCAGGGTGGAGCAATAGATAGTCATGAATCAGCTGAACCCCCGACCTGAGTAGACATTCCGGCATGTAACAGAAAGAAACATGGGAGAGGAAAGATAGGACAGAAATATGGTCAAAATCTGCACATCGTGATGATTGGAACTAAGTGTTCTGTAAAGCAATAGAGAGAACAATCGAGGGGCCCTCAGTCTAGTACAAAGCTGTATGAACATGGGACAGGGTTGATCTACCTCTGCTTCATCCATTGCTAGTCTTGTTGCATCATAATATGTTTTGAATGCAATGGGCCTTTGAAGTTTTACACCATAACTTGACTAACAAATAGTCAGATAAATGACACTCACACTTGAACATTGTTCGGTACCAAGGGTCTGGGAGAGCCTCTTAAAAACCAAGAGGCAAAGGCTAGCTGTAATAAAGACAATTAAATACATAAATAAGCCCATCCCTGATAATAGCATCTTTCCAGCAGCCAGTCACCATTCATTTGGATGGAAGCCCTGAGCATGCTGATGGAGGTAGTTAGAGTGTCAAAGGGCTTGCCAAACTTTTGTGTACAAAAGTACATTCTGCATCAGTAGTATCTAATGGAAGAAGACCAGAGATTGCAAGAGCTGGATGCATATTGCCATCAAAGTGAAATTATGAATCTATCAGGCGACCTAATGTACAGCGGGTTTGAATACTCTGGAGCAAGAAGCTGTGATGCAAACGTATGATGTATTTGTATGGAATGTACTGGTGTCATTGGGTAGAAACTGGGGCCGCTGAAAACAAACTATATAATGTTATTGGATGTACTTTATCAGTGTCCCAGATGGGGTTACAAAACTGGGAGATTCCATAAAAATACAGCTTGGTGGAAAATATCAAAATGCATAAATTCTTAGAGGGTAGAGCAGTTAACATATTATTCAAAGAAATTCATATTTATTCTCTGCTGATTAACAGAACTGAGAGACCCACATTTCAAGCTGATATTGACAGTTGAACACTTTCTGATATCTAAAAGGAAAGTAAATACGTACATACATTTAAAATGTGTGTTGCACCACCAGATCTGGTACAGGGATTCTGATTCTAAACAGAATGCTTGGTCGCAGATTAAGTAATCACAGCATTTTGGGCCAGCATTAGTTCAGAGGAGTTCATTTTCTGGATGAAAATAGATGCAGTATATTAGTGTTGATGGCTAAATATTTGTATGATGATTAAAGTATTGTTTGTAAAGTAAAAATACACTGATTCATATAAATGTGCTGATGAAATCTGCATAACCTGTCCTTACCTTAAGGACATGCTGCATTCAGTTTTCTTCTTTGAGCCTTGAACTGTCAACCCTTTGACCTGTAGGTCAGTCAAGACGTGTGTTAAGCAAACTGCGATTCAGTGCTTGCTCAAAGTCCTTGTTTTACATTTATATTTGTGTACATTTGAAATACCACATTGTTATTTAGCTAACTAAAACATTTTATAGCATAGGCTATACTACACAGAGTTGTAGTGCCTGTCATAAAATAATGACATCACAAAAACAGTAAAATTATGATTTAACAGTCAAAACCTGGAAATATTTGTTGCTGTAAGAATGTCTTCAGGCCTTGTAAGGAAATTAAGTTTCATGAACAATGTCTTGTTGACCTTTGTTTACAATGTCTTATGCATTGTCTTTTTCGTTTTAGTGGGAGTGAATATGAATTAAATTCTCAGTGTTAAATTAACTCTAATACAGTTTAAATGAGTCCCAGCAGGGACCATATACACCCTACTAGTGTGAAAAGTACTTTTATCAGAGTTGACTTTATAGATATTGTATAAGACAATGTTATCAATCCCCAAGTTGTCCAGCAAGTAACCTTTCAGCCAGCAACCACTGTGTACGAATGTGTGTGTATGTATGTGTGTGTGTGTATATATAGGACTATTTGTATGTGTGCTAGAAGACTGTTTGGGAACAGGCAGGGGGGGGAGGAGGGAGGTTGGCTTGTTGCCCACTGGCAGAATGCCCATTGTGCTGGCTGCTGCAGAGCTCCGTCACACAGTCAGGACTCCCTGCCAGCAGGGGTTTCCCCAAACTCATCTTCCCATCAGTGTAGGGCAGGATACTGCACGCGCACGCGCACGCACACGCACACGCACACACGTGCACAAATTGTACACACAACAAAAACGGAGAGACCCAAGGCACATGTGCACACACACAGGTTCAATTCATACACTGAAAGACATACACACCCACACACACACACACACACACACACACACACACAGCACTCTTTTACAGGAAATTCGCATAAGGTGACTTTGCCAAAGATTTAGAAAATGGCCGCACAGGTTTAAAATAATTTTTACAAATACAAAAACAACTGTAATAGCTACATATAGCACTAGATGCACAAATTAGTTCAGGGAGGGAACCCTCCTTTAATTGGCTTTTGTTGGTTGAGCCTATTAATTTTAAAATTAGTTATTTTTCCTCCTACACCATTGAAATCTGTATATGGAGCCTTGTGCCACCCAGATGTATTTGCCTGGAAAACATATTGAGGGCAGTGTTTGTGCATGGGAGAAAAATAGTGCAAATTTATAGTGTTAAGGGTTATTGTGCTGACCAGAATTGGAAGGATCTGTGATTAAAAGCTGGTTGGGATGACCACCAGATATGTTTATTTGATTCAATTTACATCAATGCATGTTGGGAAATTGCAGATTTCTTCAAGTGCTCAAAGTAATTTAAGTTGCTGTAAATGGATACTGCCTTAAGTAGATGGTTAAGGTGGCTAGTCTTAACTACTTAGTACAGTTTACCATTCTGCTCTTGTTTATGTTGAGTTTGTCCTCAGTTATAAATCAGATACCCATCCCATAGCTGCCTAATAAAAGAGATGAGATAAAGATATATTATTATTTGGAGTATGACGGAAGAGGCCAGGGAAATAGCAGCAATAAGGGCATAGTAAGGTGTGTTCTCACTCACTCTCACTGCAATGATAGGTGCTTAAATGTGAACTGTGTGCTATATGGTTAAGTTTGTCCTCCCTGAGCTGAAGAAATATGGGCAACAGTAACATCATTCATTACAGAATAAGCTATTTTTTGGTTGACATGTTTTCACAACTGTTATGACGTTTACTCATAATTCAGAAGGTAAACAGGAAGGGGTTGGTGCAGGAAAAGAAAGAGTTAAAAGTCGATCGCAATAGTGAGTGACACCCTATTATTTTCTATTCCCTTTTCTGGTGCAATGCAAACAAACGCACAGGTAATTTTTTCTCAAAGTTCATAACAACAACCTGGATTGATAATGCTTCATGCAGGGAATATGTGTAAATTATTGCAAAATGCAATAGAATTATCAACCAGCATTTAAAAAAACTTTTCAGTGTGAGATTAAGCTAATTCACCAAAAGGTGAATTTTGAATTTTGTATAACCCTTTTTACTCATCTTTACCAGGGGTGCCAATAATTGTGGAAGGGCACTGTATAGCTATTCCTATACGAATGTTGTCAACTTTGTGTGGCACTACTGGATCTCATAAAAAATGAGTGGAGAGTGTAGACAGGAAGAGACTGACAATCCACAGTAAGAATGAAGAGAGAATTTTGCGTGTTATATGAGCATAGTGCAGCTTAGTCTAGGCTGAAGGTGAGGGTTGGGTGGAAGCTCTGTTGCAGAACCTAGAGGGTCTCACAGGGCTACTTTTAATCTTGCGTGTTTATTTTGGTTGTGTCCTCAAACCAGGAGCGATCTAGTGTAGCATTGCTACACCAACCGCAGAGGGAGATGAAGGAGGGAGAATGTGGGAGTCCTAATGAGCTCATTCTGAGTTCTGGGTGTTTGGGTTGGCAAGGGGGGAGAGCTGGGAGGGGCATGAGGGTGTGAGGGGGGAGGACGGCGTGCGATTGTTCTTATTCTAGTTCTGTAATTGCAGCTACACATGCCATCCTGTTTCTCCAGTTGTTTGTGAGAGTTTTTTCTCTTTGTCTTGTTTATGGCTGAAAGTTCATTGTACATGCTATGTCTCTATTGGTACTCTGCTATATGGGGAATATAGATGGGGATGGGGGTGTATATGGAAGAAGCACTGGCCACTTTGCAGCAGAGAGGTGGGAGATGGACATGAGAATAACACGTAGGGTGCTGTGAAAAAGGTTGGCTTCTTTTACTTTTAATCCATGCGGGTGATGCGATGCATTGTATTACAATAAAAACAATATTCAGACATATATAATAGAATGTTGGAAGGCATAGTTTATACATGTTACTAGCAATGCAATATTCTCTAAGCCTGAGAAAAATCCTCCAGTACAGTAACACACAGCTAACCCTCTGTTCCATGAACATTCAGTCCCCATACGGTTGGCTATATGAACTATAGTGACAGGAGGGTGCACATAAAATGGATGTTTTTCAGCTTTTAATGCTTTAACAACATAGCATGGTGTTGTTTTTACCACTGACACCACCTCAGTAGCCTGGAGCCCAAACCCTTAGCTCTATGGCTAGAAAGCTAGCAGTGAGTCAAGTCTTGGGGTCAGGGGAAAAGAAATGTCATTCCTAACCAGTCATTAAAAAAACAATGTGTTTAAATGAAAGCAAAATAAATGCTTTACCAGACCTTGTACTAAACGTGCTAATGTAACACAGGTCTGACTCCCAGTTTTCAGTATTTGTTACTTCTGTCAATCATGTTACCATTATGAGCGCTGAACGCTGATATACTCCAGTGGCTTTCTTGCATTATCAAAGTTCATGATGAACACATAGCAAACAGAAGCAAAGAGTCACACACAGTTAACAGATCCTCAATATAATTTCTACTTTTAATAGCATGGCACACATCACATGCAACCTTAATGTGCCTTCTCCCTTCAGACAAACTGTTAGCTTACTGCTTACTGTTAGTAGGAGAGACTCTCTTTGGCCTTGTTCAATTTTATTTATGTTATGACAGATATTAACTTGAAAAAAGCCTCTTACTTCACCACAAGCTCCAGTCAGATTACAGTTTTGATTTTTTTTTTCAGCGACAGCTTGGTACTAGGTGCCCAGTTAGAGGTGCTGCGTCAAAAAACCTCTATGAGAAGAAGAGAAAAGGCTGAAATTTACAAAACGATGAAGGAGTTCATCAAGTGAACAAAAACTAAAAAAAATCAAAAGATAGTTCTCCTGCAACTGTCAGGAGAGTCCCTTAACCACAAGTGCCATGTTTAAAAAAGGTAAAGATGCTGGTTGTTTAGCCACATCCCGAGCTCTTGCCAAGCCTTCTGTAACGGCCAGTGAAGGTGATGGCCGACATGGATGGTTTCTGTCTGTAGAGGGAGAGACGGTGTATTGGTTTCCTATTTCCAAATTCAGCTCTCGACTGTTACTGTGCGATTCATATGCCCCCAGCACAGGAAGTGAAACACATCCATTCCATTCTGTGCCAAAAAAACTAAGCAGGTGGGCAGTCTTCTCACGCCTAAGACCATTCTTAAGCCTGAGAGCAGGGTTGAGTCAAGTTTCATATATGATTTGTAAGGCAAGAATTAGTGGATGAAATGGATGAAGTGGTGTGCATTTTACTGGGGGAGGGGGGGGGGGGGGATTCCATTCAGTGGTTATTGCTGACCTGGGATCAGTATACTGGAGGAACTACAGTGTATGGCAATAGCCAAAACTGCCACTACCACATAAGATAAAAGGAGAACTTTGAAGATCAAACGTCCATGATTTCCCTTGTATGCGTGTTCTACAAATATAATATTTATTTATTTGTAGAAGATACATACGTAGATGATAATTTCCTAAGTCTTGTTAATGTGGCCTTTCATTAAGAGATATCTTTGTCATTTATCACATGACCTTACCATGTATATTCTCATTCATAGTTTTACCTAGCACACCTGACTATTATGTGGTCTCTACTTCCTGTTTCACTTGGGTATAAATATTCGGTGACACACGCGAAAGCCCCTTAGGGTTCATTCCAGTCGCTTATTTTCATTCCTTGCATCTCTTCCTCACGCCCTTTCCTCGCTCCATAGCCTCACCCAACGGAGGATGCAAGGGACAGATGCAAGGATGAGCCATGACATGAGGATGGAGGAATCAAGGCAACATGTGTTAGGCAAATGGAACATCCTTGAAGACTTTCACAAAGGCTGTACTTGTGTAGCCTTGCTGAAGCATCCTTGGGGAACCTCCTCATTCCGCGCTCTTCGCTCCTCCAAGGATCATTTAGCAAATTGGAATGTCCTCAAAGTTGGCGGAACTCAATCGATTTCCGGTTCATGCGAGGGCCGAGGAGACGAGAACAAATAAAATAAGTGGGTAGAATGAACCCGGAGTCATCTATCAACATGGGAAAGATCAGAGAACACAAAAATTAAATGAATAAAAAACGTTGTTAACCTTCATGAATCAGGCAATGGCTATAAAAAACTAGCCTCATGTCTGAAACTACCTATTTCCACCACTTGGGCAATACATAAGAAGTGTAAAGCAACTGGAGCCATGATGAAACCACCTGGAAGGATGCTAGTGTAGTTTGCCCACACGCACAGTGAAGACACACCACCTCTATGCCAACAAGCTATTTAGAAGGCTTGAGAGAAGAAGGCCTCTGCTGTCATCATACCACAAACGCAGGGCGTCTGGAGTTACCGGCTAAGGTTAGATAAAAATGGAACCTTTTGGCAATAAATACAAAAGGTGAGTTCAGTGTAATAAGAGGCATAGTTGTGCAGACTCAACCCTTATCCCCACTGTGAAGTATGGTGGTGCATCTGTGATGTTGTGCGCCATTTTTTCTCCAAAGGCCCTGGAAACCTTGTTAGCATACATCATGGACATCAAATACCAGGAGATTTGTCGACTAAAGTCTGGCTGCCTCTGCCAGAAGGCTTAAAATGGGTCATGGTTGGATCTTCCAGCAGGACAATGATAGCATAACAATCTACACAAAAATGGTTCACTGACCTCAGAATCAATGTTTTGCAATGGCCATCGCAGTCCACTGACCCAAACCACATTGAAAATCTGTGGGTTGAGCTGAAGAGGAGAATCCACAAGCAAGGACCCAGGACTCTGTAGAGAGATTCTGTATGGAGGAATGGTCTCGAATCCCCTGCTATGTGTTCTACAACCTCATCAAACATTACAGGAGTAGACTCAGTGGTGTTATCTTGGCAAAGGGAGGGTGAACAAAGTAATAAATACAGGGATGCTAATAATTGTGATATATATCTTCAAATTAAAAAAACATTTTGCATTGAAGATTTGTTTTTCTTCTTATCAATGGTATCACAATTAAACTATATAATTTTCTTAGCATAAACAATAATTTAAACAATACACATTAAATTAATTGAATTGATAAACAATAAACTGAATTTAATTCTGCACTTTATGCTCATATTAATTGAGGTCGACAATAATTCTGGTGGGCACTGTAAATGTATTTTTATTCAAATGAAATAGATGACTATTGGTGTGTTTGAGCGTAATAAGGGTGCACTCTCTCTTTGCTATAGCTAGGGTCACATGTTGCAATACACTACTAAAAACACAGGTTGTATCACTCAGATCAAGTGAACAATCTGCCCAGTTGGCAGACTGGTTATAAGGCCGGATCTTAAGTGTTTATATGTACAGTAACTACGTTCAGAAACGGGACTATTTGCCACTTATAACGATGTGTAATGACATCTTCAAAAACCATATATTCACCATTAGTGGTGATCATTACGCCACTCCACTTTACCTTAAGAGTAGTTCCTTTCTCCAAGAAGAGGCAGCCAGTTTAGAGTCTCTGCTCCACAAGTAGCCCAACTCTTCTGTTAGAGAAGACATGATAATACAATACCGCCCTGCACACACACACACACACACACACACACACACACACACAGTTTCCCCCCTCCCCATACTCTAGTGTCAACGTTAACTCTGCCTGTAACAGTGTCCTTCCCTTCCTCTCGTGTCACTCCTTGTCAGTGTGGTCAGTAAAGCATGACTTGCCATGCCTCCCTGTGGAGTCACTCAACTATCACTAAAGGCAAGCTTTGAAACCCCCCCATTGCCATCCTCTCTTTTTCTGTGCTTCTGTTCTTCCTTGCTCTCCCACTGTCTCTGTTTCTCTCTCTCTCTCTCTTCCTCTCTCTCTCCCTCTCGCTCTCTCTCTCTCTCTCTCTCTCTCTCTCTCTCATGTGCTTTCTCTCAGGGCTGTTGTCACCTAAGCCTGGTATGGAGAACACAAATTCTATTTAAAGGCCACAGCAGTCTAGCAGAAAGATCCAGCCCTCTAGTGCACCACATGTACCATAGAGCCACTAAGCTTTCTTACAGCTCTTCCATGGAAACAGCTGAAATACTATAAATTCATTCTATCTTCTGACTGCACTGAACTGAAGAGAAGCCTAATTCAGATGCCGTTCATTCAGCTGAACAAAAGTAATTAAAGGTCATGTCTGCTTTTGCTTTGTCAAAGGTCAGAAGAGACATTCACAATGTTCTTCACCCAAATAATGTTATTTACACTGGATGGAAACATCTGGAATTCAAAGTAATTTCTGTCCAATGTTTGATGCATGTTTTCTGAATAGATTTTAACCCAGGAAATGAACTATCTGATCTAGCAGTTTTGTGTCTGAGGGCATCCTGTTTTTATCACACCTGTCTCTTGTGCTTGTTTTTTTAAAGCATTTATATAAGCTAAATATATACTAAAATATATAAGAAACTTGTATTAGCTTGATTTTCTAAGTGTTCCACACATGCATAAAAATGGACATTTTCACTAAGAAAAGATGTGTGCTCTAGCACATTTAATTAATAGTTTATCAATTTTGGGGGGCTTTCTCTCAGCATCACACACACATACTTAGGATTGTTTAAACAGCAA
This sequence comes from Ilyophis sp. 1 JC-2022, assembly GCA_022702515.1. NCBI lineage: Eukaryota > Metazoa > Chordata > Actinopteri > Anguilliformes > Synaphobranchidae > Ilyophis > Ilyophis sp. 1 JC-2022. The sequence goes on from CM040402.1 coordinate 47,274,659, forward strand.
TTAAACAATGCATAAAGGATGGAGACAGTGCTGTAGAGGAGGTTTACTGTAATTTGGCTGTTGGGGATTGGTGAGGTACATGTAGGAGATATGAAGAGGTTCTGTAGTGGCGTGGAGGGGCGAGTTGGGGATCTTGCAGAGGTGTGGAATGTGCATGGTGCCGCAGCTCAACAATGGAACAGGGTTCCCCGACACCACTCAAAGAGCAGAGTGTCACCCCCCTTCCCCAGGCCTGCTGTGTGACGGCCCTGTCACCATGCAGCAGCTGTCAGCTTCTCTGAGCTCCACACACATGCCTGCCGGAGTGAATCTGTACCCTCATTCATACTCACACACACATTCATATTCACTCTGTTAGCTCCGATTAGACACACACACGCACACACACACACACACACACACCTTCCCACGTGGCCCTGCACACAGACTATACCTGTACACACATTCATACTCACACACACATTCATATTCACTCTGTTAGCTCCGATTAGACACACACACACACACACACACACACACACACACCTTCCCACGTGGCCCTGCACACAGACTATACCTGTACACACATTCATGGTCGCTCTGCATCACACAGCAGGCATGGAGTAGTGTGGCCTTCACACGAGCAAGGCTGGGTACAGAGAATGCTCAGATGACTTGGGCTCATTAAGGTGTGAACATTGGCACCCTGATTTCAACGCAGGGAATGGGATTATATAGCTACTATGACTGTCTATCACTGTGTAGCTGTGTGGGGCAAGCTACTTGGAAAATGTAGAAAGCTAAGCTACCAGACTCTCCACAAAAAGCATAACTTAGCTATATCAAAACTAGCTACAAGCTACATGGCAAAAGTGTCTTGCTACGTTGAAGTTACTACAAGCCAAATGCTATTGGATGCAACTCGGAGATCAAGCTTTGAAGAACGAAAAACTGGCAGTCAAACAATTTAGTAGGCAACACATAAATTAACGTGAAATTGTTTGTTAGAAAACACCCGCACCAATTAACAACATTTAAATATGTACAGTATGTGCCTATATGAATGTATAAAAACGATGTGTGTGAGTCTGTCTAAGAACCGACTCTGGATTAGCATTACCGAGCTGCCTTCACATCCATAGGGATCATCTTCATAGAGCTGATTCTGATGATATAACTTAATGTTGATCAATACAACAGCTTCAGTACTGAGAAAGCGAATTGGTTTCAGAAATAGCAACACTACCACCACGCTACCGGGAAATGTAATTAAAGTAGTATACTTAAAATATAGTCTTTGTTGCTTTAGCAATGCTGCTGCCCAGCATTGCTGTGGACATAGCCACCTGTTTTTTGCCATCTGGCCAGATGTTATTTTGTGACAGTGTCTCTCTTGTTTATGTATTTGCATGGATATGGACTTGCATGGATATGGATAGAGATATTTTCTGTAGCAAAAAATATCCTACGTGCTGTATAGAACGGGGGTTTCTCACTTTCTTTCCCATTTGATACATTACCTGGATGATCCAGTGACACCATTTTGCACCAAAGCTCTTTGAATGTCGAGACAAAGTTTTGTAATTAGCAAGTGGCAATGTTAAAATAATACAAGATTAGGCCAGGACACTAGTGTAACTGCCCCACTCTCTAGATTAAGTGCCAAGTGCCCACAGTGAGTCAGGACTTTCATTAAATCTAGTGGTTTTATGTAGCCAGAAGCCACAGTCATGTGGACAGCAGTGCGTTCCTATGTGGGTCCTATGTTCATTTGTGTTCTGGTGTATTGCTGGTCACTGGGGTGAAAGGTGAAAGCAGAGCAACTTTATACAATGCTTAGCATGGAGTCTGATGCGGGGGTATACAAAATCTAGTAGCCATTATGTCAGAAAACTGTTAGCCTAATGAAATCAGTACTACTACGATGGCACATTTTTAAGGAAACTATATCTTCTATAGCATAAATTTCAAATGTTGGAGGGGAGTGGTATTTTAGAACAGAAAAATGGTAATTAAATATTTGAGCAAATACTGTACATTCAAATATGGAGTTTATGTGACAGGAACAAAACGTTCTTCAATGTGCATGCTTGTGTTTCAAACCATTTTTCCCCAGGGAATGTTTGTGTTTCACTGCTTTCTTTAGGATTACGAGAGCCTGATCCTATTTCATAACATGTGCATACATGTACATACATGCACACAAAGCCCACTTTGTACTTTGCATTCTAGGGAAGCAATGCTTGTCAAATCCGAATGCAACACATTAAAAAGTAATTGAAAAGACAGAACTAAATAAGCTGGACACCACTTTAGTGTGAGTATAAAGCTGTTAGGAAGTGGCTTGGATTTGGATTTACCAAACAGTTAAACATGTAATTGTACAGTGGAATGACAAGTTAAAAAAAGATTAAGATGACTTTTAAATACCTTATCGCCCAACAGTGCCCCCTTGTGATAAAACAAGGTTGTGAACAGACCAATTGAAATAAAGGATTTCTGTCTGATTAGAGTGTTCATTTTTTCTTTATTTGTGAAGCCACTTTCTAAAATTTTAAAAGCCACTTTCTAAAGATATCATTGACTTTCAGCTGTGTCTGATTTGTTCTAATTACTACTGTGTGGAAATATGGGCCTGTTTTATGCTTGAATAAAAGCATTTGGTGGAAATTTGGCAACCATTTTCTGGGTAAATATGCACATACAGCAGCTATAATTGAGCAGAACACCTCAATGGAAAGTCATTCAAGAGCAAACAACACCGCTCTGACTGTTTATCAAAGGACCTACCTACCCACAAAACCCACAAAAAACATGAGACGCACCTTGAATAAACATTTGATAGCTAACGCTGTGAGGGTGTCCAGTCATTATTTGTGTTCCTATTGCAATAAATAGTGAGTCTTATCTGGCATTATTGCAGCATCTTTTATTTAGTTTCTGATTCATTTGATATTGTTCTTCCCTTTTCAAAAGGGGATGAAAGCCATTTTGAGACCCTAGATGACCTCCCGTCACTAGTGCCAGTACGAGGGAGTCGGGACTGATGTATGGCATGTAGAGCTCAATGAATGAACAAGCATGTGCTATATATGGGAAATGTGGACTGAAACTTTGGTGTCTGTTTCCCTGTAGGACAGTGAAGATGTACAGCAATACCATCAACTCACCCCCAACTACTGCTGTTGGAACTGGGTGAGAAAGGGCAATCCGCACACAATCCTCCCAAGAGATTTAAGACCTGCAGACACACAGAAGGTAAAGTTTTTTAGTCCTGATTTGTGTGATGCATCCTGTAAAGCACATGCTTTAACTTTTAACTGTGTGTGTGTGTGTGTGTGTGTGTGTGTGCAAGCATGCACACATGTATGCACACGGAAATAATGAAAATAGTGAGTGTGGCAGTAGATTGAATCAATAAACATTTGCTTCCATGCTTTTTATGCAGATACAGACAGAAGCCCCAGCTGAATCCTACCCAGCTGCTGGCTCTGACCCCACTCACCACTCCACCCAGCCACCACCCAAGTAGAGCCTGGAAGACAAGGGAGCCACAGCCATTTTTTCATGGCCCCGGCACCCTAGGGCTGCCATGGCAGCTGCTCCCGCCGATGCCCCACGCCAGATTACCGCACTGAGCCCGGAGGACGAGGAACGACGAGCCACCGCCAAGCTGTTTGGAGGCGCGCCGCGATCAGAGAGAGAGAGAGAGCGAGAGAGGGACAGAGAGAGGGAGCGGGAGAGGGAGAGACACAGAGAGAGGGAAAGGGAGAGTGCGGGAAGAGCGAGCGGGATTGTGTGTCCAGTGTGTGGGGTTTTCTTCAGCTCGCAGGACAAGCTCCGCCTCCACGCCTACTGCCATACGGGAGAGAAGCCCTTCCGCTGTTCCCAGCCGCACTGCATTAAGGCCTTTGTCTCAAAGTACAAGCTTTTCAGGTAAAAATCAAAGCAAATGAACCATGACCTGTCTAACCCCTCATTGCACTTCTGCATCTTCCCCAACTAGTAGGCCTAACTCACTGTGCTATCAGTGGTCAGTATTACACCTTACTCCCAATGAGCAGGCTAGCACCTTGCATGGCAGCTGCCGCCATTGGTGAGTGTGTGTGTGAATGGGTGAGTGAGAGGCCATTGTAAAGCGCTTTGGTAAGGTAGAAAGGTTGACCTTGATAACCAAAAAAGGCGCTATATAAGTGCAGTCCATTTACCATTTACCATTTACCTTCAGTCACTAACACCTTCTGCATTCACACTTCATATCTAAACACAACGTGTGATCTTTCACACAGACAATGCTGACAACAGTCCCATGTCCCCGCAGGCATATGGCCACACACTCCCCACAGAAGACCCACCAGTGTTCATTTTGTGAGAAGATGTTCCACCGCAAGGATCACCTGAAAAACCACCTGCAGACCCACGACCCCAACAAAGAGGCCTTCAAGTGCGAAGAGTGCGGCAAAAACTACAACACCAAGCTGGGCTACAAGCGCCACGTGGCCATGCACGCGGCCACCAGCGGCGACCTCACCTGCAAGGTGTGTCTGCAGAGCTACGAGAGCACGCCCGTGCTGCTGGAGCACCTCAAGAGCCACTCGGGGAAGTCCTCGGGCGGGGCCAAGGAGAAGAAGCACCCCTGCGACCACTGCGACCGACGCTTCTACACGCGCAAGGACGTGCGGCGCCACATGGTGGTGCACACCGGCCGCAAGGACTTCCTGTGCCAGTACTGCGCCCAGCGCTTTGGCCGCAAGGATCACCTGACCCGGCACGTGAAGAAGAGCCACTCGCAGGAGCTGCTGAAAATCAAGACGGAGCCGCCGGACATGTTGGGCCTGCTGGGTTCCGGCTCTCCACCCTGCTCCGTGAAGGAGGAGCTCAGTCCGATGATGTGCATGGGCCCCTCCAAGGACTCCCTGATGGGCAAGCCCTTCCCCGGCGCCTTCCCCATGGGCATGTACAACCCCCACCTGCAGGCCATGTCCAACTCAGCGGTGTCCCACCACTCCCTGGTGTCCGGGTCGCTATCTGCGGCCATGGGAATGGGCTGCCACATGGAGTCCCCCTCCCCCCTCCACCATCCACACCCCCACCATCACCACCACCACCACTCTCCCCCAGGCCTCCAGCAGCCTCAACAGCAGCAGCAGCAGCATCCCCAGCCACCACCTAAGTACCAGCTCGGATCTACCTCATACCTGCTGGAGAAGCCCCTGAAGGTGGAGATGGAGAGCTTCCTGATGGATCTGCAGAGCGGCCTGCCGGTGCCACCCCCAGTGGAGCCCCATGGCAACTCCCCGCCTAAGGAGGGGCTGGAGCACGCTCAGGCCCTGCAGGAAGACCTCTGCGGGGAGCATCTCTTGTCCAAGAGCCCGGCCATCATTGCCGAGTCTCTATGTGCTGCTAACATGGACTTCTCCCACCTGCTGGGCTTCCTGCCTCTCAACCTGCCCCCCTACAACCCCCCCATGAGCGCCAGTGGCCTGGTGATGGGTTACACCTCCTCCTCATCCTCGTCTTCCTCCCACACGGCTGAGCCCCACACATTGCCTCTTACCTCTTTGCAACCACAACCTCAGGAGCCCCAGGGCTCCAGTGGGGGCCTCAGCCTGGGGCCCCTGCACTCGCTCCCTCCAGTGTTCAGCACCAGCCTCAGCACGACCACCTTGCCTCGCTTCCACCAGGCCTTCCAGTGAGGGCCGTTCCCCACTCTGCCCTGCCACCCAGGGTCCAGGGGTCAAGGGTCAGGGGTCAAAACACTTGAACACTTAGAAGCCTTAATTAAAGCGCACAAAAGCTTTTGATTGAGCCCGGAGGAAGCTAAAACCCTTTATTAAAAAAAGAGACTAAGAAGCTTTTATTTAGGCTTGCATTCAATACTTTAGCTGTTGTTATTTTGTTAACCCCCCTTCCCCCAGCCCTTCCCCTTTCTGTAGTTAGAGGCAGCATCAGTGAGCCAGAAGGCATGGTACTGCAGTTTTTATAAAGTAATAATATTGATAAGAAATTACAAAGTTTAATTTAGAGAAAATAATCTGTGTTATTATTCAGACAGACTAGCTTGAAGTGGATCACGATAATTTTGCTTTTCCAAATGTGAGATGTAACCAGCTACATTGTCTCTCCTTTCTCCCTCACCAATAAGGTCTTGAAGTAATTATTCTTGAACACAAACTGTCTTCACAGACAGGAGTGAAAAATTAGTGGAGGAGTGAAGTAATCACATCAAGCCCAAAGGTCACACTTGAAAGGGAAGAATCACCTCAGAGTATCTCACAGACGGACAAGACTCAACCATGCATAAAAAGTGCAGTGCTTCTCTTTTTTATTAGAGCCTAACTATGTTTTTGTTTAAACCAAATTATAGAAACTATAAGGAACAAACATATTTTATTGTAAGACACAATTCTGGATTCATATAATAGCAGGTATTACTCTAATGAGATCTGAAAGGTTCACAAAGGAGCAAAGGATTCCTTTTAAATCTGATATATACCTAAAGATGCCACAATAATAGTGTGAAGTGTCCAAGTGTCTGTTCTCTAATCTGATGTTTGGCTGACAGAGAGAACTTTTTGCCATTTCTATGAAGCTAAATCATTGCATCACTGAATGCAGTTTGGTCAATGAAGTGATCCAGCATTAATGACCATAATGTAGCTAGCAAAAGTGTAAATTGCAGAGATTGCATGAGAGAGGATAGAGATCATTTTAACGTAAAACGATATAAGTGTCAGTTTCTCTGCTGTCATCCGGTGTGACATGACAGCCCTGGGAAAACGACTTGGTTTGAGACAGAATGAGGCTTTGTTAAGTGAAGCACTTTTACAGCAGTTGGCACTTCACCTGTTGGAGTTGGATGAGCAACTCCAAAAACTTCTGGAAATGTGGCAAGCCCCTTTGTCTGCGGCTCCCCAGGCAAAAATGAATCCAACAACAAACATGACCAAACCAAATAAGCAAGGCCAGCAACCTTTTCATATGAAAACCGGTCCTGGAAACTGAAACAGGCCTATAGCCCTAATGCTCCCATAAAGTGACTTAGTTTTTATCCTTAACACCATCTTCCTTCCAGCAGTTTTTGCTGGGTCCTCATGGCAAAAAGAAGAGATAGCTTCTGCTCCAAACGCTTTGTGTTAAAAATCTTGAGAAGAATCAAATATATATCTTAGGCAGTTTTATTTTTCTTAGAAAATCATGGTAATAATAACCCTGACATATGTGAATAGTAAACAAAAAATAACAATGACAATTAAAACTTGTATAAGAATATTTTTGCAGTGTACGAAATACAACATCAAAAATATATATTATAATTGCTTTTATTTCAGTAAAGTGTAAGGTAGGTAGATAGATTATTAAAAACAAATTGCTCATGGTTTTATTATTGTCTGGCAGGTTTACATTTGTGTGTATCTTGCATTTTATTGATCAAAACATGGATGAAGTATTAGCTTTCTCTATTAGCATTGTTTTGTTATGTTCTTTCCCCCCATTCATGTATGTGAGAAAAAAAATCAAGAACCTCAACTGTGGATAGACAGAAGTAAGATATGACAACATTAGTGTTTTACGTTTAACTTTTACTTTACCTTTATAAAAGGGCATAATAGAAACACCCATACATGCAAAAAACTGATTATGTATTCGCTACTTTCTCACAACATGGAAACCTCAGCATTATCAGAATATATTTTTACCCCTATGCTAGTTTTGGATATAATTTCACCATAACTGGACAAGTTCTCATGTGAAACAAATTAAAGGTAATTATTCCCTCTCTTTTAGCAAAACCAACTCCCTTATGGCGATGAACCTTCCCCAGGTTACGCTCCAAATTGCAGGACTAGCGATATTGACAAGGGTCAGTTGAACACTGTTAATATGCCCCACTACTTTGCGAACAGAACTGGGACACCACAATAAGTGAGTTTTAGATATTAATTAAAATAAAATAAAATTATTATTATTAAAAAAGAAACTGGCAAGTCATTGCTGACTCATGTTGTGTGACGAATATCTAATGCAAAGTAACATTTCACTTTTGATATTTTGTTTTGAGTTCTAAACTGTAGTGCATGGTGTCTTATCAAACCAACCAAACCCTTGCTAAGAGTGGACAGCTGTGCATCCCTAGCTCGGCTCTGTACTTCTGTACAGACATCAAAGGCACCACAAAAACAGTGTTCAGTTATCGAGAACCACAAAATGTCATCCGTTACAAACTGCTGTTCAGGCCACAGGAACTCGTTTCAGTTATGGCAGTAACTTTTGACACTACACCACTTAACCATCCAAAGGCTTTTCCTGGTTGACAGTTTGGATTGTCAATGTTGGTTTATTGCTTTTAAAGTATGGTTTTAAAAAACTTTAAAAAAAAAAAAATAACTAATACAAATAGGAAGGAGAGGGAACAGGGAAGTGTAAAAAAAACTCAATTTCCACAACATGAGTCCGTTCGACTACATCATATGTGTGAGAAACGCTTCAATGCACCATCACCTTCACAATGCTGAGACTAAGAGTTGACGAACCACTTCCCCCTTTGTTTGTGTCGTGAAAATGCATGTAATCTATGAAAGAAAATAAATTATTCACAATACATTAACAGTCCACCTGCTGCTTCAAGCTATGGTTCTCAGTAACTGTAGACCACTATAAACTATTTCAAACCGCTAGGTCAAAGGCAAATTGTGCACAGAAATATCTCGTTACACCTTCATTTCCCGTTCTCTATAAAGTGTATGGCTGCTTAGTTTAAAAACAGAATAAAAAGGGTATAGGCATAGCAAGTTATTACAATATCCAGAACAAAATGCTATCAGTGTGGTCTTTGACATTCAAAGTATGGGACACCCAGTAGGGATATTGCTTATTATTTTTGTTGTCATATGAAATAATTTTTTTTCTGTTATTGAAACAGGACCTCGATACAACACAACACATCACCTCATTTTATTTTTCTTACCAAAAACCTGGAGAGAAGGAACTACAATTTGCACAATTGCTTATTTAAATATTATGAAAAACATTTGGTTTTGATACTGTGCATGTGAAATCTGAAGTCACCAAAGGGTATTTTCCTACGCATACAAATCATTGTCTTCCCTGTTCTCTTCGTAGCATGTTATAGCTTGAGCTTGATTCAATCACTTTCAAATCGTCTTCAAAGGTCTATTTGGAAATGAAACCTGGGAAATGATGTTGACAGATGGTTACATTTATAAATCTTCTCTCATCTGCTGTTTTTGGTCATTTCTTCTCCCTTGATAACTGATCCAGGATCAGTTGACCCAAACATTTACTGCCAATGACTATTGTGAAAATACTGAAATCTGATCCAGGTTTAGAGAAAAAAAAGTAATGTGTAAGTCTGTGGATAAGAGTGTCTGTTAAATGCCTACATGTAATGTATTGCTGTTCGCTGGGTGTATGCACATCTGACAAAACACATTTCCCTTAATTAAATTTTCAATTACTTCCTAAAACTAGATTATATAAAATTCTGAATGATAGTGTTAAGTATTAATTATTTCAGAGAAAACCCAAGTACCATTTTAAATTACTGCTTTTTCCATCAAGAGACAAGGAAGACCTAACAGTGGGTGTACACGCCCATTTAAAAATTACTTATTTAAATTATTAAATTGATTTGAACGTGGAAATTTCATGTAAATTTATCTTGGAGCATATTCATTTTTAAGAAAGAAGGAGAAAGCTCTTGTCATCTCTTCAGTTTTTTCTCTCCGGGTTTCTGTGAGCTTATCTGTATTCTAGCACTTTCAAACCTTTAAAAAGAGTATTTTTCCTTTTAAAATTCAGCCTTGTTTTGTTTGTATGTTTTTAATTTTGTACTTGATCATGTAAGTGCCATTAGTTTGATGTGTAGATTTTATTAATCTTTGTAAGTTTTTTTGTTTTTGTTTTTTTTTGTTTAAAGAATAACAGTATTTTTGATAGACTCACTAATATCTTTCATGCCCCCTTCCTGGAGAACAAGGTTGCTTTTCTCAATTTACCATTCTGTGAATTTAAGAAAAGCATAAACAAAAAAGAACTACAACAGCAAAGTTACAGCTCCTCAAATTCTGTGGTGTGTTGCCAAAACTACTCCTCAAATCAAATATAAGTCCTGCCTTTAGAACTCCAGTAGTCTAAAGCATTAAGACCTAAAACGCAAAATCCCAGAAGCATTTCTGATTGGCCTCAAATCTAGCTTGATTTTAAAACAATTCTTTAGAAAAAGCCATCTTTTGGTTACAGGTTCAGCTAAAATATAACACTGCCTGCATATTTTTACATTTTTGATTTTGAAAGCACTTTTATTTTGTCTTGATGTTAGGTAAGGGCTGAGTGGCAAGTAATGCTAACTGAATGCAGGTGGGCTTTGTGCAACTAACTTTGAACACCGAGATAGGCCCTGTCCAGTCAGTGGAACTGAACGACCGTTTCCACCATCTGGTCACAGTCTCTAAACTGTTATTTAAGTGAAATAACTACTTACAGTGCTGGTGACATCCTCCAGTTTCAGCCGGAAAGAGGACATGCGCGTCAGAATTAGACAGAGCGGGCCATAGCTTGACACAATGAGACAGTTTGGGTTGTAAAAAGCAGGCCCAAGTGTGGACGCCATCGCTCTCCTTCATGGAGATAGGAGGGGCACGTCCTCAAAACGTGCAACTCCGGGGCAGCGGGGGAATTTCACAGGCAGAGCATCTCATGTTACAGTGGCACTGATGGGTAGTGTAGTCTCAACATTTAAATATACAGCGAGACCTGAATGCGTAACCTTCCAGTAGCACCATAGTGAAATTGTCCTGTTTATTGAGATCATCCCTGCTCTCAGCCATCTGGGGTTTGACTGAGTTGTAACTACACCTTGTTGTTGTGGTTCTGCCTGATTTTACCTCCTTTGTACCTACTAGCGCTGCACTTATCCTCAAATGTACTATACTAGTACATTTTTTTCTTCTGTACTAGTAGGTACAAGATACAAAGTTAAGGGAATAAATAAATATATCCAGGAAGATATAAATCTGATGAAATACATTTATTTGCTTTATGATGAGAAACTGGGTACTGTCTAGTTGAGACAAAATCCACATGTAGTTTCATATATTTTAGCTTAATGTAAGTCTTGCATTCCAAGCTCTTTATGTATCTTGTTTAGTCAGTCATTTTATTTTTAGTATTATCTTATTACCGGCACCGACTAAGAAGGTGAAAAACATAAAAGGAATATTTGCATTCATCCTACACTATTTTATATAGCATGGAGTTTGACTACAGGGAGAATTGTACAAAAAAAGCTTCAGTGACAAATTGTCTGCCTTTTTTGTGACACATTTCACATGCAATCAGTTGCTGCAATGTAAAATGACAGATTTGTATATTGGTTGATCCAAAGAAAAGACGTTACAACAAACCTATGTACTTATTGTACAGTACAATGTACTTTTGACTTGTAATGTGTCATGTTAAATGATTAAAAGACAAACCCACGGTTTCATATTTGTTTGTTCTCCCCCCCCTCCACCCCCCTTGTTTAAATGTTACACCCAAAACTGAAACAATATCCAACCTCAATCACGCTGAAAATAGCAGTCCACATTCCGAAAGGCAGGAAACACTACTGGCTGGAAATGAAATTAAACGGCTGCTGGTTAGATATGTTTTCAAGTGATAAAAAGCACTGGCAGGGCAGGGTTTGCAAATGCCTCTAATTACACTACAACACTGCTAGCCTATACTTACTTACACTTACTATGGCACTGTTCCATCCCATTTCACTATGAATGATGCGCTTTAAAAATTGCAGCACATTTTTCTCAGGGCTTCCACAGGGAGGAAGAGTGGGGAATTATGAACATGCTGGTTTGTTTCTATTCACTTCCTAATTTCTCTAAATCGGTGGCGAGAATTTAAACTCGACATTAGCAAGGTAATTTAACCGGTTACTTATACAACTGCCGGCTCACGGCCAAGTACAATGGACACTCATACCTGTATCAGCGCACAACTGGCCCTATTCACAAGCCTTTTTCCTCCTGAAAAGCTAACTGCTCAGTGACAAGCATACTGAATACGGTCATTGGAAACCAAGATGGCAGCATTTCAAACTTGAATTTATGGGCACTTTTATTGTTTCATACATCATATAACTGGGCATTCTTTGAATAAAGAAAAAAAATGATAATTAAAAACATGCTGCCTGCCATAAGGGACGACATGACTTGGAACATAGAGCCTAGGAAGAGCTTAAATGCAACAACACAAAGCATTATATACAGAAATACGCACGCACACCCATACACACAAACATACACACAGGGCAAGAGAAGTACATCTGTATAAAATATATATGTCGTAGTATTATTGGGTCCCAGATGCTGTTGTTTGATCCAAGTTCTACAAACATGTTTGGAGGCTAGAACGAGAAGCACCATGTTCCGAAATCTCTGCTACTGATGTGCCCTACCCTCCTCCAACCAAAACCTAGGTACGCCAACCAGTACTGGTATTCAACATATTTATCTAAATAGGCCACGCCCACTCGTATTACCCCTTTGGCTGTCGTTGCAGTTTCTCTCAAACTGAAGAACAATTCCCACTTCCTCCTTCTACCAACTGTAAGGTAGCCATTTTTCTTTGCATTTCAAAGGAGGCACGCCTATATTTGATTGGCCCAAAAACCAGTTTAAAAAAAAAACATGCACCAATAATTCCACACTGAACACCAGAAATAGTCTCATAGCAAAGGACAACACCTCGGTCTCCTTCTGGAGCTCTCACTAGCTATTCAATCTTCAGTAGCCCAACCCACTCTGGTGAAACATTACCATACCTGCAGGTGAATGCACAATTCTTTGTACACAGTGTGGAAAAGCTGCCACACCAGGCCTTTCTCGTTATAGGCCGACGGCTAAAATAAAAGGGGGAATTGCTCAAACCTTTCAGATAAACACTGAGGGACAGCTGCAGGGTTCCAATGGGCAGTGATGCTACTCTCGATTGTTTGTGCAAAGACACGTTTTATTTATGTTCTTTTCTCCCTGGGGATATTTGGGGAGGGGGGGGGGGGACTATCTAGAGCTGGGTCACCATGAGCACACCTTCATTCCACACTGCCCACTTCCCATTCTCAATACACTTTTACTGCTACGGGTCCGCATTTGATAGACCTGCAGGCGTTACCATATCACAGATGGAAGATGTACTGACTAGCTCTGGGCTTCCCCTCTCATTTACGCTTACTCAACACATTTTTGGGAGATTTAAACCTTACAGAAAGCTTTAAAAAAATAAAATAAAATAAAACTAGCAAAAAAAGGCCTTAAAGAAACAAGGTGGGGCACCAGAGTCATGTACAAAAAGTAGGCAACGGGCAACAGGTCCCATATTTGGGCTCATCTTAGAATAGCTGCAAAGAGATTAACTGACAAGAGTTACAGTACACCTTTGCCCGCTTCTGCATAAAAATAATCCAGGTGGTTCTTCACACCAACAATCATTCAGAAATTACTGCAGAGAATTTGAGGAACAAATGACATTTCAGTCGAGAATAAGCACTCCTCCTGAAAGACTTGAGCTTAAATGATTCACATTTTATCTTACAATGCACTGTTGAACTATGCAACAAAGCCATCTTTAAAAAAAGCCAAAAATTACATTTAACAGTAAGAATAATGCAATTAATCAAAGGTCTGATTGTGCACTGTGTAGAACAGGCTGATACAAACAAAACTGCCATCTATCAAGGTTGTAACTCATAATGCCTATTAACCCAACTCTGGCATATCTAGGACATAGATTTCTGCCCAACTGATTACCAAGTTGCCCTGCACCTGGTGTATAATAAAAAAAGAAATAACATGGTTATATCAAAAACTTAAAAAGTTACACCTCATAACATTACAATACTCTCAGTTCTACAAATAATGCTGTGCATTACTTGATGTTAGCCTTTACCACTAGCTCTGAATAACGGCATACAAAGCTGAAAAGAACATGCATGTATGCATAATAATATTAGAGCAGTCAGTCCATTCATTTTTTTGCATTAGTTGATTATCTAACAATCAGTATCCAGGTCACTATTTATAATGGCAGCAAGAGTGATGTCTCTGAATAGAATACTTTTCTGTATTACACCCGAGGTTGTACTCATCATGGTACTGTCAAAAATCAACGTCAACCAAATAATGTATCCACAGCATTAGTCTGCATGTTTAACTTGGAACAAGTGTATGCTGGTTTATCTTTAAGCCAGTCCAAAAAGCCATCCTTATTCCACCTACTATTACATATCAATGCTCTGCATGTTTCATTTCAATTAACAAAATGGGAGAATTTTTTTTCCCCTGTTAAAACGAGAAAAAATTAAATTAAAAAATTAAAACCCTTTTAACCATCATCAGCCTCTAACCTCGGCATTGCATCAACCGTTTCAAAAATTAAGCAAATTCCAAGGATTCATACAGCCACTTGAATCATGATTCTTTATGCAACAACACTGTCCAGGTCTCACTGATCCCATACAGTAGAACATGTTCAGCTGGCATTACATGGCCTTGGGGCCCATTTCAGTAAAATGGTTCAGACAAGAAGCAGAAAGTAAATGAACAAGCAGCCAAAGAGAAATCAAAAGGTGTTCTTTTCTCCAACCAATGAAACGACAGATTCCTACTGGGTCACTGACCACATGGGGGCCTCATGACTGGGCAGACCGAATCTTATGAGGGTTGGGGGCTAAATACAATATTACTCATCATTTACTGCTCCCCAGACAATCTCCCATCTTAAATACTAGCTCTTCATTATTTTTGTGTACATTATCATACTATCATGTCCATAGATACAGTGCCTCATGCCCCTCACTCAAAAGTCTGTACATACATATTCCCTGCAACAAAAAAAGAAAAAGAAAAGAGAAATTATCAACAGGTACAACAGATGTAAAACTGATGGTTTTCAAACTACTGCTCCTAAAACTCGCCCCCGTCAAATGTCAAAACCATCATTAAAAAGGGGAAAAAAAGAAAATCTCATCGCACACACTTTGGCCCATGTTTTGTTGAACACTGTTAACTACAGTCGTCTAGGAGGAGCTTTTTTTCTTTGTGTTTCCCGAACTGAAGACAAGTTGGAGCTGTGTAGTGTTCATGTCCATCCTCTCCCTCCAGGGGGTGCTCTTTCACTAACCCATCCCCATGCTCCTCCCATACACAAAAATCAGTGCTTGCAAAAACATAAAAAAAGATTTTTTTTTTTTTAAAAAGGGAAAAAATACAACCCCCTCATCTCCTTCCAGCAACTCAGTCGATTTTGACGGCAGCATAGATCTTCCGTATGAACATGTATGCGGCATAAAATCCGATCGTCCCAGTCAGGAGCCAGAAAGACAGGACCATAAGGGCTGTGTATCCAAAATACAGCAGTGATGGGATGAATTCTACAATATCCAACTGTGAGAGAGAGAGAGAGAGAGAGAGATATGTCAGCAACAATCCTCTAAACTCAGCCCACCACCGATGCTCCTTCAACAACCACCCTCTGCTAATGCTATTTAGCTTAGCATAACCTTTCATCCACCATGAAAGCTGTAGTGTCCATTTCAGCAATACAAAAAGATCTAAATGTGTGTCAACTGTCCGAAGATCTTTCAAAGCAGAAAGTTTACTAATTATTACTTATTAAATGCTACTAAGCCAAAAGCCGTGTTTGAACATGTCTGTCCAAGCAGCTCAAGCGAGCGACTTCCTCGAGTTGTACAGAGTATTGAGATCCAAAAAAAAAAAAAAAATCATTAAAAATGTGGCTTCAGCCCCAGTCACACATATGGTTTTGTTCATGCAATTAAGTGTTCCATTAAAATAACACACTTAAAACACTAAAATTTGTAATAAAAAAAGCACATATTGTACATGGTGTGAATAAACAGAACTAGCAAATCGGGCTAGATATGTTGTTCTCTGTATTTATCAAGAACTGTTGTGGACATGTAAGCGTGACATTAATATTACCCTTTGTCTTCCGGACTTAATTTTCCCAACTGCCAACATGCACGTGTCTGTGTGTACCTAGAAACCATTCACTTGGCTCCCATAGTAATAAGCATTACATTCCCCACCTTAAGATAGTAATTGCAGACTGGCAGTGTGTCAGGTAATAATGGAGAGCTACTTTCTAAGCCTTTATTAAATGATTTTGGCAATTTAAATTTTCACAAAAATATATATATAAAAAAAATAATAATAAACTATGCAGCCAGAACAGAATCATAAAAACAATTAACAATAATTTGCCTTATTGTCCATCCATGAGACATAATAAATTATAAATATAAATCCCTATATACAAACTCTTGCCAACAATGGCAAAGGCTCACTAAAATAAGGTAATTGTTGCTATAATAGTACCTCGTCTTTGTTTTGCCTAACTTATAGAGATAAGAATTCTTTACCACCGAGTGAGCTTAAAACCTTTGAAACTGAGAAACAACCCAGCATATTTCTGCCACCTACTGGCAGGAATGTAGAATGTCACTTTGATGTTTTGGATTGCGTAATAGCGTATGAGATCTCAAAACTGAATTCAGTTTTAGAATGTGTTCTAAGTTAGACAAAAGGCTGCTGATGATCATTAGCACAATCTGATGACTAATTATGGATAAATTACTGAAAAAAAAAAAAAAACTTTGAAAGCTCCGGTGATGTCACCTTGTTGACAAAGTAGAATATGGCATAAACGAGTACGTAGAAAGCAGACCCGCCCGAGACGAGGAAAGTTCGCCACCACCATCGATAATCCTATTGAGAGAGAAAGAGAGAGATTAATTTTATCATAGCGACATATTTACTAATTGACAAATAGAACCCATATTAAAGCACAATTAAATGATTATAATTCCCATAGCATTGATCCATTTTATTTCTAAACCTGTTTTACTAGCAATGTACCTTCCCTGGATGCACATCAACTTGCTTGGAGAGAATGCCATGTCAATATTACCTGATGTGTTTAGGTATACACATGATTGACCATTTCCACAATATCAATGTAAAGATTTGGGGAGCCAAAAATTGCCAATACTTTTCAGACTCCATAGGACAGAATATTATGTTAACGCTAATACAATGTCAGTATAAATTGTATTCTTTTGCACATCTCACAGTACTAGTAGCACTCACCTCTGCACACAGCTGGAAGTATACCATGACGATGCTGATCTGGGAACAGGACACCACTAGAATGATGAAGACCAGGAACAGGAAGCCAAACAGGTAGTAGAATTGATTTTCCCATATGGCCTGGAGGGGACATATCATGCATTTGATTTATACCCAATTTACTTACAAGATTCACTTCAAACCCAACTCAAAAGCAAAGGCACCGTTCTATAAATGTATATGACTTCTGCTGATAAACCAACAACAAATTGTTAAAATTTAACTACTAATGAGAAAGTGAGACTTCATTAAGCCCGCAAATGGCACAACTTCTGTCAATCACTAACTAGTGTCAAACTATCAAAATACTTAGCCCTCCATGACAAGCCACTGATTAGTTCAAATAAGCAAGTTGCTGGTGATGATGGCTTTAGCCATTTTAAGGTTGCTATAGCCGCACTCTCATAAAACCATTCTGAACCTGATATATTAAACAATTCACCTGCAACATCAGGTGATATATCCAAATAAAAATACATTTAATAGAAATTTTTTTAATTTAAGTTTTTCAAATGCAACAGCAGTGGTCCTTGTGACTGCAGTCATCCGTTCCTGATTCAGAGGCTAGACTGGCGGGAGCCGTGACCTTTCAGGGGTTCTTTGACCGGCGAAAGTGAGGACACTCACACTAAAGATAAAGAAGAGCTCGATGAACATGGCGCCAAACGGAAGGATCCCCGCCATCAGGATTCTGCTCAAAAACAACAATAAAAAGGAGTCAGTTCACATTCATTCTAGATTCCATAAGGATTCTGCACTTCATAAC
The DNA here is from genome assembly GCA_022702515.1 of Ilyophis sp. 1 JC-2022. Lineage (NCBI taxonomy): Eukaryota > Metazoa > Chordata > Actinopteri > Anguilliformes > Synaphobranchidae > Ilyophis > Ilyophis sp. 1 JC-2022. The sequence goes on from CM040402.1 coordinate 47,292,632, forward strand.
CTTATTCCACATCATAAAAAAGCCAATATTCCACATCACAAAGCTACTACAATATTTCTCATGTAAAATTCATTCAATAACATTTAATTCCCCGCCCAAAAGTTTTCAAAGGATTTACTTGTAAATGAATCATTGAGTAAGATACCTCAGTAAAAGAGTTGAGATGTTTTTTTATGTTTTATAAGACTGCTGCCCTCAAACTGTGACAGCACAGTGATTGTGTTTTTACAAATGGAACACTGATGTCAGTCAATTCACAAATCTTGTCATTGTATGGGACACATATAGTCAGATAAAAGGCTATGGAAAATACATGCACCCACCAACAGAAAGACAAGCAGAACCAGGCACAAAAGTTCAGATTCCAAGCACTTTCAGAACCGTTTCCACATTCAAATTCAAACCCCATTGAGGTTTTGAATGACCCACGAGAAAGCTGCAGTGCTGACGGAGAACATTTTACAAAATAACATCCTCAATAAAACCTATTACGTGTGTGAACGTGCAGTCTAAAATTTCAATACAGCTATAGCTCCTTGATTGATGCAAACTGTAAATACTAGGAAGAGCGGAGAACATGCGAGTATGAGAAGGGGGGTGATTTGCAGCGGAGCACAGCGCACAGCCACTCACCCAACAAACTTGTTCATGTACCAGCGCTGTTCTGGGACCTGCCGAGGGATCTGGTTGGTACGGACGGGATTGTCGTAGGGCTGCTTGCGGAAGCCAAAATAGTAGCCAAGGTAGACCAGAGGCATGGAGATGCCGAACCACATGCAGAGCAGCGCCACCATGGTTGCAAACGGCACCTGGAGGAGAGCAGTCATGCACATACAGCTACATCAAACAGGAGCGAAGAAGCAGGCCTACCAGCCAGAGGTCAATCTGTTCATGAAGAAATTTTAAACAATGTATTATTTTCTGTTCACCGGCCAAGGGACTACAGAAGGAAATTAGCCATTTAGCTAACCATGCCACTATGCATTGATGCAACTGCTGACATGCTGACTGTCGTGTGCACCGTCCCTTTTAACTAAATTAAATAAGCAAATGGAAAGGGCCGCAATAATCTTCTGATGAATATATGCGTTGTTAAAAGCATAGTTTGTCTTTATCACCTGTTCATTAATGACCAATGTTGCTTCTGAATGGAGGGAAACGGTACTACCGATTCATACAACACGTTTCTCACCCTTCTACGTGGTCCCTAACGGAACTCACAATTTTAATTATACACCATGTCAGGTTTATAGCAGTAGTGACACACCCATAGGTCTCAGTCAAGTGCTCCAACAGCAACACCACTACTCCCACACACTGGCTATCGAGGAAACTGCGAATACCGACAGCGCCGCTGAAGATGTGTGCCAAGACTGCCGTCAGCGATGGCGCTGTGCTTACCGCGCCAGAGGAGTGCTCTCCCCAGATGAAGCAGTTTAGGACGAAGCAGATTGCAAAGACCACAGCGGGATAGAGGGTGGCCGTCTGCAGGGAAACAAAAACAGAAAAAAAAGTCTAACTCCAGTGCAGTCCTAAAGTGCAGCCTGGGAGAAGAGAATAAAATGCACTCAATCGCAAAAACAGACACACACCCATAGACTCAAAAAGTCAAACGCTACGACGGTCACTATGTTTTTCCAGTTGGAACGGGATAAAATGCACTCAGGAGTACACATGCAGACAAATGCAACAATTCAATAAATGTATTTTGTTGAGGATAATGAAGTGAACACAAATGTGAAGATGTTACATTAGTGTATCCAAAGTCACACTTCTTTCTGGAGTCGGCTCCAATGCGTAGGGTCATTTTCATTTTCAATTTGCACTCCAGCTTCTTGTCAGTTCTGTACTTAATTTCAGCTAACCACACTGCCTACAACATGCCATAACTATACCTACAGCCTCAACCGACTGTGTGGTCACAAACAGTGTGAAAAGAAAGCAAGCTGAGGTGACCCAATTGGAGTCGAGTGACTCCAGTTGAAAGTATCGGACCCCCACCCTGCACCCAGCTCTAGGAGTGTTGGAAATAAAGGACAAAAGCCTCAGCGACACTCACACAAAACGCTCCCTTCTTCCACCGATGGCCTTTCAGAGTGCGGTACAGTCTTCCAGCGAAGTACCCTCCAAACACACTGCAGACAGAAAGAGCATGCGTTATCAGCCACTCTACACTGCACTCAACTGCCAAGGAATACCACGCTTATCATCTACCATTAAATCAGTGGGTCTAAACACTTTTGGTAAGCTTAAAGATACTCCAACAATACTTAAATTCCATTGAAAGGGAGATATGTAAACAGATTTACAGTGTACAGAGAAGGGAACTTCCACAGTGCTGATCAGTAGATATTTAGGTTACTCCTGCGGTAAAAAGTGACCCGCAATTACTTTATCCAGGCCTAATCATAAGCCTCATAATCCCTACTATAAACAAACTAGAACAGATCAAGGGTCAGTGCTTGGGAATGATGACATCTGCATTGTGTCTGTGAGTAAGAAGTGGAATCCAGATTGCACAAGAGCAAACGGCGCGGTCATGCCACAATGCGGCAGTGAGACGTACCCCATGAACATGAACAGGAAGCAGGCAGTGGTCATGAGAGCGCCACGGCTGGAAGGGGACAGCATCCCCAACATGGCCACAACTGTCAGAAAGAGGCGGGTGGGCTTACTCATAGAAACGCAATCCTAAGCCAACATTTCTAAAACAATCAAATACAAAATGGCTTCCAAAAGAGACGATGGACGCACAACTCGGGGTCCTGGCCACGTCATGTTTTGGGTTAATTTCTGACAATCTATGGCAGAAAACCACCAATTTATTGAGTGATTGCGAAGAAAAAGTCCCATAGAGAATGAATGGCATAAATTTCAGAACACAATTTCTGTGAGATGGCAAATGAGACATGAACTTTGGCAGAATGGTCAGGTAAGTCGGACATTAGGTGCCTGTTAAATATAACCCCAATTGGCCAGTAGGTGGAATAGCAATTAAAGATCCAAACCTTACACTTGATAAATCCCACACCCTAAGACCGGTGTTTCCATCAGAATCCACAGCTAGCCGGAGGGGCAATGAGTATACAGTGACAGAATACTCACAGATGACAATAAGGATCATGCAGAAGAGCTGTATGCCAGAGCCAAGCAGGGAGCTGAGGATCATGGGATACTGAGGGGGGCGAAACACATCTCCATGGACGTTCTTCCAGCCAGACTCCTCCATGGTGTCCTCCTTCCAGAGACAGACAGACAGACAGACAAGCGGATGCCTTCACTTATATAGTTGTGAGATACACGAGTCTTCCTCTGCGGTGCATGCTTTTGAAAAGAAATTCCAGATCTGCTACATTACAGAGCTAATTAATAATTAAGAAAGTTGGCACGAAATGTCGAAACGGATAACCCATGTCGTCATAATGGTTTCCTGCATTTCACTTTCTGTAGAGTGAGGCGAGGCACTTACGATGTCATCCTCTCGATTGTAGTTGGCGATGTCCTTTCTCAAGGTCCTAATGATGATCATGCTTAGAATACCTACAGATCCAAACGTAAAAGCAAATACAGAATGGACCGTAAAGTGACTGCATTTCCCCCCCCCCATTCTCCACACACAGGGATCAAAATGGTCTTTTAACATATTTTGCCATTCCTCCTTTTACCTGGAGAACACTTCTTATTCTCTATTCTCTTCCAATTTACTATACTTCACCTGCCTTCTTCTCCTTCCTCAACCTGCCCTTTGTACACGTTTACAGAAAAAAAACTGACTTAGGTATGTTTACATTGAGCTCTTGCAGTGATTTACTGCCAGAGAGGAATTGGGCAAAAAGAAGATGTGGACTTACCCGAGAGGAAGAAGACTACAACCACAGAGTTGACAATGGAGAACCAGTGTATCTGCACATCACTCATGGTGAGGTAGGTGTCCCAGCGTGATGCCCACTTCACTTGGCTCTCCTGCAGGGGGAGGTCAGTTAACAGCATTGAGGAGGCGTCATTAAGTATCACACAATGTTGAATACTAAGCAATGGCTATGATTATGCATAAATTCTGCATTGGTTCAATATGGATAGAGATAGAAAACAGGCCTCTGACATTTAGCCTAGTTCAGGATGCAAATCCATTGCTGCAGGCCTGGGTCGGAAAATCAGTGCTGGTGTTGGTGGGAATGGGAGGAATGGTGACACCAGGCAGGCAGGCAGGGGTTGAAAGGTCATAAAAACAGACCAAATAACCGAGTCCTGTGCAGGGCTGTGCGCCACCATGTCCGGAAGGCAGAGGACCAGGTTGGGAAATTAACCTTCTGACCTACCAGCCACAGTGGCTGGTAGATGCCAAATTTTAACAGCCACCCCAAAAATGTTATTTTTTAAATATTTTTTTTATATACATTGCGCTAGAATAACATTTCAGAATACACTCATGTTTAGTAGCGCTAATAAAATAGTATTTATTATATCATGTATTACAGGTCAAACAGTCAAACACTGTGTATACATTTATTGCATACATTTCATATAGTCTATTATCTAATACTAGATACGTTTTTCTGAACGAACAGATGCCAGTAGGCCTAACGTTAGAGCGAGCTGTCCGGAGATATCACTTTTACCTTTGAGTGTATTGGCCAGTTTTTTTTGTTTTTCTGTGTGACGCTGTGCGATGCTTGTTGAAATTGCTTTACGCCGTGTTCACAACTCAACGCATCATCGGATTGATGCACATCGGAAGTCATTTATTCCAATGGAGGATGATTAACGGACAGTTACGGATGTGCGCCGCCTGGCGGCCGATGGTTCCGTTGGCCAACGGATGAGGAATACTTCGGATTTTTTCAAACTCTGCGTTGCAAAACGGACCATCGGAATTGCCGAAAGTAGAAAAAAAAACGTATTTCACTGCTTGTTTCTTTGATAACTTGTAAACGATCTTATTTTCCTGCAAACTAATAAAATGATGTTTACAGACAATATTAAATGACACCCGTTTTCATTGTGAAAGGTTTGTTTTATAAAAATTAGGCAAATAATTCACATAGCCTATTCTCCGTCCAAAATTAATCTTCATATCGAGGGTATGACATAATATCGTAGCTTATTTTGGGAAGTAGCCTAGCCTAGGCTATTTCTTTCATTCAACTTGAGAGCCAAGACTCTCTACTAAGTAACGTTAGCGCTAGAAGAAACTCTGCAAGATAGGCTACTGCGTTCACCCACTGCTGAGATGTGGGGAGAGTATCATAGACTTTTCCTTGAACTTCAGCTAACTTATTCAGACGGTATTTTCTCGAGTTGTTTCCGTCAGATCCGTTATGGCACTGCGTTGCTCGGGGGGTGAGGATTGCGTTGAGGATTTATGGTACGTAAAAACAATGGATGAGTTGTGAACACGGCATAAGGCGGATATTCTAACAAGCACTTTTTTTCTGTCTCACATTTCGGCACTTTGCTACACGACACTGTGGCGGGTAGGTTTGATACATTTACCCGACAATTCTGAAATCAACCCGCATTTGGCGGGTGGCAGGTGCTAATTTCCCACCCTGCAGGGGACCCTCTCATCTCACCTCCCAGTGGACAGAGTAAGTGAAGAGCACATCGTTCTCCTTGCTGGGGTCAATCTCCTGCGGCGCCGAGCCGCTGGCCTCCGGCAAGTCGCACACGCCCTTCTCATCCGCCTTCAGGTCTGTGAAAGAGATATAGGGCTCATGCTCATCTCAGCACAACAACAGAAGCACAAGAGAGAGCTGTGCCCTACATGAACTGCGGCATAGCATAATGGTAAGAGAATCAATCCTGTAACCACCAGGTTGTGGCTTTGACTCCCAGGCAAGGCACTGCAGCAGTACTACCGAGACAGGTGCTTAAGCTAAATTACTTCAGTAAATATCTGTATACAATGGATTGCATGTGAAAGAATAAGAGCGTCTGCTAAATCCCTAAAATGTCTATCTATGAGAGCATATACACATGGCTAAACGGACATCTGACACTGAACAACATTAAGATTTCACATTGACACACTGCATAAGTATGTACACCTTTTCTAGGATTATATTTACACGGAAGAAACTTTGAAACAGGTTTGTGAGGATGCCCACAAAAATGTATACACAATACATTCAGCTATACTGCCCATTGGGCAATCTTATCACAGTTTTTCAAAAAAGAGCCAAGGCTGAACAAGACTGACGTCATGACAAGAGCCAAAAATGCAGAAGAGAAGTCTTAACTCACCCTCTAACTTAACACTCTGGGGCACCACCTCAAACCGCACCACTCTAAAGTTATGCTCCTCGTCCTGCTCCACTTTCTCCTTGTGGTAGTACAGGATGAAAGAGAGGTGGTTGTGGAGGTAGAACTGATGGGATGAAGAGAGGAAATACACAGTCAGGCAGTGCAGAGCCCAGGCTTCTGTGTGTACCGAGAGTTAGGGAAACACGATTGAAGTTCCAACCACATCGCTCCTGATGGTTCTGATTGCTTGATGAATGCACTGGGGTCCCTTTGCCTTTCTTTTTCAAAGTGCTTTCTTACCACAGAAACTATTACTACAGCATATTTTGATGAGTACCATGCTTTTTTTCGTAAACTCACCATTTGTCCATATAAATGCAGTTTATGTAATATTTTTAACTGTAGTTTGAAACTGATTTAAAGTTCTTCGGGGAGGTCTAGTGAGGCTGAAGATCAAACCCAGAAAATGCATTTGCTTGATTGGATCCACCAAACGCTTTCTCTGGGTTTCATTACTCCACAGAACAGACTCGGGCTGTTGTGAAAGCAATGTTCAATCTTCTGTGAACAAACACTTCAGAGTGAGCGAGTTAAATAAGATGTTGTTACCTTGTTGTTGTCAGTGAAGCCCAGCCTGTAGCCATGCTCAAACTGCACGTCTTTGAGGACCTCCTTCTTCGGCTCCTCATCGCCCCCCGCCTCCCGGTTTGGGTAGAACTCCAGTCGTGTGGCAACAGGGAGGTTGTCTGCAATCCTGTGGCAATGTTTGCAGTTTGGCTAGTTGCAGTTTGCATTATCACTTAATAATTTAATCTGTTGATCCTATAACAAATTTGAAAATGTCTTGAATTTCACTATTTGAAGCAATGCAATTCATTAGAATGCTGTAAGACAACAGCTTACCATTCATTGGACAACGCAAAGGGTAATTGGTTGACTGAATGATGGATTGGTTGACTGGTTAAATAATTGGTCGATTGGTTGACTGAATGCAGGGTTAGACTCAGAAGCGGACTCACAAATGAACATAGTACTCCTCCTGGATTCGCTCGGCCATCAGCTTACTCTTCTCCACACTGAGCCTGAGTGGCTTTTTGGGCTTCTCACACACCACCTCACACTTCCGGTCCTGGTTCATCAAGACCGAGTAGGGAGTGTTCACAATGCGGTCACCCCGGAGTACCTCCCCTACACATGTACGCACGCACACACACACAAACACACATAACACATAAACACTTTTAAACATTTCTTATTTGTTAACAGGCTGACTGGCCATTGCCCCTGGGTATTGCATGCAAAGACAATTTCTCCATCAATTTATTTGGAAAGTCCTGGTCTGAAAACATGCTTACGATGGCAGGAATACTCACCCAAGTTCTCAGCCTTGTAGACCACCTTGTCGGGCTGACAAAAAGGCAAGGAGTAGTACTCATAGGGCAGCTGGGTCCGCGAGCTGGTCAGCTTTACTGCCTACTCACAGCCAGGGGAAGTCGGGGTTAAAGATCATTCGTGAGCAATATCAAAACGATAACCTTTATTTGGAAGGACATCTGAGGCTGTTCAACGTACAAGACAACTGACTTTTGGGATTTTTCCAACAGGACTTTGGACATGCTTGTGCAGGGAGAAATGTGTCTTACGGTCTAACGGTTGACATTTTCTTTCTGCCCCCGCCCCAATTGTGATGTCACCATAGAAAATGCCGGCACCTGATTGGTTAGATGCACTACGATCCTTTGGTTTCGGCTCCACGTTTTTAAACCGGAACAACGTGGCGGCCTGTTCATAAACTCTCTTATTCCACCTAAACAGTCCACTAAAATATGTTTCTGAAAATATTTCAGGTGAGAAATAGGCCATGCAGTTGCTGAATCTTGATTCATATTTGATCTGCAACATCTAGTTTGATCCGAGTTATACGAAATCACTTGTACAAATGACAATGCACACACCTCCTAAGCCCCCATCCGTCTCCCTCACTCACCCGACAAAGTATTTTTATAAATTGTGTGGTGGGCGGAGACAGGCTGAGACAGTGGGTGCACTTACTCTTTAAACTTGATTTACTTTCAATATATGACATTTGGCTTTGAAAGGCCAAAATCCCCTTTACTTACGAGTCCCTCTCTCAGTATTCATAAGTATAATCATGCTAAACTAGTTAAAAATGCCAAAGGTCATCGTTTCATTTAATTGTCTGAATAAAAAAACAGGCTTGGCGACAGTAGATTCAGGAAGTGACTTCCTTATGTGGCGACCCCAACCACATCTTGTCCACAGAAAAGCGGCCAGAGACAGGACAGGTCACAGGTCACCTCTTAGCATGAATCGCCATGCTCACCCTTACTTAATTTAGTACGTCAAAACCCATTAAACATTCTCATTAGGAAAAAAAGTTGATGGTTCGCACTCAACGATAGATTTTCTAAGCTTTTTTTTTTCCCTAAAGCTTTTTATTTATTTGTTTTTTTTGACGGTTTCAAAAATTTAGAAAACCCCAATTTTTTCCCCCCCAATTCAGAATAGACATCTTGCACAGAATAGACATATTGCACCTTCTTCAGTGTATACACTGTGAAGAAGGCATAGCCATTAGTTTAAAAAATAAATAAAAAAACAGCATAATGTGAACTTCAAAAGCTTGGAAAATCCACCTCTTAAATGTTACCTATCCCTTACCTTGATCTCCACTGGGTCATTCTGGTGAAAATTGATGGGAGCAACTCCAGGCACATAAAAAGGCTGGGCCGGATGCAGCATGGACAAGAGCAGCAGGGCCCATGTCCCCTGAAATGCACACATACGCACGTCAACTTCCAGGGTGTGCCCATGTACAAGGACGTGTGTCCTAAGACAAGACCTTAAAGGAGAATCCCAATAATCAATGTGAAAAAAGTCTACTCAAAATATTTGGGCTAAATTGTTACGTGTACACCATTGAATTTGCTGACACTACACGTTCTGAAAGGATAGTATGGTTCTCTATTTTACTAGCACTAGCTGTCAGCTGTAATTTATGAAAAGAAATTAACTGTAAACCAGACCTGCTTTAGTAATGACTAATACAGTCAATTAATGTCATATCAGAGAAAATGCACATTTAATATGCAATTTATGTAAATATGGTTTATTAGTGTCCACTTTGGTTATAAATCATCAAGTAAGTGACAGTACTTGGTTATTTAGTAGAAGAAGAAGAAGAAGAAAATAGGCTATACAAACTACGGCACGCTCAACAAGCTAAGCAATAGCTGACTGCATCACAAACAGGTAGGCTAAATACACATTCCTAAACAATCAAGATGCAGACTAAGTTAATACACACAGGAAGTGTGTGTATCCAAGAAAAGGGCAATGAGAGAGCTGCCTACCCTTATTACCAAGAATACTGTCTATTCCATCATTGGGTAAAAGCTGTCCGTTGTATCTTTTTATAATGTTCCCCATTTCACATTCTTCATATGACAATCAGGTTAGGTGACATTTTTCACAGCTGCAATAACATCGTCCAAACCATGTTTCTTCCCAGTTGACTGAAAACTGGTTATACAAGTTGGGTCTAACTGCAATTCATAAAGCAGAGTACAAATTTAAACTTTAGATCCCAATTAACACCTGACCTCCCAAATTCTCCATGAGCTAGGCTATTTATTTATGAGCACCAGGGTTTATTAAAAGTTGCATCTTGATAGAAACAGGGTATTTTGAGGCTTTGTGTGCCCTGGAGTTACTATATCCATTAAAAGAAGGCCTGGCAGGATTTTTTTTTGCAATCCATAAATAATTATGCTTTGTATTTCATATACCTACATGAACCCTCATTTGTTCACATGTCATCGAATAAGGTCTGCCTACCGATAATTAGCAATAAGAAAAACAGGCCATGGGAACAAGCTCTAAATACACTGCAAACGGCAGACTGATGTAAGGACTGTTTACCCTTTTACAGCATGATACTCAGAGGTTGAAAATCTTTACGCGTGGCCCTGTTGATCATAAGTTACAGCTTTTTTCCCCCGTCAGCTCCTCTCGAATAGTACCAATATAAGACATGGTTTCACTATGATTGGTCGGAGTAACGTAGGCGTTAGCGAAAGAATGTCTTGAAATCTGATTGGCTGAAGTAGACTCAGTGGGGAAAAAAGCCTATTTGTGGATTTATTTGCACATCTTGCTGTGAGGATTGACTCAAAAATCCACAAATGAATGCGAGCGAGGCGCAAATGCACATAGTTTGGGAGAGATTTGTTTGCGAGTGCAAAAACCAACCATTTGTTTGTAAGTTATGAAATAAATTTGTGACGCTCATTTTATTTGAGGACGGTTCACACCATTTATATATTTATTTATGTATTTATGAGACAATAATTCCCCCATAGTTATGCCACATGAGAATAGAAAACTAAACTCAGTGGCATTTCCTAAACTTCATCTTCCAGAAACTGAGCAATGAGAAGTTCACTGTGTGCATTCAATTCTGTTATTTACTGAGGCATATTTTTTTCTAGCAGAACAGGCTTAGGTTTGAATACACAGCATTTATCTATGTTTACCGATTTGTAGGGTCATGAGTTCTTCACAACCAGTTTTTATCTCCTGCATTTTCATCCTCCAGGCATGCAGTGTTGATAAACTACTCAATTTAGCAAAATTTGAAAGTCTGCATCATTTTCTTAATTGCCAAGAATCAAGGTTTGGTGACATTCTTTCTGTTTAATCTCACAACCACTTCAAAGTATACTCATTCTATGTTATAGATTTTGTTTAGGCCCAAGAATATATTACTAATGTGTCTGTTGCTTAATTGTTGTACTTTTACCCAGACCTACTGGCTTCTCACTGTCTGTAAGCTAAAGAAAACACCTTATCCTTGGGTGAAAGTGTACTCTGGCATGACCTTTGTCTAGAGTAAGGCAGAAATCATGAAGTACTGGGGATGGACAGTGAGTGCCACTCTGTCATATAAGTACCACAGTCTACAGTTAGCCCTTGAGTAAAATAGACAAATACATAGGTATTAAGTTAATTAAGATGAGTGGCCTGTGAAATACAGTGTTGTCAATGCCTTTTTAGTCTAGATAGCTGGTCGCTGCACTCTTGGTGTAGTTGTACCTTGTGGTTTCATTGAGTTAGAGCCACTCAGCACTGCAATGTTCAGTGTGACTGGGTCACATACGGCAATTATCTTGACTACATTACCAGCATCACAAAGCTATCTAAGAGGAAATTGAACACCAGCACAAGGGCATTCAGTGTCGCGTTCAGCTCCTAAACCATACTTCGTCACACTGATGCACTGTAATCGACGGTAGGGTGGGGAGCCATGTTATTAGAATAAATGCAACCCAATCCCTTCATTTTATAGCGTTAACATTTCCGTTTACATCAGCAGTAAACATTAAGCTGTGAGTCTGTGACTCAAATCAATAAGTAATGTTATCTGGACTTGCTGAACTGAAAGCTATTTTAAAACACATTCACTAACTAGCTAGCTCAATTGCTAATGACAGTTCTCTCATTGACATTTCTACACTGTGAATGGTTGTTTTAAGATGGTAAGCAGCTGTAAATGGTTGTTATAAGATGGTAAGTCTAACATTAGATAACTAGCATTAGTCAGACACGACATAGCATCTGGCTTGCTGGCTGTCTTAAATGGGATTGTGGTAACCAGCAATAAAAGGAGGTAAAATCAAATCAGTTTAATATCATAATAAACAACTAATAATCACTTGATAGCAAACCATGGCATCTACACGCACAAGCAGCTCATTTGTGCTGCTATATAAGTAACATTAGCTGCACAAATAATCCGGCTGATGAGTTGTGTAACACTTACGGCAAACTAGCAACTTTCAAACAAGCGGCTAACGTAACGTCAAAGAAGAAATGGAGTAGCTAACGTTAGCTTGCAAGATAATTGACTGGCACGGCAACTCAGCAACAAACTTAACCTACAGCTAGCCAGTTAGCAACCACCTGGAAATAAAGATTTAGATTACCCACTGCGTGAAAACAATTCTATTGAATAATCGGCCACTCAACGGGAACGTAACAAAATCAACATAGCATACACGATCTAAACACTGCAGCATATGATGTCCACAGCAGCAGACACTGCACAACTGACTGGCTTAAGGTTTAGCTAGCTAACGTCTGTTAGCTTGAAAAGTAGCCACTATTAAATCTGCAGCAGTACAAACAGCCACACATAAGTCCAATTAAAGTAGCATATACCTGCATACTTAGCTACACATAACTGTGAATGTGCAAGCTTGTGATCTAATTGCATATAATACGACAGAACCCGGATTTATTGGAGCGCTAACTAGCTAGCAATATAGTTAGCTAAAGCGCCGTCGCAAAGAATGGCTCTCTGCGTGGTCAACGAACAATAAAATAACATCTTAGCACCTTGAATTTACTGGATTTTGAACTAGAGGTAAACTATTTAATAAGCAATACACTACACAATAAAGATAGATTATAAGGGAGAGAGGACAAATAAAAGGAGGTTTTTTCGTTTACACTTACCATCGCGGCCACCATCTTGAATACACGTGTCATTCGTGACGTCGCAGGAAATAGTGATTAGTGAACGAGGAACTGAGGGAAGAAATCGCACAACTTGCGGTGCGCTCAGCAGGGGTCGCTCTTTTTATTTTTTATAATAGCCCTGGGGAGTTGTTGACTACAGCTATTGTTGTTAGCCACTGTATATCCTGTCTGCATTTAGATGACTAATACCTGATTATTTAAAATGTGTATGATTACTAGTCAAAATAAGACTAACTTCAGACATTAGAGGTGTTATTAAAGAATTATAAAGGAGATATGTTACAGGAAATATCATCGGAGGGGATTTCAATACAGTTTTTCATGATTGGTTGGACAGATACTAAATTTACTACCCATCATTATAACCTACACTAATCTATGGTACAGTCACGTGGCGCTGTAATGGCGACATGTAGTCCAGCTGTCTCTCTTGTTCGTGTTTGTTAATTTGAATGTGTTTCGTTGTGTCGGGCTTTTGTTTTTTGTTTTTTCATGCGCCGTGTGTCTGTGGTGGGACGGGGAAGCAGGCTGGTTATTTTTCAGGGCACTCCTGCTGCTCGTTTTGATTATATTGACGAATTGTCTCATCGAGATCATTTTGTTTGTGGTCGTCACCATGGAGACGCATTCGCAACATTTGCTCGGGAATGTCCGTTGGATCTGCAGACTGCAGCAACAAAGTTTACCATCGCTCTTCACCGGAGTTGAAGATTTCGGGACTGATCCGCGAGTGAAGGCAATCTTAAAAACGAATGGCAACCAGGGAAGGAGAACATAATGCGGGGGAGGAGTGAGGAGACGACTGGGAAGACACTCAGTTCTCCGTTTTGGCGGTGTACAGAGACCACGGCGTTGCGTGTATGGAGGAGAGTCGTGGAGGAGGAATTTGTGTGTTGGACTGCTTGGTGACACTGGACAGCGGGGGCTATCATGGCTGTATTGCACTTAATTCACTTGATTGATGTAATGATTCTGTTGGATGTCTTTGTTTGATATGTTTGTTTCTGTGTAGTGGGTCTGCCCCACTGTCTATGTTTTTTGTTGTTGCTGGGGCTACAACTGAAGTTCCCTTGCGGGAAAATAAAAGTTATTCTATTCTATTCTATCCGAATGAATTTGTGCAATACATTAAACCTCTTAGATCCTTGGAATGAGGGTTATCCACATCTCAAACAATACTTTTTGTTCAAATGTGATGCCTCTATCAAATCCAGGAAATACTGCATAAGCGCTGATGCTTTAAAAAATAAATCTCAAAGTTCAGGCCAATGTATGTGTCATTGGATTATATCGGAAACATCAAACACAAATTCAATCCTATAAACAATTTTATCTGTATTAGCAAATGGGAACATATAAAGTCAAAAAAAAGTTTTCTTTAATAATACGAAAACATTTAAAAAAATAAAATAGATAAACTCGTGTTGCACTAAACCTACTCTTGCAGATAATTATTGAAATAAAACTGTCGTTCTTACAATCAAAACTAGACATCTATATGAGGACAGCCAAGGTGGCTTACATCAGATCAAGAGCCAAGTGGATTGACGAATGAAAACAATTTCTGCAGATCAGCACTTTAACTATTAATTGTGTCTATTGCTCAGACCCCACAATTTGACTATGTATTGAAGGCAGAGGTGGAAAGTCCATGGGTCAGACTTTTTCTTCCACCCATGAACTCTTTCACTAATTAGTTCTACACCTGGCTGAAAAATTGTACTAATTAGCAAATCCAGGTGATTGGTGAAGGCCATCCCAATCTCCATTCATTTAATTGTTCAAAACATAGTCACTGTTCAATCAGCCAATTCACTAAATTTTAGATTTAGCTATAAATTACACGTATCAAACAAGCCTTAAACCATCAATCTGCTGCCAGAAATACAGTAGATATGGATGGATAACATGAACGATTTCTTCTCCTGACTTATTTTTTCATAGAATTTGTCTGGAGAAACAACCCTTAAAGTAATCCATCCATATCTACTGCATTTCTGGCAGATTGATGGTTTAAGGCTTGTTTGATACGTCAGACCCTTAATGATTTAGAACCATTTAGCCAACCATGTGTTCTATACTGTTCCAGTGTAATTTACAGCTAAATCTAGTCCCACCCCACAATGTCTGTTAGATTGTATTAAGTAAATTATTAAAATGGCAATGGCTATGAAGCCATGTCCATCAATGAAAAGTGATGGAAAATTTAGTGAATTGGCTGATTGAACAGTGACTATGTTTTGAACAATTAAATGAATGGAGATTGGGATGGCCTTTGATCAGAGGTGGAAAGTCCAGGTTCAGAAAGTAAAAGTCCTCTGCAGTATTTTCTTCCAATCACCTGGATTTGCTAATTAGTACAATTTTTAGTACAGCAGTTTGAGGCTTGTTTGATACCTCTGACCCTTGATGACTTACAGCCATTTTACCAACCATGTATTCCATACTGTTCCAGCATAATTTACAGCTAAATCTAGTCCCACCCCCCAATTCCCATAGAGATCCATTCAAATGCAGAGGCGTTATAGTATTGCTTGTAAGAGTACCAGAAAATAAGATATCAAGAGTTTTTTGATGTTGTTGGGTCACAGACATCAGGAAGTCATAACATGCAAAGGATATGCAACCAAATATTAAAAATGATTACTTTATTCTATATATAAATGCAGGGGTGCCAATAATTGTAGCACACGTGGTTTTGTTGAAAATAATTATTTCTTGATAAGGGATTTTTTTTTCTCATAATAAATTAACTTCAATTTACTACAATTTTTCTCAAATGGTGAATTTTTTATAACCCTTTTTACTCATCTTTACCAGGGGTGCCAATAATAATGGAGGGCACTGTATATATACTGTATGTATACAGTATATATATATATACAATGGGGGAAATAAGTATTGGACACGTCAACAATTTTATTATCAAACATATTTCCAATGTAGCTATTCACATGAGATTTTGACCAGACATTGGTATTAACTCAATAAAACTACACAGCTAAAGAAATTGTAACGTTCCAATTCTTTAAAAAAGTTATGTGCAATAAAGTGAAATGACACAGGAAAAAAGTATTGAACACGCTAAACTAAATGTGGTAGAAAAGCCATATTTTTAATATTTGGTTGCATATCCTTTGCATGCCATGACTTTATGATGTCTGTGACCCAACAACATCAAAAGGCTCTTGATATCTTATTTGCTGGTACTCTTACAAGCGATACTATAACAGCTCTGCATTTGAATGGATCTCTATGGGAATTGTGGGGTGAGACAAGATTTAGCTGTAAATTACACTGGAACAATATAGAACACATGGTTGGCTAAGTGGCTTTAAGTCATCAAGGGTCTGATGTATTAAACAAGTCTTTAACCATCACTCTGCTGCCAGAAATACAGTAGATATGGAAGGATCACTTTAAGGGTTGTTTCTCCTGACAGATTTTCCTATTGAACTCTATAAAAAAATAAGTCAGGAGAAGAAACCCTTCAAGTTATCCATCCATATCTACTGTATTTCTGGCAGCAGAGTGATGGTTAAAGGCTTGTTTAATACATTAGACCCTTGATGACTTCGAGCCACTTAGCTGTTTCTTTAGCTGTGTAGTTTTATTGAGTTAATACCAATGTCTGGTCAAAATCTCATGTGAATAGCTACATTGGAAATATGTTTGATAATAAAATTGTTGACGTGTCCAATACTTATTTCCCCCATTGTATATATATATATACTGTATACATACAGTATATATACAGTGCCCTCCATTATTATTGGCACCCCTGGTAAAGATGAGTAAAAAGGGTTATAAAAAATTCACCATTTGAGAAAAATTGTAGTAAATTGAAGTTAATTTATTATGAGAAAAAAAAATCCCTTATCAAGAAATAATTATTTTCAACAAAACCACGTGTGCTACAATTATTGGCACCCCTGCATTTATATATAGAATAAAGTAATCATTTTTAATATTTGGTTGCATATCCTTTGCATGTTATGACTTCCTGATGTCTGTGACCCAACAACATCAAAAAACTCTTGATATCTTATTTTCTGGTACTCTTACAAGCAATACTATAACGCCTCTGCATTTGAATGGATCTCTATGGGAATTGGGGGGTGGGACTAGATTTAGCTGTAAATTATGCTGGAACAGTATGGAATACATGGTTGGTAAAATGGCTGTAAGTCATCAAGGGTCAGAGGTATCAAACAAGCCTCAAACTGCTGTACTAAAAATTTTACTAATTAGCAAATCCAGCGAATAGCTACATTGGAAATATGTTTGATAATAAAATTGTTGACGTGTCCAATACTTATTTCCCCCATTGTATATATATATATATATATATATATAGTATACTGTATATATATATATATATATATATATATATACAAACTGGATATAGGAACCAGGCAAATAAGCTTTTTACCTTGTTTGATTAATTTAGTCTGGTGGAAGACCCCTAGACGTTTTCTATTATTGATGTTTTTGTTTATTTATATTACTTATTTTTTCTTTTGTTGGCTTTTTTCTTTTGTTTCTTTCCTCTTGGTGATTTTGTGATTTTTTATTGTGCAAAATTGTTTGTACAATTTCCATGTCTTCAATTAAAAAAAAAAAAAACTAGTCGTGCGATTTACTGCAACCACAGACAGAAACGATTATTGAGTGTACAGTATACAGTGAAGAACAAGGAGATTAATGGTAGATAGAACCATATTACCAGCATTATGTGGCATCTACATTTAATCAAATCAACAGGTGTCCTTTTAACTTTGTTATTTATGCTATAGTTTATTTATTTAAACATTGCTTGTTAGCAAAGTTGTTCACAACTATGCTATCCGATGAAGGTCTCATGTCACCTGGGAGCAGTATGGGTCGTTTGTTTCTGAACGAATCTCATCGGTGAAGGAAATTGTGTCACTTCCACGTAGTCTAACGGTTATTTAATTTTGTAGTAGGCTAGATTCTACTTCTTATCATAAGTGACTACTAACAGATGAGTTCTCTAATGAGTATATATTTTTAAGAAAGCCAATACAAACAGAAGAATAGACCTACGGGGCGGAATGTGTTTATTAAAAATTTCATTGAGGATGACTGTGCACACGCCTGAACAAATCAGTGAGTCCTGTTCAGAATCGATAAAAAGTGAACTGCTGACGTTATTCACGAACGAATTTGTGGACAAACCGAAAGAACTGACAATTCCAAATTCGGGTGGGATTGGACATACACAGCTCCCCATTGGGCGCCAAATTATACAACATTAACAACAACAAAAAAATAACTGAAAAAACTGGCACAGCCATGCGATGGGCACCAACATTTTTGAGAAAAAAAACCTGAAAGAACTGAAAAAAGGGTTTGCTCCATGGCTGGGGCATTCCAAATGAGGGTGGGAATTGAACATACTGCCTCATGTTTGGTACCAACATTATATAATAAAAAGAACACCCGAAGGAACAAAGAAGTGAATGAACAGGAACTGAAAAACTGGTAGAGCGACAGTGTATCGTGTTCTGATTTTAAATAAAAAAATTATCTAATGAAATCTGTGATGGACATACTGTACATAGGCTATTTTACAACAAGAAATCCTGATATAATCTATTGTAAACAATACATACATTTTGGAAATAGAATGGTCTTTTTGATTGCATAATATGGAGAAAACATCACGTAGACTACGAGTTTTAAAAAAATGCATGTTAAAGTTTTGTCAAGAGATACTTTGTAAGTAGGCCTAGGGTTACTTGTTCCATCTGCTAGGGTGTTAAAAGTACACCACCAGTTGCTGTGTGAACTAAATAAAATAAAAACGAAATGTCCACCATTTCCTTGGAGATTCATCATGTTAACTGTGTCTCCTGTAACACTTGGATATTCATCATGTTAACTGTGTCTCCTGTAACAAATTATTTGATTAGAAAAGATAATTGCACAGCATGACTTAAAATACATTCTCCAATGGTATAAATCATGTGGACTGCAAATAAATATTGATGTCGCAGCCAAATTAACCAATGGCTGAATGTCATCAGTCAGTGGATCTAGGCAGTGCATGTCCGGAACTAACAAACTTGAAAGTGTTCTTCGATTGGCTATAGGTGGCTGTTCTAATAAGTAGCAGTTGTCTTCTACCTCTGCAAGCTGTTCCAGGTGGTGCAATTTGAGAATGCATCAACTGCTTGGTAACTTTGGTGGTTCTCCAAAGAATTCCTTCTAGAACTGAGACAATGCTTTATTGTCTAACAGGAATTTACATTGTGTGTGTGTGCGTGCATGCATTGGTGCGTGCGACATTTTAGGTTTTCATTTCAATAGAGAACACTCTGGAAGTTCATATCTGTTTAGACCTGCAGTTTCTCCAGGTGCACAAGAGGAACTGCTCTTATAAAACTTTTACACGTGGGGCAAAGTGAGTAATTCTTTAAAGGGTTCATTTATTTATTTTCATAAGTGTCAACCAAGATATAAACATTTAATTTGAATAAAAAATACCCTGTTGGTTGGCCATTCACTGTAACATTCTTGCATCTAAACGATTGTCTATTTTAAAAAGTTTAATTAAAAAGTTTTAATATTTTAAACATAATGTTTTGATAATTTAAAAATAATTTCTAGCTGTAAACATTACAAAATATATTAACTCTCATTCCATAGACAAATAATAAGAGCAATATATTGTAAATGAATGCATTTCAGTGGAAGAAATAAATAAATCAAAAGCTACATTTTCAAGTTACACCATATTATAATAAACAAAAACTATCACACAGAAATTCAACCCGCATACACACACACCCACATTTAATCTCATACAAATTTACATGAAATATAAAGAGGGAAAATATCCAACAAGATGCAGAAATATACATTTAGGTAATCGGTTTGATTTCATTTTTTAAAATTGTGTAAAATTAAAATGACAATATTTTTAATGAAAACAAAAACACACCACATTAGAGATTACATTTAAATGTATTACAAAGTGGTCTCCTGATTAAAACTATATAACATAATTCCTTTAACAACTGATAATCTAAACTTCTAAACACCATAGTACATAATTATTGTAATGTGCTGATATTATGTGTATAGATACTAAACAGTAATAACAATTGGAAATTCAAGAGATGGTACATTGTATTTGTATGAAAATAGAAAACCTTGGGTTGGTGAGGCCGGTATATTTTATTGTAGACCTGACCAAATAAGCTCCTAACAGTAAGAAATAGCGTTAAACGATATAGCTCCTGCAATTATCATCTAAAAATAATCCATGTGTAACTTCTATAACATAATACCCAGGAGCCCAGTGTTCTCGGATTCAGGCCTGGCCACATCTTTTTACACAAGTCCTTCACTTAAACCTGGATGCACACATTCATGGTAAAATAGGAATTAATAAGCCTATTGTAGGCTGCTTATATTTAGGCATGATGTATTGTTGCAAAAATGGTCATCCTGGCTTTCTATTTCAATTTCCATCTTGTTTAACGTATAAGAGAGAATGCCTGTCAAATAGAGTAAAGCATTCCAGTACTTCAAACGATAATTACATCAGAAAATTGTCCATGGTACAAAAAGGAGAAGATTTAAACAGAAAGTCTTGATTTTGAAATGCAGTGTGCATCTTAAAATAGACAATATTTAACCGGGGAGAGGCCAGTTGAGAGCAAAGCTCTTTTACAATGGCGCCCTAAGAATACAATAATGTAACAAATACACAACAATAAATTAGAATATCACAAAAATAATGCAAACAAGATGAGAATGTACACTGTAAAAAATGAACTTAAATGAAGTTAAATTAACTTTCTTTTTTGTTAACTCAAAATTGTTATTGTATTCAACATGTTCCCCAAAAGTTGAGTTTATTCAAAAAGGCTGTGGAAAACATGACCTAATTTTATTAAGTTAGGGTAGCCTATTTTTTTTTTTAGTGTACAAGAAGATGCACATTAACATGCAATTCCATTTGAAGTATCTTTAAGACTGTAGCCTGTGTGTACATGACAAATTAAAGTTTTTCCTCCGTACATATTAACATTTTAATTTCTCTATGAATACTAAAGATAAGCGGTTCATCATTGCAACTAGTGTGTCATTTTTTTTGTGCCTGTGCATCTTTATCTCTTGTGAAATCGACTGTGTGTGTGTGTGTGTGTGTGTGTGTGTGTGTTTGTGTGTGAGCATGCATGTCCAAGCATGTGTGAGTGCATGAGAGAGAGGGTGTACATATCATGATTTCATGGTTGTTGTTGGTATTGGCTCTCTGTGGCTGTGTAGAAGTCTTCCAGCACACTTTGTAGGTACTCAAAAGTGGGCCGTTCCTCTGGCTTGTCCTTCCAGCACATCAGCATAATATTATACAGCTCCTGTGGACAGTTGTCCATGCGTTGCATGCGGTAGCCTCTGTCCAGGGATCGAATCAAGTCTGAGTGTGAAGTTCCTGGGCCAAAAACATACAGTAATTAGAGATTCGGTAACATAAAACATTTTCTTGAATATACCATCTCAATGCCACCTTAATCCTTCTGTGTTTGAGTTATAGAATAGAATAACTTTATTTTTCCCAGGGTAAACAATCAGAAAAAAAACTGTTATAACTATTCCAACAGTGTATTGGTGGCCCGGTGCCAATGTTTCTTTCTGTAACATGCTGTTCATTTTACGGGAAAATGCCCATGCAGTTGCCAGTTTTTGTGTTGGGCTACCTCTGTGTGGTACAGTCTGAAATGGTGTTTAGAAATAATTGTGACATATATTCTTGATGTGTAAATCTGTTTTACACTGTTAATCCTGGTTCTTGGAATGCAGACGTAAATTGGGTTTTTGAACAACCAAGCTCTCAACAAGTATAGTCGGGTGTCAAACAGCTTCACAAGTTTGTTTGAGGGCTATCTACAAGTACAAATAAGCTGTAATATTATTGAGAACCGTGTTTGAGCCGTAGAGCTGGCTCATGGCAACAGGAACCTGTTTATTTTGGCAACTCGTCTACGTACCTGGATATGGGATTCGTCCATAGCTGATGATTTCTGTCAGGAGAATGCCGAAGGACCACACGTCAGACTTGATAGTGAAGGAGCCATAGTGTATGGCCTCTGGTGCAGTCCATTTGATGGGGAATTTGGCTCCTGTGACAGCAGGGGTAGGCTGTTAAATGCTGGTGTCCCATCATGATATAAAATTCTATAGTTTAGGCATGGGTCATGAAAAATGTATGCACTCACTAGGTGGAAAGTGAGTTCACAAATCTGGGAATCACTGGACCAGACAAAAGCAGTATCATGAATCAAAGGCTAGTCATTCACAACATTTGGGCTAAATTCTGCAGGATCATGGGATTTGTAGCAGCGCTGCAGGGGTCCAGCAGGGGGAGCTGTTGCTCACAGAACACTTCTGAGTGTTGTCATCTCTAATTCTAGGATTGGCTGTTTTGCATGGACCAATATTCTGTAGCATTGTGGGGTGTGTGCTAATGGTGTAATTCTAGTATGGATGTTGAAGGGATGATCACCTAATATACAGATGCAGCTCAAAAAATTTGAATATCGTGAAAAAGTTCAATATTTTTTGTCACTCATTTCAGAAAGTGAAACTCATATATTATATAGATTCATTACACATAGAGTGAAATATTTCAAGCCTTTATTTCTTGTAATTTTGATGATTATGGCTTACAGCTAATGAAAACCCAAATTCAGTGTCTCAGAAAATTAGAATATTTTGCTTTAACATATTTTTAAAGTATCATATTTAATATTTGGTCGCATATCCGCATGCTGTTACTTCCTGAAGTCTGTGACCAATCAACATCAAAAGACTCTCGATATCTTATTTTCAGGTACTGTTACAAGCGATACTATAACCTCTCTGCATTTGAACTGATCTCTATGAGAATTGGGGGGTAAGACTAGATTCAGCTGTAAATTACACTGGTACAGTATGGAACACATGACTGGCGAAATGGCTGTACGTCATCAAGGGTCTAAGGTATCAAACAAGCCCCAAACCATCATACTGCGGCCAGATATGGAGTAGATGTGGATGGATCCCTTTAAGGGTTGTTTCTCCTGACTTTTCCCCCCATATAGTTCTATAGGAAAATGAGTCAGGAGAAATAACCCTTGCAGTGATCCATCCACATCTACGCCATATCTGGCAACAGAGTGATGGTTTGGGGCTCGTTTGATAGCTCAGACCCTTGATGACTTACAGCCATTTAGCCAGCCATGTGTTCCATACTGTACCAGTGTAATTTACAGCTGAATCTAGTCTCACCCCCAAATTCCCATAGAGATGAGTTCAAATGCAGAGAGGTTATAGTATCGCTTGTAACAGTACCTGAAAATAAGATATCGAGAGTCTTTTGATGTTGATTGGTCACAGACTTCAGGAAGTAACAGCATGCAAAGGATATGCGACCAAATATTAAATATGATACTTTAAAAATATGTTAAAGCAAAATATTCTAATTTTCTGAGACACTGAATTTTGGGTTTCATTAGCTGTAAGCCATAATCATCAAAATTACAAGAAATAAAGGCTTGAAATATTTCACTCTATGTGTAATGAATCTATATAATATATGAGTTTCACTTTCTGAAATGAGTGACAAAAAATATTGAACTTTTTCACGATATTCTAATTTTTTGAGCTGCACCTGTATATATATATTAAAAAAACTGTTTTGCAAAGTTTCTTTCCTTTAAATCTTGCTTACTGTCAAAGAGAAACAGGAATCCTCAATTTTGTTCTGTGTACAATTGTTTGTGTACACTGCAAGATAACCATGTGGAAATTTTAGCCTAGCAACCTGAGGCAGACTGAAACCAATAAGCCTCCACTATCATTTTCTAAGTATCAGGTAGGCCTATATTAAATCCAGTTCAACTTCAACCCATACCCATTAGAAACATGAGTGTTTACATCTGCGCTCTTAAAAGGCTGACTCTGTCACAGCCTCAAGCCTGCTGTCAAAACCTCACTGACTTGAGTCTGGCAGCACCCCTCAATCCACTGTCATACCCCAACACTGTAACAGGTTCACTGACCTCACTAAGAATGTTAATAATTAATAGAAATGACTAAAGGTTGAATTTTAAACATTTCGCCTAAACATATATACAGTTTCATCCACTATTATTGGCATGCCTGGTAAAGATGAATAAAAAGGGTTATAAGAAATTCACCGTTTGGTGAATTAGCTTAATCTCACACTGAGAAAATGAGAAAAATCCAACCTTTAATTGAAGTAAATTTATTATGAGAAAAATCTCTCAAGAAAGAATTATTTTTAACAAAACCACGTGTGCCACAATTATTGGCACGCTTGCATTTATATATAGAATAGAGTTATATTTTTAAATATTTGGTCGCATATCCTTTGCATGCCATGACTTCCTGATGTCTGTGACACAACAACATAAAAAAACTCTTGATATCTTATTTTCTGGTTTCTGAGTTAACGGGTCGGGATACTAGGCTTGTGCATGTATGCAAACTTTCTGGTTTTTCTAGAGAAAAATGCATACAGCGTACGGACGGTCTTATAAATAAGGATACTTTTGAACGTACTCTCTTTTCTTTATTTGTGCGATTGAAACTCCGCAAAGTTTGACAAATGAGGCCACTGGCCCTTATCTCACCTTCCCTGGCAGTATACTCATTGTCCTCAATGATGCGGGCGAGGCCAAAGTCAGCGATCTTACACGCCAAGGTCTTGGAGACGAGGATGTTGGCGGTTCGTAGGTCTCTGTGGATGTAGTTCCTTTGCTCTATGTACGCCATTCCCTCTGCGATCTGGGAACAAAGTGCCACGGCGAACAGAAGGAGTATCAGCAGTCGATCAATTGGAGTACTTCCTTCGCATTTTCTAAAGGGGCTCTAAACATTCCTCCAGACACTGTCTCTGATCACTGCACTGACAACATAGTAAGCCAACCTGCAATTTTCACATGATTGTGACAATATGCAGGTCATAAAAATGCTAAAATATATTATTTTAAGATGTCTGTGTAATAAGTGTGATATTTTTATAAGCACAAAAAGGTCATGCCATTGTCATGTCACTGACATCTTCCATGTAGGACATTAACATGCATGGATGCGTTTACAGTTTGTTAACTACATAGTACTGCTGACATGGTACAGCAGTGAACTTTCAGTGTTAAGACCAAAACTATGAACATGGCTGCCATCTCAGAGGTAACCCCAACAATGTAGTATGTATGTATGTATGTATGTATAACCAATTATAGGATATGTACTCTGTGAATATTTCCTTATACCATCACCCCAGCTCAGGGAGGTTGTGCATGCATTTCCCACTAGCATAAACACAGTACCACAGACCTTAGCAGCAATGTAGAGAAATATAATTTGGAGATGGAATGCATAAACACAGTATCAGAGCCATCTAATTGCACAGTAGTGTGAACCTGACTCAAATGAAATCTCCTCTTTCTCCTGTGTGGGGCCTGTGTGTCCATCACACAAATATCTCGCTCTCTCTATCTCTCTGTCTGTTAACAGATTATAAAATAAGTACATAAGTAAAATATTCAGTTTTTAAACTTCTTCTGCTTTAAAAAAATAAATAATCATTTACTGTCAACACTATGAACAGAGACGTGTATGAGTATACTTGCACTGTATACCAAAAAAAATATTTGAAACATTTTTTGCCAGAAGTAGATAAATATATGTGCATAACTACATGCATACATGCCCATAACACAAATACGTACTCTTGCGTGTACACAGAAATACTTATGCAAATGGCTCAGAACCAATAGCAGACAGGAATAGGCTTTATAAAAGGTCGACAGAACAATGTCAAAGTCCAGCAAACAGTGCAATAAAGGCAAGGCAAATTCGTAGTCAGTTCCAGGCAGGGGTCAGTGTCCAGCAAACAGTGCAATGCAGAATGAGCAAAAGTGAAGTCCAGGAACAGGCAAGGGTCAGAACCGAGGATTCCATCAGAGCTGGGGAACAGGAGGGAGAAGGGCAGGAGTAGGGCTAGGACGGGGAAGGACTGGCGGGCAGGAGGGCTAGAGCAAGGCTGGACAGGAACAGGCTGGACAGGCAGGAGAACAGGAACTGAATGGGTAACACAGGGGCAAGGAGCAGGCAAAGAGCAGGCAAGAAACAGGCAAAGAGCAGGCAAGAAGCAGGCAAGGAGCAGGCAAGGATAACCGCTGAAGAGACAAGTGCAAAAAAGTGGAAACACAAAATAGAGGGAAAGAGGGAAAACACGGAACGGACTACCAGATAGAAAATACATATAAATGGAAAAACCAGAACAAGACTAGGACGTGGAGGCACGAGACGTGACAACTTGCATTGCTTGTGCACACACACAGAGAGGCAGTTATTACAAAAAAACTCATTTGAATATTTAAATTGCTTCACAGGGGAAAGGCCTGCTTTATTATTTAAAAAGAGAGTGTGCAACCATGTACAACAGTGTATCAAAGCACAGGGCTGCTCGATGAATCATTCCACCTTAAGTGTAAAACTTAAAAACTTGGGTATTAGTTCACTTGTAAGCGCGTATGGTCTGTAAGGCCGGTTTTATGCCCGACCACAATGCTGTGTCTCCAGTTCCTGTGTCAGACTGTGCCTCAAACTGTTCCCCTTTCAGCCCTCTCTGTAATATCAAACCGAGCGTGTGCCCCTGCCAGCGAGACATGAGAACAACTTACATACAAATACATCCATGTCCCCGAATAATCCGGCTATGCCGGTAGTAAATTATATAATTTTTTGAAGAACTGTTTAAAAAAAAAACTGCACAGCATATCTGAATCATTTATTGTAACTTGTATGTGTCTTTGGCTGAAATACAAGTACATGGTCTGTATTGTGTGTGTGTGTGTGTGTGTGTGTGTGTGTGTCAGCAGGACTCACCTGTGCAGAGAAGTCTATGAGTTTTGGGAGCTGGATACGGCTTCCCTCATCACTCTTCAGGAAGTCCAGTAAACTGCCTGTTGACACATAAGCACATTTCCATCTAGCACATGCTAATGTGAATATTGCATGATGGAACACTGAGATTAGATACTTATTCAATGCTCTGGATATGTGTAATCTGATTACATGATGAAAGAGCCATTTTAGAGCATTCTTTGCTTTTCTGCTTACCTTTCTCCATATACTCTGTGATGATGTAGATGGGCTCCTCCTTGGTTACCACGGCATTAAGCCGCACCAGTTTGTCGTGCTGCAACGTCTTCATCAGGTTGGCCTCAGCAAGGAAGGCTTCCACTGACATACTGCCTGGTTTCATTGTCTTCACTGCCACCTTGGTGTGGTTGTTATATGTGGCTGAGAGGGAGAAAGCAATGAAGAATATTATAGTACTATTACACTATTATAGTGTACATTATCTCCAGGGAAGCCAAAGCCCAGCTTTGTGATGATTAGACATGACCATTGCACTCATCTGAGATATAATCCTATTTAAAGTTGACCTGAATATGCCTAAATATTGTTTATCGATACATTTTAATTCAAATACAAACAATGGAATACCTCACTTAATAAAAAACCTTTTAATTTGTTTATTTTATGAATATGCAACCAGTGCAAACATTCTGGGCAGAAGGCAGAAGACCCATTCAGTTTCCCGTTCTTTTGTGTTACATGCTGAAATTTTGGCTCACCCAACCAGACCTCTCCAAACTGTCCTGCACCCAGACGCCTTTCCAGCTTCAGAGATTCCCGGGGGATCTCCCACGCATCCTTCTCCCAGGGCTTCTGCGGTTTGGGGCTGAAGCAGGGGACCGTCAGGGCCTGGTACAGCCCATCACCTTGTTCTGCACAGACATGCAGTCACACCAACAGTTAGATGCGCACACACGCACATGCACACACGCGCGCACACACACACACACACACACACACACACACACACACACACACACACACACAGGCAGTCACAGTCATCTTACTAAAAATAGTCATAACACAGAACCTCTCTGAACCTCTGGACATGTCCTGCCATCAGGGGGCACTCACTCTTGTAGTGGCTGACCATGTCCTGCAGGCTGCTAAAGGTGATCCTAGGAGTAATGTAGTAGCCGCCATTGTCCAGAGTACGGATCTTGTAGTGCTTGATCCTGTCAATGGAATAAGCATCTTTGTCTCTCACTGACAGGGAGTAACTGCCTGTGGGAATAAACAGCCTGGTCAAGGTCAGTTCTTTACAAAAATGGATATAGAGTTACCAGATTAGTCAAACGTTCAGGTTGATTTGTAAGCTATTGTTACTCAATTGTGCCCTGAACATTTCCCTAACTTTTTAGATCACAACAGCCTCTCTATTATAGGTCTTCCAGTCATCTCTACAACCTGTCCCATCCATAGAGGGTTGCTATGGAGACGTATATCCACGACTCGCTTACAGCGGATATTATCCGACCCTCCTCATCCCCTGTGGGGGCTGTTTTTTTTTCGTGTCCAAGAAAGATATGGAGGTAGATTTCTATCAAAAATAAACAAGCACAAAAGTATATGTTTCCAATGTTCACATGTACAAATCAAAAGCTTGGCTTGCGAACTGGCGAATCTACATTTGTCGATCGAAGGACACGCTTGATCTGCTTGGATTTACGGACAGAATTTTGAGACAAATATTCCCCTGTTTTTCACCGTGTCGATTCACACACGCTTAATTTGCGATTCGTAAGCAAAACTTCTTCTTCTTCGGTGCGACATAACACGGCGGTGTGTGTGTTCGGCTCATCAGCGCCACTTTTAGAACAAGTGGCCAAAATTGCACATTATCTTTAAGAAGTGGATTAATGGTACATTTAATTAAAACAACCGAGTTTTGAGTTTATTTAGGTTGTAAAGTTAACCCCATGCTAATCTTGCGATGGGACGTTTTTTAAACAGTCATTGCACAAAACCCCTATCAGATTGCATGTAGCTAGCTAGCTAGATTACATTACAGAGAGGTAGGTCCTGTTACATGGGATTACTGTTACATCCATTACATACATTTGTCCACTCCTGCCCCGACTCCTGCCCAGCCCTGTCTAGTTCGCTAATTCTGTTTGCAGCCCTTCACCTGCTTATTGTATCATCTGTCTTTTGCCTTAATACATACACTCCGTGCTGAGTTTTTCCAAAGTCTGTCTCTGAGTTCTGCATTTGAGTCCAAACCAGTGTTCTCACCATAACATGGGGTTTGTACTTAAATTGACTTTGCATAAATAATAAAGAATTCAAAATGGAAAGCTTTTTTACGTATATGCCTTTATGCTTGTTTCAAACCACATGTAGATTCAGATATCTGAACAAACTCAGAAAAGAAAAAAAAATATGCCAAAATGTTTGTAGAAACAAATCTGATCGTATGTATGTTCCGTGAACGAGGCCAAATATTATTTCAATGCAACGGGCACCTCTAAATGAATAAGACACAAAATAGAACCACAGATAAAGATGGAGAATTACTGTTTTCTTCCTGTATTGACATTGGTAACGCATTGACAGCTGTAGCCAATCAGAGGGCTTACCTTTGGTGGTTTCACTCTCTCGGATCATGAAGGACCCAACACAATTTCCTGAGGCCAGCAACTGTCTCTCTGCATCTTTCCTGCTAATACCTTTGAAGAACCACCTATGGGGCAATAAAAATGCCAAACCAATTCATAAATGTGGATCATTTAATTTAACTGCTTCTACTACAACACAAATAAACTCAAATATTCTGACACAGGGCCATTCACCTTTCTCTTTTCAACTATTTTAATGATTTGATTTCATTCCTAAAGAGGAGTTCCACTGAAAAATTATGTTTTATTTGTAGAAAATTAGCTCTCCTCCTGATTAAAATGAGAGTGAGAGCAGAGATATAGCCCCAAACTACTGTGCATGTACCAGGTACCTGCTTTACTGTGAACACAATGGCCAAGAGCGCTTTTGGGCAATGCCAGTCACACTGAAATGAAAATTACCGGAGTGGAGGGAGCAGGGTTGCCTTGCAGCAAGTTTAAGCCAAATGGGACACAAAAAACTAAAAAAAATTTTTTTTTTTTTTTTAACCAAAAAACATATTTTATTAGAGAAAAAAATGTATATTTTTTTTTTTTTAAAAGTGTGTGTATTGTGAATTTTAATTTTCCCCCGTAACTGCACTTGGATAGTAGTCCAATTTGGCTGTCAAACCGCGGACATGGCAACACTGAGCCGAGGGGCTCAGCGAGTCCTGCACATAGAGCGTCTCTTCGAGAGAGGCACGTTACTGTTAGCCACTAATGTAACAATTTTACTGAAAAACATACCATCACCATTCGCTAGAGTCTCCAGAAAAATGGGGGATCTACATTGGTATTGTGAAAACATTAGCCAGCCTAGCCAGAGGTCTGTAGCTATCACTTAGGCTACTCATTTCTCACCCCAGTCTTCTAAGAAAAAAATAAGTCATAAAACGCTACTAGGAGTTCCATGTTCCATGTCGGAAATCAGGGATCTGGAAATCAACCCCAACCTCCGGACTAGAAAGAACTTGACGTCAAATCATCATGGCAGCTCACACAGCGACCCACATTGTGATCAGTAAACAAACCTTACTTTTAGATGATGTTAGCTTTTAAAACGCTTCACTTTTTTTAAGTATGAAATGCTTTTGTGTCAGCCAACATGCAGATCCAGAATGATAAACATATACACTTAAAAGTTAAAATGTTATTGTTGTAGTTGTTAGCTGCTTTAGCTATGTTTGCTAGCAAAGCCAAAACTTTTCCAGTTGTGCAACTTGAACGAAAGCCACTGAGTTGTAGCCTATACTTTTTCCACACTGTAAGCGACAGCACTCAAGTCCTGTTTGGTTTAGTTTGCCAAAACATCTTTAAGGAAAGAACGTATCAATGTCATTTTCTGACATTCTAATAAAAAAGCAATGATAGCTAGCTTGATCTACGATGTGTCTCTACTCAGAACAGTGACAGACGCAGCAATGTTTCCTCCCTCACTGGCTCCACCAATGTGCCTATGTAATTTACACGCCCACTTGACGCCATTGTAACAGTGGTGTCAAGGAAGTGGTAGAGGTGTATGTCATTTTGAAATATACTTCTACCAAATTTGTAACCTTAGCTGTCAATATTTCCGCTTACATATTGCTTTGGCCAGCGACAAATGGAGACTTAATTAGTTGCGCCTTGATCTGTTAAATAAGGTTAATGTTGTTTTCCGGTGGAAAAACAACTACCATTTAACTGTAGCCCTACTGCCACGAACAGCCAAGCAAGTAAAACTGTTTGCAATAAAACCACCCAAATAAAAAGGAAACATTTGCATACATGTTCTACAGCACCTTATTAGCATAGGCTTGAGGTCTGCCACACTTTTGTCTGCTTTGTTGTTCTTTTTTTCCCCTTTTTTTTTACGCATGATGTTCAAAATTTGTGAGTCCTTCGCAGCATAACCATGCAAAACTAACAAGTTTACTTTTTGAAGACTTAATGTATTATTGTACTTCTTTACAAACTTGCATTGAACAGCAGTGTGTGTGGCACAGAGATAGTGTTAGTCTTGGCTTAGGCCTGAAGTACAGCTGGCCAACTGCTGGAGACTCAGCAGAATTTCATGTTGTCAGAACAAATTAATAATATAATATCTCTTGGGTTGTAAATCTACCCACACAGTTCCAACAGAAGCCAAGTATTGTAATTCACAATTATTTAAAAAATGTGCATGTGTAATTTTGTATTACAAAAACAACTGTGTTTTCCTCAATCAGTTCCAACTCCTCTTCCTTATCATCAATCCAATGTTTTGTCTTTTGTACTCACTCCTCTGTCTCCAAACTGTCTTTAGCTACATAGTTACTGGGGATGCAACCCTGCTTTCCTGTATTGATGGCCATTGCTTCCCACCACTCCCCTGACCTGAAGAGAAATGGAGAATAGAAATCAGCGTCTGATTTATTGGCATGATTTTTATTTTCTGACCATGCAGTTTTTTGGTACTAACAACACACACACACACACACACACACACACACACACTTACTGGAAATAAACCATAAGCCTCACCCCTGCAATTACTGGAGATCAGCCTCACCCTGCAATTACTGGAGATCAGCCTCACCCTGCAATTACTGGAGATAAGCCTCACCAGGAATGACTTTGAATTCAATAAAGAATTCTTCTTACAGATCAGCAGCACTGCTATGGACAAAAAATTTCCACTGGCTTATGCCAAAATTTATATGGTGCATTGGGAGGAGACAGTTTTTGAAAAATGTGCCAAACTTCCCACAAATTATTTTAGGTATTTAGATGACATTTGGGGAACATGGACACATAGATCAGAAGATTTCAAACACTTCATACGGATCCTCAACACGCACCACACATCTATCACAATTAAACACACCGCACACTATGAACATATAGATTTTTTGGACACTACCACATACAAGGGGCCCTCATTTCCACAAACACACACATTAGACACTAATGTATTTTTTAAAAACACAGACACACATGCACTCTTACACAAGGACAGTCTCCACCCGAAACATACATTCAGAGATTTGATTAAATCCCCTTTTGCTAAGGTTCAACAGAATCTGCACACAAATTACAGACTTTGAGGAGGCTACCAAGACCCTCTTCAATGCATTAAAACCAATGGGGTATTCCAGATCATTCCTCAGACAGATTCAGAAAACATTATTGGCTACAAAACAACAGGACACTAGAAAAATCATTCCGCTTATCACCACCTACTCGTCATTCAGCCAAACAGCGAACGGATACAAATTTTTTAACGGAACCTGGCCAGGATTCTGCAAAACACAGACCTGCTCCAAGAATACAAAATCATTTTGGCCTACAAAAGAAACAAAAACCTTAAAAATCATCTGGTAAGTAGTAAACAACCGGAAATCAAAATTTTACCCACACAAGGCCCGATATTTTACAAACAGGCCACTACAGTGAAAAGCAACACTACAAACACAACATACCTTCTTAAACAAACACTCACAGCTAACACATATAACTGCATATATGTCATAATGTGCACACACTGTGACATAAAATATGTAGGAGAAACAGAAAATACAATTAAGACCAGATTGGCACAACACATATATAACATAAAAAATCTTAGAAAAACAGACACACACATAGTGGCTCCTTTCCTACACCATGGACGCAGTAGAAATATTAGGCCTGCATTCTAACATTAACTGGACACAGGAGGACAGACGTAGGACAGAAAGACATTGGACCTCCACAGCCTCTCCTGCAAATACTGCCCTCCCCTGCGCAGCCTCCACGCAGCTGCCCGGCTTTTCCCTGTTCCCCTTTTGTGTCCCCCCCATTTTCATGTGTCCCCCCCTCCCACCTCACTCCACTGCAGTTGCAGCTAGCATCAGCTTCTGAGTCTGGTTCGCAGTTCACCCCCCCACTGCTGCAGGCAGGAATAGGACCTGTCAGGACCTCCTGACCTGATGACCACCTTCCTGCTCGACCGCCGCTCGCCTCGCTCATCACCCCCAGGCGCACCGCCCCCCCCCCCCCTCCGTGTCAATGCGCTCGCTCCTCCCTGCGCGAGCTTTCCCAGTAGTCCCCCAGTGGTCCCGAAAAACTTCCCCCCCCCTACCCCCCATACCCACCTGCCTGCCTGCTCGCGTCGTGGAAAAAACACCTTTTTTTCAGGCACCTGGACTCTAATACTTATCTAGGGACCTATGGTATCTCTCTCTTTGAACTGTGTGTACAACTATTACTATTTAGAAAAGAATTGTAGTAGAGAGAGATACCACCCAGTTCACTGTGAACTGACTGTGTGTTCGTTACTAGGAGGATTGATACTGTATGGAGAGAATGTGCTTTCTTATCTGTTCTGTGTACTTTCGATGACCTTTCTATATGCACACTACTGTACGTCGCTTTGGATAAAAGCGTCTGCTAAATGACTGTAATGTAATGTAATGTAATGATTAGAAAACTCAACACCATATTCCCAGGAGGATTAAACAAACGCTGGTAAAAACTTCAACACAAGAGGGACCTACTTAAAGGCTGCAGTACACTGAATGGCCAGTGAAAACTTTTCTTTCCCAAGGGGCCCTCATAAGGGGTAACTTGGGAAATAAAGATTTTTTCTAAACCTAAACCTAACCCTAACCATAACCATAATAGTAACCCTAGCCCTAAACCAAACCCCTAACCCTAAAATGAACTTTTCCCTCATGGGGACCATTCCCGAGTCCCCACAAGAGAGCATTTGACAACCTTTTCTATCCTCATAGGCTAAACATGCCCCCACACACACACACACACACACACACAGACACACACTAACACACACACACATATGCACACACAAACACACTGGCAAGCCCTTTTAATGTGACAATACCCATTGACATAGATGTCATAGCAACAAGTAGACAGTGCCAAGGGATAGTCACAAAGTGTGATCTTCCTCTAGAACAAATGGATTTGAGTATATCGGCTCTGTGAATACACAAATTTCGTAAGAACAAATGCAGTCCCTGAGATCAACTTGAATCTGACTCTCACTAGAAACACCACCTCAACTTCCCATTCTCTGCTGACATAACTAAATGGTGCTGTGACGAGATGAGGAAGTTTGGGGTTCACCAAATACCTCACTGATGCTCACAGTTTCCATATAAGCATTACATGTGCTTTTGTTCACCCATCAAGTAATTACCATGTTTTCTGTCAAAATGAAGAAGGATGTGCAATTTGACCCCTCAAGTGAGACAACGACACCAATAGCATTTACTATCCAAGTAAACTATTTTGGAGTCATCCTAAGAATGTTTCCTTAAAGGGCTATTGCTTCAGTCCTCTGGCTGATGGACTATGCAGGCAACACTCACTCATGAAGGACTTTCAGTCTGTCACCCTTTTTGAAGTCCAGGTCTCCTTCATTCATGGCCTCATAGTCATACAGTGCAATCACAATGCTGTCTGGTCCTATGGGGCAAAAAGGGGAACAGGTAAGCATGCAGTGAATTAATCAGATTGTCTTAAGCTTGGCTTAAATATCATAGAATCAGGCCATATAGAATGTTACCAAGCAGGCTAATAGGTTTTATTGTTGGGGTTCAAGTCCCCAAAGTTCTATATTTGGGGTTTAAGTCCCCTTGAAAAGTGCACTAAATGATATGGGTTCAGGACATACCTGAAGGTTTTGTTCTCGGGGTTAACTCTTCTTCTTTCAGTCCTTTCTTTTTTTATCATTTTATTTGAAGTACATTGAGTTGCAATTGTTGTATGAAATGTGCTATATAAATACAATTTTAATGATTTAATTGATTGATAATATCCAGAGAAACCACCACTTCCTCACCACCAACTCAACCTGTATCACCACCTACTCAACCTGTATTCAACGAGCACTGGATCTCATAACTCTCTCTTCACTGAGCTCCCTGCCTCTGCCATCAGGCCTCTGAAGCTCATCCAGAAGGTTCTGCTCATCCAGGCTCAGCCATGTCACTCCCATTCTCACCTCCCTCCACTGGCTACCGATATCGGCTCACATAAAATTCAATACCTTGGTGCTAGACTGTCAGTCCAATGCATCTTCAAAAGACCACTGGACCATGCACACCAGGCCTCTCCATTATACAAACTCTGGGCATCTGGCCCCTCCCCTCCTGCATGTATGCACTTCCTGGTCATATCTCCTGTTATGGTTCTCCAGTGGTGAAATGGGCTTCCCATGGTAGACAGGACAGCAGAGACCCTATCTTACGAAATAGACTGAAATTGGAAATCATCCCTAGCTCTAACACAACAGCCTCTGCCTCAGGGCAGTGTAGAATTCATCCACTGCTGAGCTGCACAGCTGTTATTTAACTTTTTATAATCCAGTTGCAAAAATTTATTTATAAATTTTTTTCTCACACAAAGCACCCCCATTAATTCATTAATTGGAAGAAATTCAGTGAAGGTCCAACTGCACATGTCCCTCATTCTATATGTCCTCAATCAGCTATGGAATTATTTCTGGGTTAGCTGTAACTCATCTGTAGAAAATACAGGCCACCCTATTGAAGCATACTGAGCTGACAAGGAAGAGACCAAGAGTCCAAGTCTAGCTGGAATAAGGCATGTTGTGGCCCTAATGGACCATCTGTTCCAGAATACATGGGTGAGCATGCACACAAATAAGAGGCTTAGAAATTAATCCAAAACACTTATACTGAAACTGCTGAACATATGAAAGCTACATTAAAGATATCTTAGAGCTAAAACTCTCTTTCAAAACTAATGCTTCTATAGGTTGGTAGCATTGCAACTTGTAGCACAGGTCTCGCTGAAGTGAAGGCAGACACTGAATTGAGTCACGCATTATTATCATAAATCATAAATGGGCATACTTCCCTGGGAGTAACCAAGAACTCCGAGCGCTGCACTGCCACTGTAAAAAGCCCTGCATCCTCACATAGTTTTAACATATATTTAATAGCTATGATCTATTTAATATTTATTATTTTCATCGTAAACAGCAAAATCAGTTTACTTTGGGTATACTCAAAAACTGTCGGTTTACATACAACAATTTATTTGAAATAAAACTTAAACATGTTATTTAAGCAATGTAATGATTTGATTAAATGTGTTAATGAAACGCAATGGAAGTGAGTTGACATTATCATCCGTCTGTCACGTGCGTCTTCGCGCCTAGACTGTAGAATAATATGCCTAAACACATGCGTGATGGTCACTTGGTTGTGGACTCCGAACCGCATGTTGCAGGAAAACTTTCTTGGTATAGTGGGAAGAACAATTTAAAGTTTTTGAAAATAATTTGCGAAAATGTGTGACATAAGTATTTCCCCAATTTTATTAATGTGTAGTCGAATGTTTATGCACCCTAAATGTAATAATATGGTTTAATAATATGGCTACTACTAGTAACCTGTACTTAATTGCCTCCAATCTCATGTGGAAGTGAGTTAACATTACCAAAAAATGTAGTTTATCCAGCTTAAGAATAAGGCTACTACTAGTAATTTGTACTTCATTTTGATGAGTTTACTTAAATTTATATAATTGTGTTCATCCCACTTAAAAAAGCACTGAAGTTGATTCAACTCAAAAAAACCAATGCAAAATGTTACCTCATTTTTTACGAGTTGGAGAAGGGCAATATTTTTTACAGTGTGGGCAGTGTCAGCACGGCCATATTAGGTGATTTCTGTTCAAACTGGCTGGCCTGAGGAGTGAATTGTGGAACTACTTCGAACCCACTGCAATATGTACAATAACTATACAAACAAAACTCTCCTGGGAAGTTCCTGGTTTATGCTCTACCACTCACCATCACTGCAGGCTGGGAGGTTGGATGAGCTGGTTCTGTTCTGCAGAAAGAAACAGAAGTAATATGTTATGTGCTGAAATGGCAGGTAACTAGGTTAAATAGACTTAACCCTGTAAACAACGACTGAAACAGTAACACAGTAAGTCATCTTAGTTCAAGTGGCAACAATAAACAGTCAAATCAACAGATCTCTCTTTCTCTCAAAAACGACAGTCATCACTACAGGTTACAGTCAAAGCAAAGAAAATCTAGCAGGACATTGTCACTTATAAACTTTGTGTAAACTGTAAAGTGTAGTTTAAAATTTTTTTAAATAGTAACCACCTAAACGAGACAATGACCACAGAGTACTGTAATTCAAGTCTTGATGCAATCTTCAGAAAGTTTCCACAGCCCTTTTCAATAAATCGTTACCTCAGTCCACTACATCCCTCTTCCCACCCCAGCCCCCTGTCAATCTTTTAAAAAATATTGAATGCATCGGAAATCATGGGGTGTACGAGACTGGACACCAATCACCCTGACAACAATGCTGCACTACAGGTTCTCCTTTAACCTACACCCTTCCTGCTCTCCTATACCTTCTCCCTCCTCACTCCAGCCTAGTTGTCTCCCATGCAGCAAACCCAACTCATATCTCTACTCACAGCCTTGTGCCCGGATGTGGGGTCTTTGACGTAGTGGCCTGACAGAGCCTTGTTCAGAAAGTCATCGTTGATCACCTTGCTGATGGGCATTTGCACCTTGGAGTCGATGCAGCCCATTCTGGAACCTGTCAGACACAGACATACACCCTAAAGCGAACAGCATACTTCATCAGACATGGTAGGCAAAATAAGTTTAGACAAAGAAAGAAGACTGCACTCACAAACAAATCTCTCCCTAACAAATGACTCTATGTGCATTTATCGCCTGATGCGTGTGGAATTGCTTGCATTCATTTGTGGATTTTTGAGACAATCCTCAGGGCCAGATGTGCAAATAAATCCACAAATAGGTATTTTTTTTCACTGAGTCTACTCTAACCAATCAGATTTTGAGACATATTTTCGCTAACGCCCACATTACTGTAAAATTTGAGGAATACAACAAAATATCATTTTATCATAAGCTTTCATTCATACAGGAAGTTTTGAGGAGAGCAGTTGAAAAATATTTTTATTTAATACATTTATATTTATCTGACATATTTTACATTTACATTACATTACAGTCATTTAGCAGACGCTTTTATCCAAAGCGACATACAGTAAGTGCATACAGAAACGCCATCAAAGTAACTACAGAACAGATAAGACAAAGCACATCCTTCCCATAAAGTAGCAGCTATCCCTAGTAATGAACATTGAATGCAGTTCACAGTAAACTGGGTAAATCAGCTCTACTACAATTCTATTCTAAATACTATTATAAACTTCAACACACAGTTAAAACAAGAAACAAGTACCATGAGAGGTCCTAGATAGGTGTATCAGTCCAGGAGGAGTCTGAAAAAGTGTGTCTTCAGGCCACGATGGAACGCAGGCAGGGTTGGCGTAGAACGTAGGCAAATGGGAAGTTTGTTCCACCACTGGGGAGCTAGGGTGGAAAAGCTCCGCAGTCTGGACAAGCGAGCGCCATTGACACGAAGTGGTCGAGCAGGAAAATAGTTCTGGATCAAGTCCTGAAGGTAGACGGGGCCTGTCCTATTGGCTGCAGTGTAGGCCAGGGTCAGAACTTTGAACCTGATCCTGGCTGCAGTGGAGTGACCTCAACAGGGAGGTGACATGCAAAAAATTTTGAACACAAGCTGGGCAGCTGTGTTCTGGATCAGTTGAAGAGGCAGGATGGTGCAGGCTGGTAGGCTTGCGAGCAGGGAGTTCCAGTAGTCCAGGCATGAGTTGACCATAGTCTGGACAAGAAGCTGGGTGAAGTAGGTGGTCAGGTATGGTCGAATCCTCCTGATTTTATATAAGTTTAATACAAAATGGCAGAATGGCAATCACCCCAAATTATGCTTATCTTTTTCTCTTTAAAAAGTTAGAGGAATGTCCTTGGCTTGAGCTAATTTTTGCCAGACAACTCACGATTGTATTAAGTAATATTGTATTGAGATTGAATGTAAATGCAGCTTTGCCGTCAGGCTCTGCCTCTTATCACTTCCTGTTTGCATACATTTTAGTATAATCCAGCCAAGATGATAACAGGGAGTAACCCCTGACCCCCCAGAGCACAAAACAACTCTCCATAAAGGCATACATGCAGGAGTAAGCGGGGCAAGCCCAGTATGGGTAGCAGCAGGGATAGCACGGAAGCAGCACACGGCAGAATGAGCAAAGCAGGAACAGGTAAGGCTGGTGATTTAGATAGCCCTCCCATTTAAGGTGTAAGCATCATGTGAGCTGATGGCGATTGGCGCTCCTCGAGTCTGCCAGAACTAGCTTCACAAGCTTCGCATCATTTAAAAATCAGTCTCCAGACTGGTGGGAGGTTTTGCTGGGAATGTTTGGGTAGATGAAAGATGTCCATCTTGAATGACATCAAAATGCAAGCTATATGCCAACAAATAGGTAGTCCATCTCACCAGGGATCAATGGCAAAAATTGTAGCTTTGTCACGGCTTCAGGCCCTCACATCAAGTTTAAGGCTCCATTTTAGCAATCCTTAATCGCCAAGACAAGCCTTACATAACACTGTACCTATAAGAATTTAACATAGGATAGTCCATTGATATTATAAACACAATGCAGAGTAAACCTTGCAGTGATTTTAAAGTGCAGACACATACACACACGGGTAGTAAAACGCATCCACTTTCTGAAAGCAACAACATGCAAACAAGATAATGCAGTTTCATCTGTTCTGTCAGTGTCATGTTATCCATTCAAATGGAATTTAAAAATAATTTATATTCATAGTTGTAACTTTCCCCAAGTGTTTGTGTCTCGAGCCGCCACAATTATTATTATTATTATTATTATTATTATTATTATTATTATTGTTATTATTATTATTATTAATATTAATGTTATTATACTTTCATTTGCGAAGGATCACCGAAACACCAATGGAAACCCTCGTAAACCTTCTTTCAGTACAGAACACCCGTGCACGAGTATTAATGTTTAAAATCCACAGGATGCGAGCAAATATGATATAATAGTGTTGCCAATGCCAATTTAAAAGAGAAGCAATACAAGCTCTTTGTAGTAGCTAACTTTGTCACTGGTGCCATTTATTTATTCGTTAATTTCACAGCTTTATTTACTCCACATTACAGTTTTTAGAATGTGGTCGAGTGTCATCTTATCAATTATTTAGCTATCATTTATAGTTTATATTTAATCTTCACATTTTAGAACATTTTTACAGAACAAGAGTAGCTATAATTAATGTACCTGAAATACAGAAGGCTATACTGTTTTTTTGGCCTATATTTAGTCGACTACCTTCGCAATTAAATGAACGCTTCTTGACCTTAATTCTTATTTCAGGATTAGTGTAGCCAAAGTCGGGAGACGGTAATTCATTGTAGCCTAATAAACGATTTCCAGAGAAGATTCATACTTACTTCTTCAAATCCGATGTTAAATCCTAGTACGACACGGGAAGTGCAGTAGCCTACATTCCATGGAAAGGTTAATTTAAAAAAAAACAATGTATTTTTGAAGTCCCCTCTATTATGACATAAACGTTCATTTGAGAAGTGCCGTGTCGACAGAGCGAGTGCGTAGGATGTTAACAATCATCACACGAGGAAGTTACATTCACCCAATAGTGCAGTCAATCAGAAAACGTTATTTGGAGAACGGCGGTGGGCTTCCTCACCTCATGAAGACAAACTTCCGACTGCATAATTAGGTCAGGATGACGAGTTCATAAACGAATCGGCAGCCTCACTGTATCAGGAAGGGCTCAGAAAAATTATTATGAACTGAAGTTGTTCATACCCATATTCCTTCTTCACTTTGGGAATGCCTTCATAATTTTTATAAAGGCAAAATGCACTGTATAAACACATTTTGATTGTATTTTATTTCATTTGATGTGATGGAGGGGAACTCTCTTTCCCTGAGGGCAAAGGTGGGTTTGTGAGTGTCTCAAAGGTTTGGAAGACACCCTGTTATTGAGGTTTTGCAACCGATTACATCCCCTTTAATCAGTTATTTCTCTCCACGTGAATTCAAATTAATTTATTTATTTTATGAAGATACAATTACACATTGACACAATCTTATGGAAAAACAACTATTACATGCATTGCATTAAGTGTTATATCCCAACACCTGTCACTAATTATTTATTCAAAAAAAAAAAAAGAATCAAGTAAGCTACTTTGAAATAAATATGACATTTTTCAATACTATATTTGATGTGTTTGGAGGATTGATTTTATTTGATTCGAGATTGATTGTAGCCTATGTACTAGAATTTACACATGAAGACAATTTTATGTGGTTTTATGGTGAGTGCATGATATGCATTCATCAGAAAAGCAGTTTACCCTAAGAGATGGTTCACATGCTGTCAATCTTGAGTTACCATTTAAAGCTCTCTTGGTCTAACAGCGTACGTAAAATGTACGTATTTAAAGATAGATTTTGCATAAATCTATAGTAACTTATAATCTTAGTAGCATTATCAAAGCTAATAAGTCCCATGATCTCATTGACAGTCTCTAATAAGTCATTCACATTTACTTTCACCAGCCTCCATATCATTTTGCTGTTTCAATCTGAGAATCTACAAAGACACTTGACAATGTTCACATTTTAAAATGCACTGTTTTCCTCAAATTTCCTCACAAATGAACACAAGTAGTGCATTTTCACCAAATTCTTTACCAGACCACATTTACTTAAGTGCTGCTCAAACCTAATGGCATCTGCTTGATGTATCTTCTCTGTGTAAAAAGACATGACAGCAACCACTGTGGACCACGCCCACAATGTACCTAATACTACCTCAGCGTTACCTAAAACCTCAATATCAACTGCTTATGTTTTCTGATTATAAGATCAACATCATCAACATATCTATATAACATTTGGACATGTGTATCTGTTTAACACCTGTTCCAAAATAAATGTTCACAAAAAAAATAAAAAAAAAAAAATAAAATGTATTCCCTCAAGGGAATAAAATGTTTGAGAAGACGCTTATGTGAATATAAATGTTTTCCATGTGAGGAAAACCTTTCATTTAAATGCAAATCCACTTTTTGTTTAGGGGTCAATAAGGGTTTCTTTCCACATTTT
Organism: Ilyophis sp. 1 JC-2022; assembly: GCA_022702515.1. Lineage (NCBI taxonomy): Eukaryota > Metazoa > Chordata > Actinopteri > Anguilliformes > Synaphobranchidae > Ilyophis > Ilyophis sp. 1 JC-2022. Next base: position 47,335,024 of record CM040402.1, read on the forward strand.
GGAACCATTGCATGTTCACATTTAACACAGAATTTAAACAAAAATCAGGGTCATTAACCTCCCATTAGATTTTAAGGGTTATATGGGAATATACAATATCCCAATATATTAACCCCAAGAATCAGTTGTTATCCCTTTTAACTTTACATGTATACAGTATGTGGCCAGCTATAACACAGTTAATAGAAACTATATTCTTTACACTAAACATGAGAGTAGTGGTCAAGCTGTAGAGCTTAACTGTCCTGTCAACTGCCATGGCAATACAACACAACCTTGAAATCCACAAACATTTGTACAACAATCCCCAAGAAAGCCTCACATAAACAGAACGTTGAGAAATTTTCATTGAACTTCCACACACTTCATGACCACACGTTGTTCCCTTAGGCATTATATAGTGTTTAGACCATTTCAGAGCTTTACGATTTAAAAAGTATTTGTGTGTGTGAGGGGGACAGTCTCTCGCCCTCCCATCTCTTGTTCTTTTTTCATTTTGTCCCCATCTTAAAAAGCAATATGTGTCCCTTCCTGTTGTATTGCCAATACCTCTACTTTCTTCATTCTGCATTATTACAGAAAGGGTTTCCACACTTCTGGGAAAGGACATTGTCATGCTCAGATGTAGCCTTTGTGACGCCCTAGACAAGACAGTGGAATGGTGTATGGTGGTTGGGGGGGGGGGGGGGGTGTCACCTACAATTTATAAAAGAAAATCTGAGCATTCTCAAGGTACTGTTGTTCTCACACGCTCCTCTCTGTGAATGGAATCATGTGAAAGTGGTGGGTGTATGAATTTATTATATATGGACAGCTTTATAGTGAAATACCTGCCCCCATCAGTGTTTTTCCCACCCCATGTCCAACCACAGTTTATACAGCAGCTGCAAGTGGAAACTTCATTATTGAAAAATATGTACATGTATTTCCACCAAAAATCTAAAAAGGAAGAAGAAAGTTGGCTTCTGTCACTATCTGTCACTCACACATTGAACACACACTGAAAGACTCTGTGTTCTGTCAGAGTTGGTACAAAACCCCAAATGATATAACCATACATACACAGTATAAAAGTATACAGAATATGGGTAACCCATCCTGTCAGCACAAGACGGGCAAACAAGTGACACCCAATGCTTATCTGGAGTTGCAACACTGAAGTGCTTACAGCCACAAGAAGAATTCCGTTGTCCATTTTGTCCTCTTAGCTGTTATTCCATACAAGATATACATACTGGTCCCAGAGTCCTCCTTGGCAATAACCATCCCCACAGCATCACAGTGCTGAGCTCCTCTGGTAAGGTTTCCATCGAGAGGACTTTCAATAGTGACTATCATTTCCACTTTTAGTGGGCACTCCTCTTTCCACGTTAGTCAAATGATGGATGCTGTGTAAATAAGTCTTCCAGTGGAAACAGGTGATCAGTACAGCCCATTTGGAGAAATAGAGGTCAGAGATCATCTACAAATGACACTTCCTCATTGTGCACACATCTAGGAGGAGACAAAAAAAAGTAAAACAATGACATCAATGAGTGTGTGAGCTATGCCTACTAAACATTACATTAAAACATTAAGCATGGCTGAGCCTGTTCATTTTTCACCACTGCTGGCGATGAAAAATGATCATAGGCAAGCAATTAATCTGTGCAGCTGGGTTAGTTTGAAATAGTGTGCATTCTTTTGTTTTTTTACAACAAACCTGAACTTGATTTAGGCTTCAATTACAGACACGTTTCCAGTGGTAGCAACAACATTTTGCCTTTTAAACAACTCTACTTATATCCCATAAAGGAATTGATGACGCACCAGTTACTCTCCCTTGAGAGAGAGAAAAAGAGAGTAAAAATATTCACATCATTACTCACTTCCATAGCAATGAGTCTTTTTTCTCTCTCACAACTTTTTGAAAGAGTCTCTGACCTTCATTCAGTGGATCTGCAATGTCTTTTGACCTTCTCTCTGATACATTAAAGACTGGTATGACTCACCATTAATTAAGCAAATAACATCCCAGCATGCATAGAGTTATGTATACAGAAGTGTATAAAGACCTGATAACCATTACAGTTAACATGGCTCTAAGAGGAGACCTCTTACTTCACTGAATTTGAAAGAGGGTTGAGTTCTGGAGCACATTTGGTGGGAGCTTTAGTGACCATGACATCACAATGTACTTGTATTTCAGAAGCAACAGTATGTGTGGACGTGCATACCAGCACTGCAGTATCATAGTGTTAAGCGTTAATTTTAAGTGCATGCAGACATTAGTGATCACTTATAAAAAAATGACCTGTTGCCCTGGGAAGCAGGCAGACTGGTGATCAAATATAGTGCAACGTGGCTCCAAAGATGGCTAGGGATGGGTAAGGGGCGCAGAAGGCCCAAGATTGGGAGCCGTGAGCCCTTGTTACGGGCGCAGACCGGACAGGCCGAAACAAATTCCCGCACATCCCTTTCCATGCTAGGCCACCAAAAGCGCCTGCACAGAAAATCCTTAATCCGATGAACACCCGGATGAGCCACCAGCAGGGAGGAATTGGAACACCTGGGACCTTATCCTAGGGGACAATTAGACAGTGAGGGGGACCCCCACCTGGACCTGGATCCAGGCACACAGCCCTCTGAACAGCTGCCTCGATCTCCCACATCACTGGGGCCAAAATCTGCACATCGGGCACAATGGGTTCAGGAACGGGGTCTCTGTCCGAACAGTCATAAATGCGTGAGAGCGCATCTGGCTTGACATTTTTTGACCCGGGTCGGTATCTTAGTAGAAAATTTAACCGAGCGAAGAACAATGCCTAACGGGCTTGCCGAGAATTACGCCTCTTGGCTTGCTGGACGTATTGGAAGTTCTTATGGTCCGTCCAAACAGTGAAGGGATGCTCGGCCCCCTCCAGCCAATGGCGCCACTCTTCCAATGCCAGTTTAACCACCAACAGCTCCCGGTCCCCTACATCATAATTTCTCTCTGCAGGTGTCAAGCCTTGAGAGAAATAAGCACACGGATGCATCTTCCGGTCCAGCAGCGAATGCTGAGACAAAATAGCTCCTACCCCCAACTCAGAGGCATCCACCTCTATGACAAAGGGGAGGGAGGGATTGGGAGTAATGAGTATAGGTTCGGAACAAAAACCTTTTTTTTAGCTCCGCGAAAACCGCCTCAGCCTTCGGGTTCTATTCAAACCGTGAAGGTGACGTTTTTTTGTCAGGGCTGTGATGGGGGCGGCTACTGCACTAAAATTGCAGATAAACCGCCGATATATATTTGCAAACCCCAAGAAGCACTGCACTTGTTTCATTAATAGCGGAGTTCATAACCACCGAAACCTTCTCGGGATTCATTTGAACCGCTCCCTCTGTTACAATGAACCCCAGGAAGGAAACCGAGTCAGAATGGAATGAACATTTCTTCGCCTTGAAAAAAAAACCATGCTTTAAAACCTGCCTGACATGACCAATGTTTTCCAAAAGGTTAGGAGAGAACATTTTATTATCGTCTAGATAGACAAACACAAATCTCTCCAACATCTCCTGGAGTACATCATTCACTAGCGCCTGAGAAACAGAGCGGCGCTAGTCAGCCAGAACGGCATGATAAGCTACTCATAGTGCCCGTTATGAGTGTTAAAAACTCATCTTCCACTCATCACCCTCACGCATGCGCACCAAGTTGTAAGCATTCCGGAGGTTGGGTTTTGTAAATACTGATGCCTCCTGAAGTTCATGAAAGGCAGCGGGTACCGATTCTTAATGGTGATGTCATTCAACCCTCGATAATCGATGCACTGCCTCAAACCCCCATTTTTTTTTTTTACAAAAAAGAAGCCAGCACCTGCCGGCGAGGTGGAGGGTCTAATGAATCCATTGGCTAGAGCTTCCTCAATGCGCTTCTTTATAGTGGGACTTTCAGGAACTAATAAGAAGTACAAGGAGCCCCTGGGAGGGACCGTGCCTGAGTATACATTTATGGCTCAGTCATAGGGTCGATGAGGTGGCAAAATGGTAGCTCATTGCTTTCTGAATACCTCAGCGAGATCCGTACACTCAACGGGTATATTAGCTGGCAAGGGGAAATCGAGCGCCCCCACCACTTTAGTGCTCTCCAATTCAGGAAGCGAATCAGGCAAGGGTTCCCACACGATCTTGGAATTAGAGAGCTCTTCTGGGGAGCCTTTGTTCCAAAAAGAGTTCCCGTTGGCAAGTGAGTCCCAGGCCAAGCTCTTCTCTCTATCCTCAGAGAGAGGAGCAGAGCTATCTTTATCAGGCAGAGAATCCACCTCCTCAAAGTCACTGACGGAACTAAGCTCTGAGTGGTAACCACACCCACCAGAAGCGAAGGGTGCTGCCAGCTGGCAGTGAGACCTGCATTGGGGTTTCCATTGGAGGATGACAGCCTTGTCTCCGCCACAATTAACAGCCGGACCAGCCAAGAATGCCCTAAAACGAGGGGATAAGCCGGGGAATCGACTAGAAAAAAACTGAATTAGTTCTGAATGGCCCTCGTGAAAGGCGCGCATATTCAAGGAACCCGTGGTCTCTTTAATGCTTCCGGTGCCCAACGGGCGGCCGTTGAGGGCCATAACCAACCAGGGCCGAACAAGGCGGTGAATGGGCATACTACGTTCCTTGGCCCATTTGGCATCCACAAAGCATTCAACTGCTCCGGAATCGATAAAAGCGTTGACTTTGGCTGAGCGCTTATTCCAGAACAATTGAACTGGTAGTAATGTCTGAGGGACAGTTCTATTAAGTCTCGCTTGTTCCTATTAAGGAACAGTTCTATTAAGTCCCTAGTTCCCCTAGCGAGACTCCCCGTTTTCCCCCAATTTCGGACACTGATCTTTCATGTGCCCCTTGCGCCTGCAGTAGCGGCACCACTCCTCACTCGACCTAGATTGCTTAGGCTCGTGCAGGAAAGAACCATCCACCTGCATGGGCTCCTCCCTGTTAAGAGAGGAGTGGGCAGGAGAGGGGACTGGAGACCAGAAAAGAAGATAAATAGTGAGCCAAACGGTCTCTCCTCTCACCTCTCTCTCTCGCTCCCTGACACGGTTATCTGTTAGCTGTGGTTACCAGGGCATCGAACGTAGCAGGCGGTTCGAGCACTGCCCGGGTGTCTTTAATTGGGTCTGACAATGTGACATCTCAAAAAACAAAAAACGACATCTCAACAACTGCTTCTGTTATGCCAATCACACGTTGCAATTGTACTTTGAGCAATGTGTATGAGCTTGTTACTGTCCTAATTTAGGGTGCATTTTAAAAAATGGGTTGCATCCCATGCTACCTCTTGACCATTTAGTCTCTATGGACATACGCATTACTACTAAACAGATGTTCTGCACAGATCCATAGTGCCAATAGATCACATTATCGCTGAATTTTACTGATATATTAATACCGCTTCCTGAAGTTTGAGAACTGCAAAACAGGCAGTTTACTTCTTAGCAAGCAGGTTTCAAAGAGAGCTCAGATTTAACATGCATACACCCTCATAGTGGAATTGTTTCAAATTGATTTCTAATGTTTCTCACAAAATGTTTTCATACAAACGTACATAACTGAAATTCTGCAGTATTGTATTAAATACTACCAGATATGAAGTGTTCAGACAACCAGGTCATTCACAGTTATTATATATTTTACTAGTTTACATCACAATCCTATTTTGCATCAAAATACAACATTATAACTATATCAATAACAGAATGTTAAATATGAAGGCCATCCTTTAAAGTCTATATATTGAAAAAAAGTAATGTGCATGTCAAGGCTAAGGTTTTTGGCGTGTGTACAAATGGACTGCATGTTTGCGTCTCTGCTGTTGTGCCCTTGAATATCTGAGAAGTGTATCTTAGTGCAGTAGAAATATTGGGTTCATATATCATTCCGTTATTCATTTAGTATATAGCCCCCTCTACAGGTAAATTATGATTACCCTGTGAAAATGACAGAAAGAAGAATTGCCATCTGCCAGTACTTGTGTTTTGCGTTCAAAATAAGCAATTTTAAAAATTCCCTCTGTCCAATTCAAACTGTCCATTGATAAGCATTATGTGACTGCCGGTTTATCGATTGTGCATTACATAATAGACTGCATGATTGATTGATTGATTTGCACATTCATTCTAGAAAGTTGTGTATACAAGTAAAGATATTTATTATAATAATAATACTACTACTACTACTACTAATAATAATAATAATAATAATAATAATAATAATAAGAAGATAATAAAGTACCACTATATATGAAATATTGCATGTCAGTTTTCATAGATCCCTCTTACCTGGCTGTGTAGTTGGGGGGTCATCGGCACTGGTCCATGACACTGTGCGGCTTCACCTGCCTTCCAGGGCTTAACTTCACCCTTCTTTCCTTGGGAGATCGTGGCCGCAGGGCTGTTATTATTGAATAAAATAATAATAAAATTACAGAATGAAACATCTTGACAATGTGTGAAATAATACAACTTTTATCCATGGAGCCAAAAATATATCTATGGTGACAGAGGAAAATAAGGAAGCACTAAAGTAAGTGGGAATCCATACCAAAATGGCTTCCTTTTTATCTGATTAAGGTATCTGTTTGGGGATTGGGAGAAGTTGAACATCCAGTGTTTGAGAAGCACGGGGGAAATGGCTTATGATTTGTTGAAATGAATGTGAGCAAAAACCCATAGGCGGGCTCTAGTTTCAATATTTGACAGTGGATCTTTCAGTTGCATTGTCGTAATCGTAAAGAAGCTACAGCATAACTACAAAGAGGTGTTTTGGTGGGCATAAAGATAAGTCTTTTGTAGCATGAAATGCAGTGAAACAAGCACTATTCAAGAAGATATTTATGAACACACCTCAGTTACTGCTACCCGTCCCATGCCAGTGCAAACATGTTCATTTAATAACGGGAAACTGCCAACTTCAGACTTGCGTGACCATACATGCACATGTGCAATGAAAAATGTGAGAAGTTGAATGCCTCGATGAGTGAATAAATGACTGACTAAATGAATAACCGTACCTTCTCTCCCTGTGAATTGCCCTCTTGTCTTCTTTTTGCCATTCTGGCTCATCTCAAAAGGGGACAGAATGTTCCCTGATTGTTCTTCCAGGTTGTTCTCTGGAGGGAGCTCCAGGCCCATCTATATAAAGATTCTGAACTCAGTACAAGCCTAATAGAAAAAAGTGCATGCGATTCTATACCAACAAATGCAGTACTTATTTGACAGCACAAACTCAGCTAGTCTATACCAACATCCTAAACTATGTATATGTATGATATACCATATTATTATACATACTGTACACTATCAACAAACTATACATTATTGTTTCCATTTAAACTGTTTGCCTCTTCAGTAAAAGCTCTACTAATATTTCTTTCTTGCAAAGAGCTTGCATGATGGAATAATCAATGAATACTGATGTTTCGCTGAGTGATGAGTGGGATAATAGTCTGATGCTGTTTTAATAAAATAACATTTGTCGCTTTAACTTAACATACAACTACTTATGCAAGCCCTTTTATAATATAGCTCCTAATGGAACACAACAAATGTAGATAGCTTAAAATGGTTTCGTATTGATTGTTCGGGGGCTCCTGGCTGCCTCATCCCGTTTATGTTCCAATGTGTGAATGCTCCCAATGGCCTATACTTGAACCCAGACTGTGCCAGTGCTCACTGTAGCCTGCAGCCCCACATGGTGGAACACAATTGGCCATTGAATCGCGAGCCCCTTGATCGACTGTCATCAGCAGTCTTCCTGCACAGGTCAAACGCGAAGTCCACCTTACCAACACAGTGGCTGTGTGAGTTCAACTGGTGAAGCTGACACACATTTCAGAGGAGAGTGTGTGCTTGCTTCACTTTTTTGTGGACAATGGACAAACGGGGGGTTGCAGAGATAGGAGACATGCACAGCTCTGCTGGCTATTGGCCAATGTCTGGTCCTCCCTGGATTTTTCTGGATTGATTGTATGAGAGAATGTAAAGGTATCTGTATCGCCTTTGTCCAGGACTGACCTCACCATCACACAGATCCTTCTTCTCTGATCCTGGCTTCAGTGCCTCCAGGACAACCACTGTGAGGAAATAAATGGAACTACAGTTATACAACACACAAACACACACACACACACACACACACACACACAAACACACACTCATGTGCACACTCGGACACATGAATACATGCAATTCACTCTACCTGGATGAAGAGAGATGGTCAGAGCAGGTACTTTCTTTTCGCCTGTATTTGCACATAGTTCTGGGTTCAAATCTTGTTTGCCTTCCATTGATACATCTTGGTCCTGCAATCAAATGGGCTGAATTAAATCAAGATAAAAACCCCATTCAGGCATCACTATCAGCTTCATATTTGACCATAGATGAGAAATAGTGAGTTTAAAGGATACTTAAGGCTCAATCTGAATGAGAATACAACATGTACTGATCTACTGTAATTAAAACACAGCTCATTGCTGTTGAGCACTAAATCAAGCAATCGCACGCTACTGTTCATGTGTATATGTGTGGTGCATGTGTTTTTGCGTTGTACCAGTGCGTCTTGCTGCTGCGTGTGTTGTCCTTGATCCTGCTGTGAGCTGGTGGAGCAACCGGAGGAGGGAGAACTGTGTGCCTGTGGTGATGAGGAGGAAGAGGAGGAGTCTGTTGACGTCTGGGGGGGTGTGTCTATCCTGCCAGATGACTGTTCTTCCACTTTAATACCCTTTTCCAGTAGGGCTGGACTGCTCTCATAAAACTGCTGATGCTCACCCAACTTGCCCTTCCCACTGTCAGAAAGGTCGAGAGGTGCGTCCGTTTCACCGTCGCGCAGATTCTCTCCAAATATTCTTTCCGGTTGCCTCACGTTGGTCCTCCACCATGCTGGCCCTGCCCCTCTCTCCTCTACTTTGTCCTTCTTCTCTGCCTGCTCTGCTGACATGGCCCTGCTCATAGGTGGGCTGGTGCTGTGGAGCTGGGGAGCATCCCTATCAGCCCAGTGCAGCTCCACAGCCCTCTTTCCATTCTGGTTCAGCTCCTTCCCTAGCAGCAGGCCCCTGTTGCTATCTGTTGGAGAGGGTGTATGATGGTGCCCAACCCCAATGCCGTACAAGGGCCCAAGGGTCGCCCAGTCTGGCTGCTCCGGCAGGGGCCAGGGCAGGGAGAGGTGGGCTGTCTTAATGGGTCGGGGCCGGTATGGGACCGGAGCATGGAGTACGTTACGGACAGGCTGCTCTTCCACCATGGCAGAAGGTGAAGGTGAGGATGAGGAATAGGGGAGATTCTTCAAGAAGCGCAGGGAGGAAGGAGAGGGAACAGAGGGGGAACGAGGGGAATGCTGAGGCTCCATGGCTTCCACACTGCGGACTCTTAGAGGGGAAGAAGAAAGACAAAACAGACAATGCTCTACTGTGAACAGATGTGCATGAACCCTTAGGTAAATATACTTTTTTCATGTACTCTGGCTTAAATCACCCTTTCTTTCTTCTGTCTTCTGTTCTTCATCTTTTATTTTACTATTCCTCCTTCTCTCAGCATCCCCGTCTCTCTTTCTTTACCGTTTATTACTGTTAGTTGTACGTTTTTTTAATTTTACACATTCAAATACTTTTATTGCTCCTGCTAGTCTTCTCCTTAATTTTTTCTAACCCTGGTTTTTTACACTCTCTCTCTTTTGACTTTTATTTTTATCTCACCTCTTCTCTCCAGCTATGGGTCCCCGGACAGCATTTTGCTCTGCCCTCTGTCCCAGGGAGATCGGAGTAGGAATATGAAGCTTATGTAACATCTGGAGGACAGAAGAGCAGAAGGGTAGTATGGAGGTGTACACGCCGAGCTTACAATCTACACTATACACATTCTGCAGACCATTCATACTCCTGTATCCCAACAGGGTGGCCATAGCACAACTAACATGTGGAATATTGAGTAAATTACATACTTGACTTTCATGTCGATTCCAACTCTGTGGCTTCCTGTATGCTGGCAGCTTCTCTATAAAGTTTATAAAGCAAACAACAAGACATGAATTAATTAATAAACGAATACACATATAAGGTTTGTGGTTTTTGAATTTTACATTTTAAATTGTGTTTAAAATGTAAAATGTTCAATTAAATTGAATTGAACACTATTGCCATTGACTTTAATCAGACATCCGAGTAAGAAATAATTAATTAACAGCAATAAATCATTGGCAACTCCCACGAAACAGTGAATACAAGTTTTATGAGTGTCTGTAATCTCACCTTCAGCGGCATATCGGTTCTGATCTGGGTCACTTTTCACCATAGACATGCCAGGTGTGGTGCTACCTTGTGGCTGCTTGCTGGCTTTCATGGCTGTTGCAATTAAAGCCATTGCAGAGAGTGAAGTATCTGGTGACAGACTGACCTCTGAGACTGGAGCAAGTGAATCTTGACTGTTCTGACCACTGAAAAAAAACATAAACAATAAATTACTATGAACACACCTAAACGTATCTGAATTGCCAGTGTTGAACCATTTGTTCCATGTGTGGATGTCTGTACTATTCGTTTATGTTTGTGGACAGTAATGTGTGTGGATATTTTAGTGTTTTCTTGACCATGCACCATTTGCTATGTCTATGTGTGTCTGGGTGTGTGTTTGTGTGTCTGGGTGCACATGTGCCTGCGTGTGTGTGTGCGCAGTGGAACACACCAATACTGACTCATGGGTTAACGGGATAGACTCACTCAAGCGCCCCCCGCAGGTTTCTGACCTCATCCTGCAGCCTCTTGTTCTCCTTCTTAAGTGCATTCATCTCACTCACTGAAGACAAAAACAAACATGTGACACTCAGTATGTGACACCAAGCAACCGACAGTGATGTGAAAACATACGCACATTTAGGCAGAGTATGACTCATGCATACACACATTTTTGAGACTGTGGGAATTGGCGGTGGCGGATCTTTTTAGTACGTATGCTCCGTTTATACATGAGGCCCAGCATGTGGAGAATTTATTAAAACCACCCACGTGAAAAAATTGGGATCAAATGCACTCAGCAACAGAGACCGCAGTCACACTGCTCTTTTCACAAATCTACACTCAAAAGGTTACCTCTCAGGACCAATGTATTGTGCTAAATACATGTAGTGAACCAAACATAGAAAGATAACAATGTTTCAGCAGGGAAGGGTTCTGGTCGTTCTGTAATGGCGAGGGATGCCATTTCTGGGTATGGATTCAGTGCACTGCACTCATTCTCTTCGAAGAAAAGTTTACGGTCAACTGTTATTTAACAGTTGTACTGTTAACAGGGTACTGAGTGATCACTTTCAGCCCATATTAAAGCATTTTGTCCTTCAGAAAGAGGGGTCTTTCAAGACGAAATGTCTCCATCCACAGAACATTAATAGTCATTGAGTGGTTTGAGGATTACTGATGTAACCCATATGTCATGGTCTCAGTCCCCAGATCTGAACCAAGTCCAGCATTTATAGTCTATTCTAGAATGACACCTGAGACAGCATTTTCCTCTTCAATCAGCTAAGACTGAATAGATTGGCTTGTTCATGGAAGAGTGTTGTTACATTCCTCTCAACTAAGTATGAATAGATTGGCTTGTTCATGGAAGAGTGTTGTTAAATTCCTCTCACAGAATTAGACATGCTGGTATACTATGCTACAATGCACACAGGACATCCTGGCCACACATGAAGGCCCGACACTACTTAGTGACTTTATGTTGGCATTTCTGTTTTATTGTTTTCTATCTGTATGTACAACCGATGTTTGATGCACTGCCACTCTGTGTGGAAGATGGTTTGCAGGACTAGCAGGCTAGCTTGGTGTTGCTGGCTGATGAGGTTTTCAATTCTAGCACAAAAAGCAGCTGACTGACACCAAATGTAGCAGGTCATCGTAAAGGCCTAAGAAAAAAGGCCTAAAGCCCTGCGAGGACAGTGTGGAATGCCGGTGATGAGGAAGGGCAGCACGTACCAATAATGGTGATGTGCTGGAGACTCTGGATCTGTGAGCTCTCGTACTCCTGCTGTCTCCGTTTCGCTACATCCTGAGTGACCGTGCACCGATCACACAGGCCTGCCCGCAACCTGGAAGACAAAGGTTATTAGAGGTCATGCGGAGGCCCCATGAACCAGCATGCATGTGTGTACTGATGGTGACATAATACACTTACAGAATACACACATAGCCAACATAATTCTGTAAACGCACAGCACCCTATATATGTATACATTGTCCAAAGACACATGAACACACTGATACCCACTGCATGTATACCCACACAGTATAATAGCATGCTCATATATGGTAACCATACTGGGTCCTCACAGAGAATATATGCAACATGAAAAATTAGAAAAATGTTGTATGACGTGCAGATAAACATTTAAATGCAGCCACACACACGTGCACGCGCACACACACACACACACACACACACACACACACACACACACACACACACACACCTGTTTTCCAGCTGTTTTATGTTCTCTGTCAGGAGCCTTTGTTGCTCTCGTAGCAACTGGTTCTTGTTGAACAGCTCCTCCATTCTCTTTGTATCGCTGCTTAGAGAAAGAGGAACCATATTCATCATCAGCGTCCTTTTCTGAATGCTCATTATCAGAACATTAGCCAGCATTAGTGCTCTTCCATCCACAGATCATGGGATTAACACTCACCTGCATTTCTGATTGGTCAACTCCAAAACCTTCTCTTGCCATCCTAAAAAAACAGATGGAAAAAAAAATTATAATAACCATGTACATGTGCCGTTATCTCCAGTATTATTGATAAAGATTAACAAAAATACTGTAAGACTGTTGGAAGTGTACAGGACTGGACCCAAACGTGAGACTCAGAGACAGACATTCGGTTGAACTCCACGCAGGAGACTTTATTATAATGCCAGATTAACGATCAGGCAAATGAGGAACAGGTGAGACGAGACAAAATGAAGAAACACCTATTGCAAATTTGTCTTGTCGTTAATCTGGAATTTAAGCACCACTGTTTTTGTGCCCTGCCTTGTGCTTGTCATATTACATCTCTGAGTGGATATCTAGCCATCACCTGAAGCTCAACCAGCACTACGCTCCTGCTTGACCACCTCGCTCTGCTGCTGCAGGGCGACTTGCACTTCCCTCCCTTCGTGTTAGCATCTCTCGCTCGTCCCGACTGCGGAGCTTCTCCACCCTAGCTCCCCAGCGGTGGAACAAACTCCCCACTCCGCTGCGCTCAGCTGAAACACTGTCTGTTTTTCGTCGTGGTCCGAAAATGCACTTTTTCAGACTCCACCTTGACTAACTACCTATATAGGGCCAATTATATAGTACGTACTTCCTGTTTATCTTTTATTTTCTATTTGTGTTTTTTGCTATTTTAATAGTTAAGAATGTATAGCCGACTGTATTATATGTTCATTACTAGGGATAGCTCTTATGTTGTGAGAAAGTTGTGCTTTGTCGGATTTGCTTTGTAGTTGTATCAATGACCTTCAATATGCACTTATTGTACGTCGCCTTGGATAAAAGTGTCTGCCAAATAACTGTAATGCAATGCAATGTACATTCCAGCCTTTTCATTCCTGTTTGTTTCCTGTCTGCACCTCGTTCCTGTGTTCAGTCCTGTGCACCTGTCCAGTTGTGTTCCCCTGCCTGTCCAGCCCTTCTCCGGTTCTCCTGCCTGCCTTGCCGTCCCCGTCCTGCCCAGCAACAGCCCGGCTGCGGTTCTCCTGCCTGTTCCCAGTTCTGTCCCTACGCCAGCCCTGCCCTGCTTGCCCAAGACTGTTTCCTGCCCGCCTGCTGCCCTGTGTGGGTAGTCTTGTGTAATAAAGTCTCCTGTTTCTGAGTCTTGCGTTTGGGTCCAGTCCTGTAGACTGCCGTAACAGAATGATCTGGCCATATCAGGTGTGGGAAGTGAAGACACAAAATAGAGGGAGAACGGAACGGAATATACACATAGAAAATACATATACGGAAAACCAGGAAATCGGGACAGAGGCACGGGACGTGACAAAGACTTTAATAAAATAAATCATTCCAGTATTTAGCTATACTGTAAATTATACATTATTAATACATTTTTACATTATTAATAATTCATTGGAACCAACCAAAATTTCCAAACCAAGCCATAAACCACATTTCTTAAATTCTATATTTATTTTTTTATGTGTCACAGTAAGTGCATGCTGAAATGCCTGTTCATTTTTTGCAGGTTAATAGTTGAACAAAGCATTGAACATAGGAATTGTCATTAAATATGAAAGGCTGATCGCCACTGCCACATTGCAGTTGCTGAGAATAGTGACCCACCTTCAATCTCTCTCTCGTGTAGGTCCTTCAGCCTGTGCAGTAATTCAGTGAAGCTCTCCAGAACCATTGCCATTTTTAAGCCCCGCCTCTTCCTGCGTGTCGTGGAGACCTACACCCTCTCCTTCTTAAAAAATACAAAGAAACTACCTGGTTAAAGGATAAAGGCTTCATGGCTTTCATATGGTGTTTGTGCTCAACGACGTCCGTCTCCTTGATCTCATCTTGTGCAAGCATGCAAATGAGGGAATGTAGAGTGCTGCAGATATTGAGAATGAGCCAAACTTGACTGACAGGTTTTTCCAGGAAGTCGCCCAAGGCCCAAATTATCAATGTCTGCATACACGCGTTGATAGGTGAGGTTAATAACCTCTCACATTAGTTATTACGTTACACAAGTTACACAAAGCCATTTTTTAAGGTCTTACAAAATGAGAACATGGCACATTGGCAAGCAGTAATTGTTACAGAATGTACAGGTAGTGTAAGTTAAACCCATCACATCAGCCTGGCCACATAATTATAATTTTAGCTATCAGACATTTATATGACTGCAACAGCTATGCTAAGTTCATAATAACCATGCTACATGCCAATGACCCTGGTGAGGTAATGAATAACAAATAGATTTTATAGAAATTTTAACGAGGACATAACTAATTTACAATGTAATTTATACCTTTTCAAGAGAATTGTATGTATTATACTTATGAATGCCTATTTTCAAAAAATGTTATGTCATAATGCGATATTTCTGTGTTGGAAGTGAGGTTTTCTCCTAACAACCTTCCTTTATCTCAACAGAACTGCACAGGAGGGTGTAACCCTCCAGTTTGCATATTAATGTGAGCTCTCTCTCTCTCTCTCTCTCTCTCTCTCTCTCTCTCTCTCTCTCTGTGTCTCTCTCTCTCTCGCTTTCTCTTTCTCTCTCTCTCTCTCTCTCTCTCTCTCTCTCTCTCTCTCTCTCTCTCTGTCTCTCTCTCTCTCGCTTTCTCTTTCTCTCTCTCTCTCTATCTTTCTCTCTCACACTCTGTGCAAGTTGAGATACGTTCACCATATCCTGAATGTGTAAACAGAGCGAGAGGTGACATGTTCACCCCACATACACATGCATAGAAAAAAAGGCAGTGAAAAAACCAGTAACACTCTCTCACCCCCAGTACCCCAAAGCACTAAGGGGACTTGGGCCAGTTAGTTCTTGGGCCCTGTTATGAAAAACACTTACAGCTCACTGTATTTAAAAAAAAGATGTACTACTTCAAAAGCCTCTACATTTTGAAAGAACTATATATAGAATATACAATTAATATACCTATAGTTTTACTGGCTTTTAACATTAATAAGGCAAGTGAGTATATGCTAGTTACTGATGGCAGTAATTCTAAAAATGATTGTGATATGCTTTTTTGGGCTATATATATATTTTTCTAAATATATTGAAATTGCTTTGTTTCTGAGAAAATGACCAGTTGCCCAACCATGTTTTCTAGGACCTGATTGTGGATAGGCTGGATCTTTAATAGTCATTTAATAGTCATTAGTTTTTTTAAAGCATGCTGATATTTTGTATGAGGCATGACTGGGGGAGTGAGTACAGTAAGACAGTATAGCTGAACTTCCAAAACAGACATTATGAGAGAAAAACAGTGGGAACTAATCAAATCACAGATTTATTTGTGGTCAGCTAACAAAAACCATTGGCCCATCCCAGCTTCCACAGACTGAATTGAGATTTTTGTCAATAATAACAAACATTAATATTTTAACAGACATGAACATGTAGCAGCATACATTCTTAAAAAAAATTTATTAACACTTGTAGTTGGTGGTATGAAAATATGCTGATGGGATCCTCCTCTGCCCTCCTAGATAGTCCCAGGTGACAGACCCAGGACAAAAAAAGCGATGTGCCAGAGATCCGCAGCAGACCGTGGGAAAATGAGCTGGAGCTACATTGTCACATTGTCACAACATGTCTGGATTTCAATGCGCGGCAGTTATAATTCTGATGTTCCTTTCCCATGTACATGTCATCATCAGTCACCTCTCTTGGTCCCTGTCATTGTACTCTGGGCAAAGGTCCCTATACAGCAATGGACCATGCCTTCTGCTACCAGACCAACAAAAATAAATCCATAGCTATGCAAAAAACAGAAATCTGAAGAAAACTGAATGTAGCGTTCACCGTTGAATAGATTGCCATAGATTATCGACTATAGTCAAAGTGAGGATAAAGTATCTGAAGGAATCTTGTCAAACAAACAAGTTAGATTAAGGAGGAAAATAACATAAGCAAATAAATAAATAGCTCAGAAAACACCTGGGCTTGTTGAGAGTGTCATTTTCAAGAAGGAAGCAACAACTCAACAGTCTGTGCCAAAAGGAACTCATATCTTTCCTCCAAGCGGGAAATTAAACCGTACCGCCACCACATCGCTCTATTTAACCACTGCAGAATTAACATAATGAATGGACTGAAACTTACAGAGTCACCTCAGTCTGTCCACTCTTCCCTCAGCTTCAAGGTAGAGGTCCAGACACCGAGAGAAAGAAAGATAGAGATAGAGGGATACAGGGTACAGAGGCACGGTAAGAAGAAAAGTGAAGGATAGACACCCTCTCCCCATGCCCCGCCCGCCCCAGGACTCATGGCTTCTGGGGAAACAGGTCTGAGCAGTCCTCCTCCAAAGCACACACACACAGAAACCCAGCCAGTTCCCTCTGGCTTTTCCAGTTCTGCAGAAATCTGATAGAACCGGATTGACCGGCCTCGCAAACGCTGGAAACAAAATAACTAGAGAGAAAAAAAGAAAAGAAAAAAACTCCTCCGGCGCACAGAGCCGTTTTGATCACGAAATCATTGCCTCTCAGAAAATAGAGGCAAGAAAGTGCTTTTTTAAAAAGTTTTTTTAAGCGAGACATCTGCAGGCTGAGTCAGAGGACGACTGATGCTGATTGTTCGCACATTAAATGATTACACTGCTTTCTGCTTTGAAGAAGCACTTAAGGGACTGTGGGATTTGTTTTAAGTATCGCATTGTGTACTGACATAATGAATGCAGTCACCCATAAATGATGAGAGTTGTTAGGATAATTTAGGGCACTTTATATTTTTATTTATTTATTTATTTGATATATTTTTCTGCTCCTGTGAATTTCGAGGAGGACTGTATAAACAATGATGGAATGTTGTGTATGTGCCACAAAGCATGCAACGCAGCACTAAACACTAAACGGAACAATCATCCCGTTGTTATTTTGTTTCGTGCTATGGAGAAAGGGCACTCTGGGACAGTCGCGCACTATATACGCCATTTCCTGATTCTCGCTCTGGTCAAACAAGCCTAGTTTTCACCTTCTGAAAAATATGCTTTTCCTGAACTGATGGGAGAGAAGGTATGGGTAACTGAAATGAAAAGGTATGGGTGTGATGTAGACAATACACCATTAATTGTGATGTGAACAGGTCTGGACCTGAGCCATGCACCACAAGGGTCTTTTAATTCCAGATAGTACCATCCCGTGATTGATGCATTGCATGCCCTTTATAACCATCGGCACACAAACAACAAAAGTATTTTGCAGAATGCCACACCTTGGTTGACTGCTGACTTTAAGGAGGTATAATCAAGGGGAAATTATCAATATCATTAAAAAAAAAACACCTTCGTCATGTTGCCTTTATGGTGACAAAAATAATAACATCTATCAATGATTCATTCTTTTTGGCCTGTTTCCAGATAGTGTCATATCTCTCAACGAATCAGCATGCCTTGAGAGGGCACAGCCCAATTCACAAGCAACAAAATTTTCTCAATTAGACATGTAGCATTGTTTTGCAAAAAACTCGTAATTTGCCCTTGTATTTTTCAGTGATGCAGGTTGTATTTGTAAATAATGTCTCCAGGCGGAAACGGTTGGATAAGGCTGTTTGTTGGCTTGCTAAAAATATTTGATGTTTCAAAATTTGAATATTTAAATGTTTTGATAATCAAATATTTCAAGTCACATGCAAAAACGTTTTACTGCTGAAAGCATGACAAATGTTTAAGTCGCCCACTTTTGAAAAATCAGAAAATGGCCACTTTAAAAGAGGATCCATTGGTAAATTAAACTGGTCATTGAGAACATTAGACAGGCCATAACAGTAATGACCAAAAAATTTTACTTAGCAATATTAATGCAAGGGAGAACCAAGTCACCCTCTCATTACGCCAACAATTACGTCAAGTAGTACTGGAATATTAGATCTCCACTAGGGGGTGCAGCTTGACTTCTTTGCAGACATGACCGCTCAATAAATTGCGCAACATGAAAGAATAATCAATCGCCATTTTAAAGGTGTTACAAAAACTAATGATTAATTTATATTTGCATGTTAGGCTTTTTTAGTGACTTATTATTTTGGTGTTGAATGCTCAAAATTTTAACCCAAGTCAAATGTAAAAAAGAGAACTTTGAACACTCAAAATTGTACTGACTGGCCTCATGATGATGATGTTATATTACATTACTACTCATTTCCTTCTCATTGCAAAACTCATAACGCAAGAAATTACAATATTTTATACATTCTTCAGTTGAAAATATAGTTGAAGTCTATAATTGTCATTTGTTTATTTGGAAGGGGGTAAGAAAAATACTCCCAATATTTATATGCATAATTTTTCAGGGTTTATGTAATGCTAATATATGAGCATGATGTCATAATTCCTCTTTAATTAATTCACATATCAGGAGTGTGAATGTTGTCACCTTTGTACAAAGATAAAATACCCACTTAAACAGATAGACATAATTGTTGGACATGCCCACACAGGGTAATATTAATGAAAGCTGGTATAAGGTAAGACCCACCTCAAATCTTTTCACAGTGTCAGACTGAAGGTTACATTTGACATTTATGTTCTGTGCATAAATTATGAGGATTAAAAAATGATGACTATATAGATAGCTTTGCTAAAGCTCATAATCTAGTGATAATAATAATAATAATAATAATAATAATAATGCCCTGCGATGATTTGGCGACCTGTCCAAGGTGTATTTCTGCCTCTCACCCAATGCATGCAGGGATAGGCTCCAGCCCCCCTGCAACTCTGACCAGGCATAAGTGGTTTAGATAATAGATGGATGGATAATAATAATAAATAATAATAGTAATAATAATAATAATAATAATAATATTATTATTATTATTATTATTGTTGTTGTTGTTGATATTGTTATTGTTTTTATTACATGTTTATTAATTTCAAATGTGTAGCTATGAGCTATGTCCATATATTAAATAGTAATATGTAAACTTACCTGGCAGTAATTGCAATTGGCATTGTAACAGTTAAAGCAATAGACTGTGCTTCTGAAAGTTATGGGGTTTTTTACAAGTTGTGATGTCAAACCCTCCTGTAAGAATCCATTTGTGCTAGTGATCCACTAAATTTGAGTAAGTATTTTGATTGGCCAATTAAAGAGAATCTGCGATTGTGATGTAACCATGCATGTGTGGATGTCTCCAATCCTGGCTCTCAACTACTGAACTTCTCTGGGCATTTTCCCTGGACATGCCGGACTCACCGGCGAGCTCACTGGCAGGACCTGGATTCCATCCTCCTGCCCCCGCACCCCATCCCCCAAGCCCCCGCAGATAAGACTTCAAAGAGCTAGGCAGATTTACAAGACGCCGTGGAAAGACTTTAAAAAATATTGCTCTGTAAATGTTTATGCAATATTATGAATGGCTGACACAGGAGAGAAAAAGTTGGATCTTTTTCAGTGGAAACGGAAGGAAGATTAATAGGTTACCTATGATTTTAACAAGAAGACTAGTGTTATTTTTAAAAAAGAAGAATTGTTGGGACTTTTATGGCCTGATGTATCTAAATCAATGTTCTTTTGCGGGGTCTACAGGTGTCAAGTGTTCCTTTTTGAAATATCTTCGCTGATGCTTAACAGTAATTAAATTACTCCCATGACTGCAGTGGTTGGAGTGGCCGGGTGGACGTAAAAGAGAGACATAGTTGCTTTGATGGATGTTTGCATGGCACTGAGGGACATAGGCAAAATAAATGTGCCACATAAATTCTGGCTCTCAGTTATTCACCTTCCAAAGCTCAGAAAGGCACGGCAAACGTACTTACTGCTGAACATTATGTTTTTCTCAAGCTTATAACCTCCATTTCATCTGCCCCTGGGCAACACTGGCAAAGGTTTGATTCAAATCACATTTCAAAAAGACAATGCCGACACAAAGCTTTGCTTATTGCCAGACTGCCTCAAGCACTAACTGAAAAATCTCCCTGTGTTTGTACTGCACTGTACACTGCACATTTCCCTTGTGTGACTGTTCATGCACAGCGTTTACTGGAAAACACTAGTCCCCCTACCCAAATACCCACAAGAACCCAGCAAAACTGCTCAGTAGACAGTTTACAATAGAGCCCTTGTGCCACTTCACCCACACTGCCTACTGTGATCTTCCCTGAGTATGTTGATATTATGATAAGGTCTCTTACAGCAGAATCACCTCACTTTCCACAGTACAGTATGAACGTGACTTTATAATTACAGCCATCAACTTCAATCTGCTTCTTTCAGCCAGATACTCATGTTTACTCTCCAAAGGTGTATTTTAATATCATTATGATTCTTTGTTTTGTCTTGAATAATAAATAATTACACAAACTCATATTTGAAGTGCGTTTTGAATGCATCGTTACATCTTGTAGGCCTAGCTCAGAGTCTTTAGTTGTCTGTGTTTTGAATTCTCCGTTGACATGCAGTCCACCTGAGATTACCATAGGTGAATACATCTAGGCATGACCATGAGCCCACCTGCATGTTATGTGGCTGTTATCATGGGAAGCTGGGAGTGTACGGGACGCAACCTGGGACTGTAGCTTTGCCGAGAGACAATACATGCAGTACAGCATTGGTACAATAACAGATTAACGACTGCATAACACTGTTTCAGATCCAGAAAGCATCCTGAAAATGTGGCCCATCCAGGCCCACCCAAGGGGATGAATAAGCCAAAAATGAGCTAACATTATTCCCCAGTGAATGATGGGAGAAGAACGTATAAAAGTACAAGGAAAGTAGTGGGAGCAACAGCTATTTAAGATCACCCTCCTTAATAATTATGTACCACATTTGGTCGGGCAAATTTTTTAAATCTAGAAGAGATTTAATAATTAATATTGCTTTGCAATTCATACTGTGCATTTAGAAAAAAATGTATATTCTGTATATTTTAATTGTAGTGAATAATGGTTGATCAAAAGCCCTGGTGGCCTTTAAATAATTGTTTATTTAGATATAAAGCTCTTTTGACATCCCACTCCCCAGAGCGCTAGAGCTGTGGAGTTATTGCTGTTTACACATACTGAAGTAGAGCAGCGACACCTGAGGCTCACACCAGTCCCAGGCCCACTTTAATACCATTAACACACTACAAGAGCTTCTATTAATAACCCCTCTGACATTATTAGCACAGTGGCCACACACTGCACTTGGCACAAAGAGCTATCGCTAAACAATTTAAACTTTGCGTGTCTCACAAATGCTTGTGCTCATACCATCAAGCACCATAGCAGAATGACCTTGGCTTGTTTTTGAGTTGTGGTGTGTCATGGAGGCTGTTCAGAATTGGCGCTGCAGTGTATCGGTGAGCTTGTGGTTGTGCACTCATTCATTGTGGACAGATTAATCTTGTGCTTTTCTTATGGTAGTGCTTTTTAAAATTTGTTTGTTTGTTTTCGAATCAACAGTCATGCTCTCGGATAGAAAAGGTTTCTATTTTTTTTTTTGGAAGGGACTTCCTGTCTGTGCCACGCTGCTTCCTGTGTCTAGCCACCGGCAGGACGCCCAGCTGCTTCCTCTCTCTGTGTCAGCGCTGATAACACAGTGTCGTCTCCATGGTGGACACTGCTGTCACCCTAGCATCATGCACCCGTTGTCCCCAGAGAGACACGACAGTCACCACTTTTTTGGAGGTAGCCAAACAGAAAGGTCTGGCTGGTGTGTAGGGTCCGATGATCTCTTGAACATATAACAGAGCCGACCCTTTATCTGTTTTATAGGCTTGCACCAAGATTTTGTATTTGATGCAAAGTTATACCTAAAAAACTGTAACAACAGGGCAGAAACTCCATGCTTTTGTACCGACCATATGCAACGAAAACATCAGTTATTACATCTCTGGTTGCCTAATTTCTTTTTTATGTGTCCATAGAAAAAGAAAAGATTTCATTTTCATCAAAATGTTTAACATAAACTAATAAGTTGATGACCCTTGCTCGGGACCCATTCCCTTCCCAAACCAAATTGTGTATGTTTTAACCTTAGATGTTTTACAAAGAGCAATGCATTTTTAGTAAAGTGCAGCACATTGCTTGCGACAACATAAGAAGCAAAACACAGTCTCTGTCTATGTACTGAGATGTTATAAATGAATGAAAAGTAAGGAACGAGACAGAGAAACATGTGATGTTGGAAGGTATCTCAGAAAGGCGGGAATGGGAATCACAATGGACTCCATTGGAAGATAAAGTTTGTGGCGAAGTGACCACAGCACACGTGAGTAAGACAAACATGAAGACTAAGTGAATGAGAGAGAGACAAGGATCTAATGAAGGTGATGAGGATGAAGATAGAGATAAAAAGAAAGTAATTGCAAATGTCTTGTGTGAAAATGGCAGGTCTGGGAGCCACGAGTAATGAGGGTTTGAAGAAGAACAGGATAACCTTGTCAAATCTATTGCCCTCGTTTGGGGGAACACTCCTCCCACTAGAGCCAGCTATAATCCCCCCATCCAACCCACATAAATAACACCGAGCAACCCCTGTCACACATGAAAGAGGGGGGACACTCAATAAATGACCAGAAACCTTGCGCAATGGCCAAATCCATCTCCATTTGCGGTAATAGTTCTGGAGAGCTTGGCTGTCTTCAGAAAAAAAAAAGGTAGAGAGCGAAGGCTGAAGGAGATGAGGGAAAAAATGAGGAAGAGTTTATGGGATTTATAATTTTTTATTTTATTTGAATATGATTTGCAGGAGGCACCCTTGAGAAGGGCAAATCTTAACCTCTTACCTTTTAACCCTCCAACCATAGCCCATGCACTCTCTAACCTCCTCACTCACCAAACCCCCTCTTCAGACCCCTAATGAAAATAAACTGCCCCATGCCACGCCACTTTAGCTGACTACATCCCTCTCAGCTCCTCCCTCAGTTTCTTCTCCTCTTTCACTGTTCCTCTTCTATTCTCTCTGCTCTTCATCTGCTCTTTCTGCTTCTCTGTTACTCTCTCCACTCCTCTCTCATGCTCTAGCTCAGAAGTTGTAACTTCTCCCCCTCACTGTTTTTAATTCTCAGCCGTGCTTTCAATCCCCTCCCTGCCGACAACCTCCAGCTCCTGCTGTGGATGATCTGCCTTGGCTGAGACGGAGGAGTGAAGTCTGTTCTTAAATCAGCCCCCCCGCCACCGTCCCACAGCTAACCACCCCTGATTTACTGCCTGTGTTAAGGCTATGGCTCCTCACCCCCCCCCCCCCCCTTTTTTTTTTGTCAAGCTCGATTGGGCAAAGACCTGAACCCCCTCCCCCTGTCCCACATCCCTGAATAATAATAAACCTTGGAATTGTTTGGAAAATACAGTTGCACTCAAACCATCTGACACTGAAATATGCATTTCACTGTTTATGGCTCTTTGCAGGGCATGAATTATTTTTCATATATGAATCAATCGGACCTCCTCAAGGTGATCTCTCATCACGACTCAAATAATTCATTTGGGAATAGCAATTTTTCTTTGCAAAAAAATAAAATGAATTATTCTTCGGAAAGCAATATACAGTAAATTATTTTGCTGGAGAAGAATTGGAGCCATATCTAATTTTAGATGCATCAATGCTTAAGAAAAGTGATATCACAGTAACAGACTAATATTCATTTATTCAATTGTGTTTTTTTAGCAGAGACAGATACATAGAGCAGCAGTGTCTCCAGCTAATAGGTTTGGTTGGTTATTACTGCACTGTCATACTGTCTGTACACACTCAGTACTGTCCTTTTTCCACCCCAAGGGCCAAAACTCTCTGAGTTATTGGAATAAGCTTATAAGACACACACACACACACACACACACACACACACACACACACACACACACACACACACACACACATATTTATATACATATGGGGCCCGTTGGTTGTCAGCTTAGCCATCCGTCCTGTGCTGGACCAATCAACAAAGCCACCCATCCTCAACTGAGCCAATCAGAAAGCTTTTACATCCAGTACTGAACCAATGAAAGGAAGGCGCATGACATTGAGGGAGATGCTTCCTGTTCCTCAGGTCTGTTTCCAGCCTGCTGCCGGCCTGACAGAAAACAGAACCCCAGAAAAAAGTAATTAGGCAATTACAGAGAGAGAGAGCGAATTAGGGGCCACGATCACACTGTTTTCTTACCCTCTTCATGAAGAGATAAGAGGCAGCTCTGAAAAATTAAACAGCACCAAAAATATAGAGTGGGTGTACCATCTGTGGAGGCCATGGAAAGGAGGAATGGAGAGATAGAGAGTCTTGGAGGGGGTTATGACCATGGAACTTTGGGGGAAATCTCTGAAATCTCTGAAAGCAATGAAGACCTAGGTCCATGAACTCTTGAGACCAGCAATATGTCGATTGGGCTGCTTCCAGGACACTTCACATTCATTCTAAATGTCTGAGGTGATCCTATCTGTGGCTATAACTAGGCTGGGCAAGGCATGGAACGTTCATTCTCACAGTGGTTAACCCTCAAGCGATAGCCAATGCTCCTCAGCTGTTACGTCCTCCTTTCCCTTCCAGTCCACCTTCACTTTGTTCTCTCTGTTTTCCCTACTCCGCTCATTTCATGTTATGTTTTTACTTTTACCCGGTCTGTCTTTCGTGTTGTGCAGGCTGGGCATGATTTTCCTCCTTGTTTCCTTATTATCCCTCACTCTATCACTCGCCTATTCTGCTCGCATTCCTTCACGCACTCTCATCTGCTCCTTCTCGCATATATTCCTCATGCTCCACTCATTAGTT
The DNA here is from genome assembly GCA_022702515.1 of Ilyophis sp. 1 JC-2022. Classification (NCBI taxonomy): domain Eukaryota; kingdom Metazoa; phylum Chordata; class Actinopteri; order Anguilliformes; family Synaphobranchidae; genus Ilyophis; species Ilyophis sp. 1 JC-2022. The sequence continues at coordinate 47,360,417 of CM040402.1, forward strand.
CATTCATTAGCCTCATTATTTATTCTCCCTTCTCTGTGTCTCGTCGCCAGATTATTACGTCAAGTTTGTTAAGACTCGGTCATTGTTTGTTGCATGATGGGAGAGCTGATGAGTCAGATGTCGGTCCAGCTGCCCCTCCCGAGGGCTCACGCCAATCGACCTCCACCGGTTCCTGACGTCCAGCCTGCAGCCCCGCCGCTCCTCCCCGACAGGGAGCCCCATGTTTTTTATCCTGAGCGTTACCTGGGCGATCTGTTAAAATGTCAAGGCTTCCTGTTGCAATGCAACATCGTCTTCCGACTGCCACCAGCCTCCTATTCCTCAGATTCCAGTAAGATTTCATTCATCATTGCCTGCCTAAGGGGGAAGCGCACAGGATTGGGTGACAGCTATTTGGGACAACCAGCTGCCTGCCTGCTCCCACTTTACCACCTTGACCACGAAGATACGCAGGGTGTTCGACCATCTGGTTTGTGGTTATGACGCCACCCAGCGCCTACTCCTACTCCGTCAGGGGAACTGCATCGTGGCTGAGATGGTGGTCCAATTTTGCACCCTGGCGGCAGAATCGGGCTGGAACGATGTCGCCCTCCAGGGAATTTTCCTCAACAGTCTGAGCGAGGGCCTCAAAGATGAGCTGGCAATGCGAGACAAGTCCAGTTCACTGGACAGCCTTATGTCTCTCGCCATCTCCCTCGACAACCGTTTGCGAGCCCGAGCCTGGGAGAAGACGAGTTGCCTAGGGCAATCCTCGCCCACCTTCCATTCACAAGCTTCCTTGCTGTCCCGACCCTCCAGTCTGTTCGTTTTTTCGGCGCTGGACCCGCCGGAGGAGGAGCTTATGCAGTTGGGAAGCACCTTGATTGATGCGGATGAACATTGCCGCAGACTCACCTCCAGCTCTTGTTTCTACTGTGGTGTTCCGAGCCACAGCGTAGCCTCCTGTCCTGTCCTCCCGTCTCTTTGTTTCCGACTCCGTCTGCTCCCAGGTTCTCCAGTGGGCACACGCCTCCCGCCTGTCCTGCCACCCTGAGATCCAGAGGACCATCGCGCTGGTGAGGAGAAGTTTCTGGTGGCCCACACTGAAGGGGGATACCCATGCCTATGTCCTTGCCTGTCCTGTCTGCGCCAGGAGCAAGGCCTCCCATCAGCCCTCCGCTAGTCTCCTCTGCCCACTTCGTCCTCCTGCCCAAGCTCTTCTCGGCGTCCGAGACAATGAAGCTCCTGGTGCGTACATGGTGAGGCTGCACGGGATCCCCACAGACATCGTCTCGGACCGTGGGCTCCAGTTCTCCTCTCAGGTGTGGAGGGCGTCCTGTGTGTCCCTGGGCCCGTCCGCCAGCCTGTCATCTGGCTACCACCCTCAGATGAATGGCTAGACAGAGCAGACCAACCAGGACCTGGAAGCTGCCCTGCGGTGCGTGTCCTCCCGCAACCCCTCTTCCTGTAGCCACCTGGTAGATTGGGAGGGCTATGGCCCGGAGGAACCTAGCTGGATTTCACGCCAACTGATCTTGGACCCCTCCCTCATCCGGGACTTTCACCGCAAGTATCCCCACAAGCTTTGGCCTGGTGGCACGCTCAGAGGCATTTTTTGAAGGGGGGGGGTGTACTGTTACGTTCTCCGTTCCCTTCCAGTCCACTTTTCTTTTGTTCTCCCTGTTTTCCCCACTCCTTTCATGTCATGTTTTTACTTTTACCCAGTCTGTCTTTTATGTTGTGCAGGCTGGCCTTGGTTTTCCTCCTTGTTTCCTCATTATCCCTCACCCTATCACTTGCCTTCTCTGCTCACATTCCTCACACACTCTCATCTGCTTCTTCATTCTCGCATAGATTCCTCATGCTCCACTCATTAGTTCACTCATTAACCTCCCTATTTATTCTCCCTTCTCTCTATGTCTCGTCGCCAGTTTGTTACGTCAAGTCAAGTTTGTCAAGGCGCGTTACTCGGTCATTGTTTGTTGTGTGCTTCTAACCTTGTCAAGTCTGCCTTTTCAGTTACCCCCAGCCTGTCCAGTCCGTCACCGTTTGTCTGCCATTCGCCCTGCTGTGTTTCTGCTTCCACCTCCTCCTCTGCCCTTTTGTTATCGCCTACCCCGGATCCAGTCCCTCACCCCACTCGCCCACTTCGTTGATCACTTGCCTATTTAATAAAAGTGCTCTTCTGGAGCTTTATTGTGAGTCTGTCTCTGAGTCCTGCATTTGGGTCCATACCAGTTGAGGGAAACGTTACATCAGCATTGCCAAAGCTGATCATAAGCCTACATCAGCTCTGACAAATGTTTTATGTGAATGTGACATTGCACTTATTTTTAGTTAAAACTATCTGATAAAATGCAGACTTGACTATCGCTTCCATCAGGCAAGTGAGACCGGTGTAGCAATCACTAGTGGTGCTAAATCCACCTTTACGTGTTGTTGTGTTACTATAAAATCAGACCATTTTTACCTGGCAATTAAATGAAATCATAGTCAGTCAATAGTTTATAGACAGAAAAACAGAGGTCATCACATAACTTTTTCTCTGCATAATTTCAGTTATATGAGTAATACAAGAATAATATTGAATGTCCGGATAGTTACAGTTTTTCTGGCTGAAAACATACATCTTTTTACATATGTAACCTGCATTTGTTTAATAGAATCTGTTCATGAGTGACAGCTAGCCACTGGAACTTTAGCCATTTTACAATTTACAAAACAATATGCCTGAAGGTGGAATATGCAGCTGGCTACTGCTATTTATTTTGGCGTCCTGAGGACTATTGTGTTTTTTTAGGGTCAGTTTCCCAGAGTCTGTTTAAATTAAGTGGGGTGTAAGCCTAATTCTAGTGTAGTTAAGCCAGAATGATACATTGATTCTGAAACATGTGTTAACTTCTCATGACCTACTTCTGGAGAACAGTTCTTGACTAAGATAGTACAGGATTAATCACGTAGTTAATATAATTAGGCTTTCCACAGAATATGTACACTTTGGTGCTGACCTGAGGTTACTTCAAACCTGGGATGGATCACAAAAATTGAAAGATTGTTTATGACTAGAACTTGCACTCAAGACCAAACAAAAAAGTTTTCTAAATTAACATTGCATGTATTGAGCTGGCCATAGAAAAGGAGAATAACTTGGGAGCCCAGTAATACAGAAGTGGCACACAAAGTACCACCAGTCCTGGGCAGAATAATACTAATCAACTACTAAATAGATTTCTGTCCTATATTTACATCCATCATTTGATTCAAACACATTGTATGAACCTTGTGGTAGGCTAGTTGATTTCTGTCATTGTCTGCTTCAGCTTTGGAACATACTGCATGGCTTATCCTCGTATTTAGTTGGAAGCACTTCTACAGCAATAATAACAATGTTGTCTTCTTGGATGAAAGATCAGTGTGTTCTTTAAACACTAGAAATGACATTGATAGGGAACCAGCCTTTATGTTTCCTGTTAAGAGACACTTGATAGGAGTATCACATCCATTAATGAATCGATATGTGTAGAGTAGAGAGGATAAGTCTTCATCAGATATCTATTGATATTCAGTCTCTGTTTTCTGACTAGCCTTTCTGATGCTCAATGGTTATCACTGACATAATCCAGATAATGGAGTGTTCTTCAGGGCAATGGTGAAAGTGCATTACTAAGATGTTAAACCTACATCCTCTAGCTTTACTTCATATGATCACCTAGTCCTATAAAAAAGTTTATTTTTTTTATATTTTAAAAATAGATTCGTTTTCAGCATGTAAATTCAGAAATGTAATTTTCATTATTCCATATCAAAAGGTTTTGGCCAGGACTAAACTCAATCTGTCTTTGAAAAACAATTACCCCTGTTTTTTTTCAGTCTGTAAAATATAGGGGTCGATTTCAGATGTTAATATTAATCAAATATAATATAATAATACCTATGCAGTCTCTATGGTCCAAAATATGTCAAATGCAGCTATTAATCAGGTACCATTCTAATTAATGGCTATTTAAAATCTTATCTTTCATTTTTTGCACTTGTCACAAGACTCAAGTTTTTTCTGTCTGTATTGCCACTCAAACCTCATTAACAGTAAATCTTCTTCTCTGAATGAGTCTATAATGCGCAGCAGTGGGATCAAAGCACACATAGTGCTGGGTGGGTCATCAAGATCCGTCTTTCAAACATAATCAAAATCCACCCAGGACCCTATAAATCTCCAACAGAATTAGACTCCGGACACCTGGGTGGTCTCCCCCTCTCCAATACCTTTCACGTCACTGTGCCAAACATGAACTCTTAAATAAACCCTGATAAAAAAAACCATAAACAGTTTTGCTTCTCTTTTTCTTTCTCTCCTTTAGGGTTCTTTTTTTCCCTTTCTCTGCTCCTTGACCACGCTCTGGGAGAGTCCGACGTCCGTTTGAGCCCTTTCAAAACTAATAAACAATTGTCAGAGAGAGAGAAAACAGAGAGGCCATTGGGCGTTTTAAAAGCACATCAAAGCGCAAAATAAGGAGTTGTGCAGATGGCAAACAAGTGTAAACCCACACATGGGAGGGACTGTGCATTTTTAGAGACAAAAAAAATATCCACTGCACAATTAATTAACCCAATAAATTTTACATTTTATATAAATCTACCATTACATTTTTCTTAAAAAATAAGACCCAGAGTTCTGCAACTTGAGAACTGTGTACCTGAAGTCACATAACAAATGCGCTTCCGTGTCCTAGCTGCTTGTCCCCACCACAGTCAGCTGTGGAACAGACCCCACACATTCTCGCTCAGGCCCACCTGCAAGTCCGTGGGCGTTGCGCTCCTCTTTAATCAGTGGCCGCTGCAGACTGTCACGGCATAATCATGGCATGTGACAGTCTGTCACAGCTAGCGATGATACCCCTGTTAGCCTAAAGTGAGATGGAACGTGCCTTCTGCCCTGTGAGAGAATGGCAGAGGCTGGTCTCTTCTACCCATGTTGTGGTGCGATATGAAGGGAATTAATTAATGCATAGTAAAGAAAAAAGGAGAAGGACATTTACTGTGTGCTGCACCTCTGGGTCCCTCCCCTCCCTGTCTGTCGTATTTCTCCCTAACACCCCATTATCTTTGGCACTATAGCACAGCTCCACACTACTCCTCCTTTCTCATCCCCCCACGCACTACACTTTCTCCATCAGTCTCTCTCTATACTCCTCCCTGACTCCTTCTTCCAGCCCTCTCTCTGTCTTGTATTCTCTGGCTTGGTCATCTCTCTCCCAGGAGGGATGGGCTAGGGTGCTTTGGAGGAGACAGGCAGACTACGGGCTGAGACAGAGGGAGCCAGCCACTGCGGGGGGGTGAGGGGGGAGGGGGGTGGGGGAAGGGCCTGGAGATAAGTAAACTTTAGAGTCCCTGACATAAATCACATCGAGCCATGATGGTAGGACACTGACCAGGGCTGCTGATAAAGTATGGAGAGAGAGAAAGCGAGAGAGAGAGAGAGAGAGAGAGAGAGTTGCACAATGCATCTCGCCTATTGGGACCTAGTAACAGAACAGGAGTTCAGACCTACTCAAGGAAAACACTGAATGGAGCTCCATGTATTAGACAGCTGTGTGCTCCTGTTATTTGTGATAAAAAGGATGTGATCGCATCATTTCTGAGACAGGACAGCCATTGGTCCAGCTTCAAGAATTCCTCTGTGGGAATGTCAGCCTACTTTTGCTGTTGTTTTCATCATTACTGTATTCTCAATGTAGCCTACATATCACATGTGTGTATCCACTGTGATTAAAGAAGGCACATGTGCTAGGACATAGGCAACCCTGGTCCTGCAGTGCCAGAGATGGTCCTGGTTTCTTCTCCATCCAACCCTATTACTACATAACTGGATAGATTTTAATCAGGTGTAATGAATGCAGATGACCATGTGCTGGAGGCACACAGCGTTTCACCATTCAAAATATTCAGGCTTATACTTTTAATAATCCATCAACCTCTTGTGATCAAGCTCATATGGAACATACATCCGAAATGTGACTGGTTCTCCAGGACCAGGGTTGCCTACCCCTGCACTAGGATACAGGCCTATGTGCATATTGCCTGTGTAGAAAAATAGGCACTGCTACATGTTTAACACTTGCCTTTACTGGGCTGCTTTCCTCACCCTTAACCATGGGAAAAGCTTTGTCCAGATGATCATTTATGTTGTTTCTCTAAATCCTCTTGCTTTTTCTGATAGTCAATCATGTATACAGTAGTGAACCATATATCAATGGACACGTCAACTGTTATGCTGTTTGTAATTTAATGTTATACGGGATGGAATTTTATATATTTGGGATGTAAATTAATGGTGCAATTACAAAGGCAAAAACATATTTGTCTTATTGTTTACAAGCCTGTTTTCTACTTTTTCAAATAAGCACCAATCAATGATCTTATTTTGAATAAAAAACTGAACACGAGCAGGGCAAACGTATTTCTGCCTTACAGTTTAAGGGGAGAGGGCATGGCTGAGAGTGACAGTTTTTAGTTGTGTCTGATGGTATCAGGTTTAGTCTGTATCCGCCTGAGAACCCACGGCACTGCATAGGTAAAAAAAATCACAAGTCAGACATGTATTCTTATTTTAGGTGGGGTGAGGTAATGAATTGGAGGGTGGATAAACTGTTTGACTGCCTCACATTTTTTATGCGCCACTTACCATTCTGTTTACCTCGTCTGGTAATTTGTTACAAAAACTAAACGTCCAGTTGTATATTCAGAATGCCCCCAGCTTGTATTCAACAGAGTGACAAGGCTGACAGCAACACCTCTGTCTCTGACACCCTTGCAAAATTCCCAGATGCCCAGAGTCTCATTTATTTTCCTCTGTTTGTAAAAAAAAAATATGTAAAAAATAAATAAATCAATGTCTGAATTTATAAATTGAACTCTGGTTATAAATGTGTTTTTTGTTATCCACTTGTTCCTTAGCAGCAGTAGCAGCCTTACCACGCGCTTAGTTTGTGAAGTAAGCTACTGTTCACACAATGGATCTTTGGATCACTGTGTATGGCCATGACCCTCGCTGCAGCTCTTAAATTGCAGAGGCTTCGAAATCTAGCCATTTTTATCGTTATGAAGTATTTATTTATTATTAAAATTAATTTAAATATATATTTTTTAGGGCTTCTTCAGGTTTATTGGACAGCACAGAGAGACAGAAAGAATGGTGAGTGAGAAAGAGGGAGAGAAATGCAGGGGAAAAAAGGCTGTGTGGTCGGATTTGGACAGTGCTCTAGTCTGCAGGCTACGCCATCATGACACCGTTATTAAAGTTTTTAAATCATGATGTGCCAACATCTTTGCTTTTCATGTGACTTAAGGAACTGTCACAAATGCCTCAAATATGACCTTTACTGTCTGAATGAGCTGTCACCAAAAAAATACTTTCAAGCAAGGAAAAATAATTATGAAAGACTTGTTATGTTGTTTGGAAAAAACATTCACTAGAGCATTAGAGCAAGCTCTAGAAACAAAAGAACAGATGTTGAATTCAGTCATAAACAGTCATTTTACATTTGAAATGTAAATCAAGGCTTGGTTCAATATAAACGCATACGCATGCAAATGCTTATGTGCATGCACATGCGGGCGTGCGCGCGCACACACACACACACACACACACATATGCACATACATGCACGTTTTTGCTGCCACACCTCTTTCTTATCAGTGGACTGAGAGATGGAGCTTGTCCTCAGAGTGGAAAAAACTTGCAAAGAGTGTTCAGGCAAATACGTGTTGGTGTGCTTTTTGGCCAGACATTCAGTCTTGTTTCTGGAGATAGCGACTGAAATACCAACATTAAGAAAACCAACATCTCCCTCCCACCTCTTTCACAAATCTAAAAATGTTCACACAAACATTAACCCTATTACAAACCCTAGCACACATACACACATACCCACACGTGCGAGTACACACGCGTGTGCGCGCACGCACACGCACACACACACAGACACACTTGGTCTGACCCTCATACACAGAGAGAGAGATAGACAGAGGGAGACAGAGGGAGAGAGAGAGAAACGAAGGAGGGGAAGAATTGTCGCTCTGCAGCGTATCTTGGTCTGGTTGGCCCCAGCAGTGGAGTCTGCTGCCTGTCAATGTGAGTGGCCTTATCTTCCCAAAACATTTACTTAACCCTTTGTCTTACAGGACCTAGGACAATGAGGCAGCGACTGAGGAATCCCAATAGCACTCCCGACATATGCACCCCCCCCAACACCCCCCACCCCAACACTGTCTACTTCCCACCCCTTGACCCTACCCCACCCTGACTCCACACATGCACCCTTTCTCTCCTCGTCATTGCCTGTCCTTTTTTTTTCCATAACTATGTACTCATTCTTTCCATTTCTACCATCCTCTCTTATTTCATTTTCTTTCTTTCCCCCTCTCCTCTTTTTTTATTCTCCTCTCCTGTACGTTCCCTCTCTCTGTATGTTGCCTCTTAATTGTTCTCCTCATCCACCTTTTGCTCAATACATTGTTTCTCTCTTTCCTTCTTCTACTCACTTCTCCCTCTTTTCACCTTGTTCTTTCCACAGGTCACCTTTCTCAATTCTCTGTCTGTTCAATTTTCCATTGTTTTATGAATGCACCTCGTCTTTGACATTTCCCTGTTAATCATAAAACACTTTGCAACAGACGTATCGAAGATGAGCTGAAATGGGACCAATGAAAAAAACTTTTTTTCTCTCTGTGGGTTTTTATGTGCCTGGCCATTACAAGGCACCCATAAGGCTTTCTCCCAGAGAGGAAAGGTTGGGCATGCAAGAAAGATGAACCTCACAAGGTTTATGAGTCTCCTCCTCTCAGCTCAGCGATTATTCAAATATCGCTGCCTTAAATATTGTAAGGGGATGAGGAGAGTCTGTGAACTCCAGTCTGAAAATGGAAGAGGGCTGCACTGAGGTATACCATGAAATCCCTCCAACGCTCTTTTTATTCCGCAGTCCAATCAAACAAATCATGATTAAAACATTTCCAAGAGGAGGAAGTGGAGCCACATCTATAAATCTGGAAAGACGTTTCTTAACCAAGTAACCCTTCACCAAACTGCGCTGGATTTAAACCACAGGCATTTACACCCCCCCCCCCATCTCTCTCTCTCTCTCTCTCTCTCTCTCTCTCTGTCCTTACCTAAAATAAATAGGGTCAATTTATCTACAGGGAGCAGAAAAAAGGCATTGTTGAGGGTTATCCAAAGTGCATTCTCAGAGGCAGAGGGAGGGAATCCGTCATGTGGGACAGCCCCGGTTTTATGATGCTTATTATTTAGTGGCAGCTTTTAGGTTTTGTGGAGGGGGGTGGGGGTGGGAGGGAGGGCGTTAATGACATCACTGTGATAGGGGAATCAGCTGGTACAAGTTCTATAAATCACTGTGAATTAACGATCTGGCCTATACAAGAGTTGATGGTGTAACAGGGCCTTTGCTGATACACGTCCTGGAGGGTTGCACACAAGTGCAAGGCTTTTCAACTACAATGCCAAGAGAGAGAGAGAGAGCACATGCATAAAACAACGCAGCTTTGCCTTCATAAATCTGGATCCTTCACAGACACCATAGGTTGGCCACAATAAACACACATACATACACACACAGAGATAAAGACTGAAGCATACAACAGGATCAACTATCAGCTGTTGATTGTTTTATTCAAAGGTCTACATTTAATAAAAAAGGATATAAATTCTGCTATTTCGTCTTGACATAATGTATATAGTCAACTGCCAACATTTCACTTTATAATTGTGGTTAATTCTGTTTTTGGGTCACTATGTTTTGTTGATCACTTATTTTGGACACTTCAATCATGTGAATGCTTTCATCAACTGTGTTGCTTGGTCTTTTGCTTTTTCTTATGCTTTCTTTGGCATAGTTATTAAACGGTCATTACATAGCTAAGTCCTTGGAGCAGTATCAAAGTATCTTTTCAGAACCAATACGAACATTGCGTGTGTTTCCTTTTTTAGGTGCTTATCTTCAAAACAAGTAAACGACATGATCATAGTTACTTTGGTCACCTCGACAACCAATGATTTTTTCATGGTTGTTTGGTTCACCTCAGTTTTGTTGTGAATGCCCTCAGTGACACAGCTGTTTTGTCACATCACTGTGGTAAATAATTTCACTGGCACAGTCGTTTTGTCCCCCACAGAGGTGCTGTGAATTTTCTCATTGGAACAGTGACTTTGCTCACCTCGGTGTTGACAAGGCTGCTGTTTGGTATGTTCCAGCAGTGAGTTTAACTGTCACAAGCCTTGTCGTCCCGCGGTGCATGCGACAAGGGAAGGTGGGCGGAGCTGGCTGCGGAACTGGACAGATGACCGAAAACAAGGATGGGTGAGGACAGAACGCAGTCACTTTATGAGGACTCCGGGGGAGGAGGGATTTCAGCGTGAGGCTGAGGGACCGAAAAAGAGAGGTGGCACAAGTGACAGACAGGACAGGGCCGCAGTAAAAATAGGACATCAGTGGTCGCCACATGGCCGCTGGATGAGTACACCTCATACCCAGGGTGACTGCCCGGGGATAGAAGGAGGTCTGGGAATGAAAGAGATGCCTGGGCCAGGACTGTGTACCTGGTACCAATCACTCCACACCCCCCCCCCCCCTCCCTAAAAAAAATCCTGTCTCCTAGTAGGTTTTAGACAAGGTTTTTCCTAGAGTTTCAGCTACATTAGAGCTTCATTTGAGAAGATAAGGCTACCCAACCAAGCACACCCACCTCCTCCAGATAGTGCCATCACTGACACTACAGCAAGGGGTCTGTCTAACTGCAGCCTAGTCACAATAGTGATGCAGCTCACTTTGTACACCATGGAACAGGTGAAGAGGGCAGCGTGGTGGGATGAGGCTTTGTGTGAGGGGAAGCCTTGAATAAAAAAAGCCTGTATATCATACAGACACAACCCCCCCCCCCACACACACACACACTCACACACACACACACGCACTGTCACACATACACACATTCTTAGATTACACACAGACACAACCCCCCCCTCCCCCCCACACACACACACACAAACACACACAAACACACACGCACACACACACATGCATGCAGAAACAACTCACAAACACAAAACACAGACAAACAAATGCATGCACACATGCTCACACATGCACATTAATCTGTTTGTTTTTTTGTACTCTCCATCTTTGCAGAGAGGGCGATGTGGAATTGTGGGAGAGGGTGTCTTTGCCACAGCTCTGACTGCCCTTGCTGCTTTCTGGAGCAGCAGACGGGAAGGACGCAAAACGAGCATTAGTCCAGAGACAGCACAGTCCAGAAGGTGAATGCAACCTGAGGTGGTGTTTTGCAAAGAAAGGTTGATTTTTGACATGACCTGTTTCACGCAGAGTACAGGGTTTAGAGTGCACTGTGGCATTCATGGAGGAGTGGGTCAAATGTTTTGAAGTTCACAAAATATTCTGCACCTACTCATCAGCACGTTCCCTCAAAAGTACTGAGTCATTCAAACATTCAAAGTGATAAACATTTATAACTTCTGTAAATTCACCCAGAGTTATTTCCACAGAGCAAGCCACTCCAATTGATAATAAATATCCAATGTATATAATATATGCTGTGAATGTGTGGTTCTCACAGTATTTACATGCATAGGTGTTAAATTGTTTAACAAAACCGTGGAATAAGGTGTCAGATAAATTTAGAGAATGTAGCAACAAAAGGAGGTTTCTCTTTTATATAGTATGTGTGTGTTATTTTTTGCGTGAGATGAAAGGGGCACACTTGAGGTGTGTGTGTGCATGTGCGTATGCGTGTGCATGTGTGTGTGTGTGTGTGTGTGTGTGTGTGTGTGTGTGTGTGTGTGTGTGTGTGTGTGTGTTTCAGGGTGTGTGGAGACATGATAAGGTGGACTCTATTGATTGTACCTCAGGGAGCTCTGTTCTTGTTTTTCTTTTTCCTGAAGGAAACAATATTACTCCAGGCCACAGAACCACATTATTCTTGAATATTTTTTTCACATCAATCAAGTTTATTTTAAATAAGAAATAACTTCAAAAATAGCTAGCCATCTCTAATAATACCCATTCAATAAATCCTTTATTTTCACAACAGGAAATTTTACACACACACACACACACACACACACACACACACACACCCAGACACACACACACACACACACACACACACACACACATACACACACACAAACACACACACACACACGCACACACACACACACACGCACAAACACAAAAATGCTCTTACATGCACGAGTAGGGTCAAAAGGAAAGGTAAAATATTTACCAGAAGTCGTGGTCCCTGCTGGGATCAATACTGTATTGCTGTGCAAGGTCAGCTATACTGAGCACATTAATAGCTGTGTGTCCCGGTTGCCAGGGTACAACTCTGACAACACCCACTCAGCTAGAACACAAGTGAGGGCAAAATAACAACCGTGTGTCAGAGTGTCAAAGGAGTTCTCTCTCTCACAGCTGATCCAGAATCAGTCTGCCTATCCATAATAACAACCCCAACCATCATATGAAAAATAATGTATACTGAGTACAGATCAGATTTGGAAGACATGAACCTGGACTTCATTCATCTTGGTTTTGCATTTTATTCTATATTTAATTTCAGTTTGTGGCAGCTGTTTGTATATATTTTTTAAAACCAATAGCTTCCAAAACTGTGACAACAATATCATGAATTGTCTCATACTTGTGTACCAGTAGAAAATTGACTGTCATAATTACACATTCAGCACTGATGAATTATTAGATTATTTAAAATTAATTAGTTGTATCTTTTTAATCTCTGCCTGTTGTAATTCAGTTCGAGTTCCTAGCAGAAGAATATCTAATGAACAGCATAGTCCTCTTTAACCAATTTTCCATCACAGAAACCTTTTCCGGAACTTTTTGTGGAACACAAGGGTTCTTTTTCTGTCTCAAATTGCGACATCAAGCCTCTTTCTATCATAAACCGAACCACCTGCAAAACTTACACGCATTTTTTTTATGAATTATAATTGCTTTAAACTTGCATAGCATAATTTTGTATCATGTCCTAACATCACAAGTATCAAGCTTTTTGTATGAATCGATATCCCAGTCTTTAAAAACAGTTAAAGTTAGACAACTAAAGACTAATGCTGCCCTCCACCCTCCCTCTCCTTATAATAAGTGTGTTTGTCCCCCGTGTGGTAATTACCTGGAGATGCACTTTGGTTTATTGTGCTCTGGTTGTAAGAGAGCCTTTGCCCTGGCCTCTCCTTGACCTTTGGAAAGGTACACTGTGGTGTAAAAGGTATAACAGATTGCTGGGCATGCAGTAACTAAAGCTACACCCTGGTGATTATGTGTAATAAATACACCTGCTCATTTGATGGTTTGCTTTAGACTAAACAAACCCGTGTAATAGAAATATTATGTATTATGTGTGACATATAAATGGCTACAATGGTGCGTTATTAAGAACTCATGGGTAGGTTCCAGGGTTTTTATTTTTAAACCCCTGACCCCTCTACCTCCCAACAAAAACATTAATTAATTTAATTTAATGGAAAAAAACTATTTAGCTGTATCCAGCTGTGAATAAAAGTTTTAGAAGAAGAAAGAAGAGCAGTGACCAATGGACTACTATGTAAAATATTTTAGCATGACAATCATCATAACAGAAAAATAGAAAGCATGACTACATATGGACATTGTTTACTTTTCATATCATTCACATTACTCATTAAAATTATTATTCGGAACTATTATTCTTATTATAGCTCATCTTTAGAAAAAGATGTTTCGACATGGAGATGGTAGCTATAAATCTTCTGTAGGCCACTAATCCACATTATACCTCTTATAGATCACCAGGAACAAAGCAGGTAGAATTTCCAATTAGCAAAAATGTGTTGTGGTCTTTTTTCTCCCAGTGAGGGCTGTCATTTGCCTAAAGAATTGAATAGTAAATCAAAATATAATAGGAGTCAAAGGGAGACCCCCTGACGTGGAAACACAAACGTGTGTGACTGTGTTGTCTTTAGCAGCAGGGAGCCCATGAATCACACTACAACCGCAAGACTGAAGCCTTTTGACTCCAGACTTGGCCGTGGGGGGGGACTACAAGCAAGAGTAGGTGTGAAGCGACTGGCATATGGGAGGGGGAGGGGTCACTTGGCACGAGTCGCTTTTACCTCCTCCCTTCAATAAAGACTAATGTCCATCATTTAGATGCCAGTTTGAGAGTCAGTGGTAGAATGAGCTTCAGAAATAATAATTAAAAAAACTGAAAACTCTGTCCATCTGTAGGTCACGCTGTACTATTGTTCAACAATCTTTAGCTCTTGTTTGGTATGTTCCAGCACTGATGTGCATCACATAGAATCATTAATACTACAGCACCAGCCATTATCGGTGCAAAATGTCTATCTGTCCCCAATTACTTCTGATTGAAGTCAGATCCCTGCAACATTTGACTATCACAGTGTTGTTCCATCGTCATCTATCAACCTAAAAATAACTGACAGGAACCGGGATACTAAAATAAGACCGTACTTCTGTTTGTGGCCCTGAGGACCAATCAGTGGCAGGTGTTTTTGTGTAGGATGGAATATTTTTAGATTCAGTGGTGACACATCATCACATTCTAGAAACAAGGGACCTTGTTAACTGTTACAGTTCCAGCCCAATCTTAAACTCTTAAATATACTGGAATTCAATCTGAAAATCATTCAGTTTTGAACCGTTGAACCGTTTTAACGTGCCAAAATTGTGAAGCTCAGAATTCAAATAGTCCTGCCTCACAGAAATCATAAGCTATCTGGACTGTTTACCACCTGTACCTGCTGGAATGCCCCTGTCAGCTGACACGTGATCTTTCTTCGTATGAAATTCAGAGACTGGTTGACGCTGCTGAGCTGACTAATACCTTATCAGCTCTGGAAGGCCCTCCCTCCATCTCTCACGCAACACCCAGCCTCTTTGCCGAGCCACTCCCATTTGCTCCCACCGTTATTAGGCTACTTTAATAGACTTGTATAATGTAAACATGCCATAATGTTTCACCTGTGACAATTTTTTTTTTTTTTTCCGGTAACACACCATTAATCCCCAGAATATGAAAAAAGTGAATACAATTATAAAATTAGCATATCTAACAGCAGTGAAGTACAGAAGACAAGCCTCTGAACATACATTCACATACACACACTTGCCCCCCCCATCACACACACACACACACACACAATATTAAATCCGGCCAAGAAGTCAATGGCCAGGGTTACGTTCACTGAAACAGAGTTTTGAATGCTTTCCTGTCTGTGCATTCGTCAACAATGATGGATGATGGTGTTTCTGCAGCAAATGAAAACAGGAAGTGCTGGCAAAACCAAAAATACTCTTTATGTATTACGTAGTAACCAGGAGTCCAGGATTAACATGCTTTCCACAGGAACTTTTCTCTCTGTAGTGTTGCACCAAAGGTTCCATTGTTAAAATAATTTAAATGGCTACCAGTGCATTTTACTTCTGAATTTCTCATTCATGATAAACTCACCTTTGCATTCTATTACTGTTGAGCGATGCAATGGCCCACACATTTCCCTTGCATGGTTATTAGTCTTGTACCACCTTACCTCAATAATTTGTTATTGTAGCGATGGTAAACAATGGTACACAGAGGTGAGCAAGATTAAACTAACAGCTAACAGCTACAACCTTTGTAGCAATGTTACAAACATATGACGAGACACCTAACACTCCTCTATCACAGTGTATAGATTCCTATGTTCTGAATAGATAGGTCCCTAAGTAATATGCCTCATTGGTGGCAGACAAGATACATCAGGGCTTATCTTCTCTCAACTAAAAAAGAAGAGAGCAAAGGAACAGCCCCTTGATGTCTCTTTCTCTGGGCTGTAGAAAAACCGCTATGGTTCAACCAAGCCAGATTCCAAACACAGACAAATACTAGCCTTAACACTGACAACAAAATGCGAAACTGTTTTGCGACAGTGTCAAATAGCGGCAATAAGTGCTGAAAAATGCCCATGTTTTGTACCTAACCTTGCTGTCACATGGGGCCCCTGTTGACAACAGGGATGTATCAGGCCCTTGGGGATTGAACAGGGACAGCGTGCGGAAGTATTGATTTAAGAGCGAATATTACCTAAAAAAAAGCATGTGGCCCCAAATTGCTCTGAACTAAAGACAGTATCCTGTTTTCTGCCACAGGCAAGGGATTGGGTAGGAATAAATGACCGTAATCGTGGAGGAGCGTGACCCTGGGAAAGGGCTCTATTTCTGCAACCTCGCAGGAGGAAAAGCCATCGTTCACTATCGCCCCGAGTAAGTCACACTATCGCCGATGGGGATTTTTTCTCCTGAATTGAGCTGAGCTGAAGTGAACACCATAGCAGAGCGAGCGACAAGGAAAGGAGACGGAAGCTCGGATTGAAATACACTTTCCTGGAGAGAGGGCAAGTGGAAGGAGAGGGAGGAATAAGAACAGCAGAACAAAACAGAACAACAAAAAACAATACATAATAACCTTGACAGTTATTACCCTGAGAATTTTCAACCATGGGACCTTAAAAACATTTAGGGGATTTGACAATTACGTAAAAAGACAAAAGTCCTACGCAGGTAATTTTTTAATACAATACTTAATGGTTTTACATAAACAGTGCAATTATGTACAAATAATTCTGAAAAGACTTGAATATCAGTAGCATTTTACATGCCTATGTACACTTGAAGAAGGGGGCAGCACCTCTTTTTCTGTTGCAAGGAACACGATCACACAAAGAACTGTTAAAAAAGTAAAATAACAGAGAGAAGAGGGAGAGATAAGGACAAGGATTCTTTCTTGAAGCCTTTCCAACTCCGAATGCCCCACTTAGTGTTTTACAATGATGATGCCGTAATGAAAGCACTTACTCCGAGACAATTGAATGTAAACGTGCCCGTAAGCGCCGACCTCGGCCCCTCCCCCATGCCAGTTGCCTGCTTAGCACTTGAAACGAGGCCTTTGAAGAAGCGAGCCACGCTTGCACAAGGACAATGGTGTTTGAGCACTCTGCTGCAGAAAGGTGGGAAAGGGGGGAGGTTGTTTGTGAATACAGTTATACATTTTTATACAGTTTACAGCTCATGCACAGTGCTGGGGTCACCACTAAAGGGACTTGGTATTTCGGTGGAGGACTTCAACTT
The DNA here is from genome assembly GCA_022702515.1 of Ilyophis sp. 1 JC-2022. Classification (NCBI taxonomy): domain Eukaryota; kingdom Metazoa; phylum Chordata; class Actinopteri; order Anguilliformes; family Synaphobranchidae; genus Ilyophis; species Ilyophis sp. 1 JC-2022. Next base: position 47,377,615 of record CM040402.1, read on the forward strand.
AAAAACAGGGGCGTGACGGAGAGGTGCCAAGCACACTGACCCTTGTTATACTCTTGAGATATGATGTTTGCCACCCCGGCCTATAGCTTTACACAGAGCCACTGTCACCTGGTCTCCTTGCTACAGATTGCTTGACACACACGTCTTCAACCATGCGTATGCCCAGCAAACAACAGGCCACAGGAAGGACAGAACTTTGGACTGGGCCTACAGACACCGTGTGCCAAACCTGCTCGCTCTTTCCAGGCATCATCAACAATATAAAATAATCAATGAATAATAAAGGATGGCTAGAAATCAAATCCCTCTCTTTTCACTCTCTCTCCACGAGGCTGACCAAAAAACGGGCGGCATGCTGATGAACGAGCTGCACCTGTACGGGAGAAGAGCCCAGAGGGCCATAAAGTCGAGGTGGAGCGCAACCTTTGCTCGCAACTGCTTGAGCGAGAGACAGAAAAACAGTCCTTACAAAAAGCGCAATATTCAGTATATTCAAATGGGTCATGAAACGTATATGAGAAATTTATGTTTTAATAAGAGAGAAAGAGATGGCAGTTCATAAAGGAAAATATAAATGATATTTCAAATGGGAAAGGAGAGAGAGATGATTCTTTAGAGTGCAATTCTTTAAATAATAGGTGCTTTTCATCTTGTTTATCCAACAATATCTGTCCAATGCAGTTACTTTATGAAGCCATTGTGTCCACATCCACACGTTGTGTTTATATTCCAGCATAAAATTATATTTTATAATGAAAACCACCCTGAGACTAGTGCGTATAAATATAGAGATTCTGTGCTGACAACACAATTTATGTGCTATTTAACTGTCCCTTGTTTTGACTGTAAATCTTGTGCATAATACTTTAGTTGTAGTTGTATACATGGAGGTGTATACATAGAAATCACCCTGAATTTCACTGCCATATTATAGACACAAAAACAAACACAGTTCAAAATAAGACTATATAATATGTTTTGGCAGAAAATCCATGTTAAATATGCCTTGTTGTTTACGAATTATCATAAAATATAGAATATTTTAGAATAGGGACAAAAACATTTTGAGAATAAATCTTAAAATTTTTCTGAATTATGAATGTATTGTTTTTAATCTAACACTTGAAACATGGTATGTGCTTTATTAATTTGTTTATTTACCTAAACAGATTTTAAAGAGCATTGCAAACCAACAAAATAGGCAGTCAGAGAGGCAGACATTCTTCAACCATGATCCAAGATCCTCACACATTTTAAGCAAAAATAAAAGGAGTCCAATATATCTTAAACTGCAGCAAATAAATTTAGATTAACACATATTCTAAACAAAAAACATTTAGCAATTATTAATCTTGCCCCTTTTTCACTATATTCCTGAAAAGAGAGTCATTGCACTTAAGATTGTTGGATCAATTGTTAAGAATAAAATGAATCAGCGGAAGCTATTCTTTCAGAATCTTCTTGACTGCACAAAACTTCTCTGAGCAAATTAGATACAGTCATGGAATACGACACACCAACATCTTCATGTCTTGACTGCCCTTATCGCAACATAAATATTCTATCTTTACAATTATAATTATTTACATTAGAATAATGAAGCAGGATCAGAGGTAATAAACAGTTTTTTTCCCCCTCATTGCACTATTATCACACTGTAATAACTTGCTGTGATGCTGATCGTCTTTAGTAAAACCATGTACCAAATGAAAATACCTCAGGCGCCAGCAACAATGACAAAATGTTTTTGTGATAGCCAATACAAGTGTATATTCTTACTTTAAATTTTCCAAATAAATTGTCACAATTCCTTCTTGCTTCCTGCTCTCCCTTGGGTGAAAGAAAGAGTCAGTGGTAGGTAGTTCTCGTCATAAGTCTATATCCAGAACGCATTGGGTAGAATGGATGTTCCAGAACTGAGTGTTGATTTTACGGGCTCATGCCAGGGACAAGGCGCACCAGGAATTCTGAGGGGCCATTGACGCGGGTGTGAAGTGGTAGTCCTCGTACTTGATGTCCGTATGTCCTGAGGTCATACTGTCCAGCTGTGACGATGCCTTAAAATATAACCACAAAAATGTTTGAATAGCCAAAAAAAACATTCAGAATTATTTTTTTTTAAAATGCTTTAGAGATGCTTCTGGAGCAATATTTTTAAGTCAGAATAATGGGTGATCACAATATTAACAATGGATGACAATGGGTGATGACAGGATAATGTGTGATCACAATAGTGATGCTATTACTTAAAGCTTACCACTTATCTTTTTAGGTTTTTTCCCCCACCAAAATGAATGACTTTCCAGAGATATATTGTTTTCAAACACTATGTATGCAGAGAGTAGTAGAGCAATATAATTGTAGTAGAGCTGACTACATTCAATGTTCATTACTAGGGATAGCTGCTACGTTATGGGAAGGATGTGCTTTGTCTTATCTGTTCTGTAGTTACTTCGATGACGTTTCTGTATGTAATGTAATGTAATGAGAGAGGATTTGCCCATTGGCCCTTCTGCAAGTCTCAATGTACCAGCATTGCACTCATTCAGCCGCTTACCTGAGTGACAGAAACCATGGTTTGTCCAGCATAGGGTGAAGGGACCATGTTGGGCTCACTCTTAATGGTGGAAGCACTTTCTGAGACTGACAAGGAGGAGGGGGAGCTGGTGCCAGAGGCAGACGATCCTGTCGAACACCAAGAAGAGTTAGGTACTGCACAGCCAGACATACTTTTATTAAAACTTTATTTGTCTCCTGAAACAGGGACCTAGATACAGTCCCCTCCACTATTATTGGCACCCCTGGTAAAGATGAGTGATTGGTGAATTAGCTTAATCTCACACTGAAAAAATGAGAAAAATCCAACCTTCCAACCTTTAATTGAAGTTAATTATTGGGACTAGATTTAGATGTAAAATACACTGGAACAGTATTGAACACATGGTTGACTAAATGGCTCTAAGTCATCAAGGGTCTGATGTATCAAACAAGCCTTAAACCATCACTCTGCTGCCAGAAATACAGTAGATATGGTTGGATAACTTGAAGGGTTTCTTCTCCTGACTTATTTTTCCATAGAGTTCAATTGGAAACTTTGTCAGGAGAAACAACCCTTAAAGTGATCCATTCATACTACTATCCATTCTACTGCATATCTGGCAGCAGAATGATGGTTTGAGGCTCGTTTGATACCTCAGACCCTTGATGATTTACAGCCATTTTACCAACCATGTGTTCCATACTGTTCCAGCATAATTTACCGCTAAATCTAGTCCCACCCCCCAATTCCCATAGAGATCCATTAAAATGCAGAGACGTTATAGTATTGCTTGTAAGAGTACCAGAAAACAAGATATCAAGAGTCTTTTGATGATGGGTCACAGACATCAGGAAGTCATGGCATGCAAAGGGTATGCGACCAAATATTAAAAATTATTACTTTATTCTTTATATAAATGCAGGGGTGCCAATAATTGTGGCACACATGGTTTTGTTAAAAATAATTATTTCTTGATGAGGGATTTTTCATAATAAATTTACTTCAAATAAAGGTTGGATTTTTCTTATTTTTTCAGTGTGACATTAAGCTAATTCACCAAACACCAAACATTTTTTTATAACCCTTTTTACTCATCTCTACTAGGGGTGCCAATGATAGTGGAGGGCACTGTATATCTGTGCAGTTAGCTTAATGATGGTTGTATTGGAAGTCATAGGTGTTATGCATTGAAATGTTTCTGGAGCCTACTACTTCCTGTCTAATATGCTCCAAACAATTTTCCTAGAAACTAAAGCCAGATCAAGTTTTCCTAAATAATTTTTTATTAAGTACCAGATTCAATCACTTGCAAAAAGTTAGCCATTACTTTTAGAATTCAATTAGTGAGCTACTTTTTATTATTTATTTATTTATTTATCGATTACGTTGTATGTCAAATTAATAAATACAGAAATGGTATATCATAGTAAATCCCAACTTCTTTATGTTGGCTATGAAACATTAAGGCAAGACTTTCTTGAGCGGCGGACTGAATCTGACATGTGTTCACATAGATGTAGGGATGCATTTCTTTGTGCATGTTATACTGTGCATGTACTGGGCATCAACACAAAACTGCATTATAAAACCAATCTGAGGTGACTCCCAGTCTGTGTTACCTGATGATGTTTTAGATTTGGCCATCTTGGGTTTCCTCTTCCTGGTCTGAATGCTCTCCTTTTTCATTGCTAGTGGTCTCGCGACCTTCAAGGAAAGTGCAATAGTTTAGAGCCGGAGTAAACAGATTTGGTGACAACAGATCCAGCATGACACAGTAACTGTGGGGCATACAACAAACAAGGACTAGGCAATGGCAGATTAGCAAGTTGAAAGATAGGATCCAAAATTGAGGCTTCTCATGGTACTGAAATATATGTTTGTCATTCATTAAAAAAGCACATAGACATTATTTCATAAACCACCCATAACATAGCAAGGCCACAAGGCACTGTTTTAGAACCATTTTTATTCACAAATGTTCTGATGACTCCTCAATCATTGGTCTCATAGTGGACCATAGTGCAGAAAACAAATTGAGGCAAGGACAACTACCTCCATCTTAATGCAAAAATGTCAAGTAACTTGAGGAGAAGTTTAGAAAGAAAAAGTCACTCCATGCCCCTATTTTTATCCATGGCATGGAGGTGGAGGTAGTGCCATCATACACGTTTCTGTGGTCCATATTTATCATCGGTTGGACTGAATTGCATACACTGACACACGTTATAAGAAGGGTCAATCTATGCTCTTCTTTTTCAGGAAACTGAGATCTTTTAATGTTTGTAGCAGGACGCTATTGTTATTTTATCACAGTGTTGTGGCCACTGTGGTGATAAGGAAGGCTAGCTCTAGCATTGGCCTTCCCCTGGACTGTCTGGAGGATACATAGAGTGACATGATGGTAAAAAATCAGGGTCATCATCAATAGCAACCAGCACCCTCTCCATAAAACAATAATGGGACACAAAAGAATATTCAACAACCGGTTTAATGCTCCAATAGCTTTATCAAAAAGGTTCCTTCCTACCTGAGGCTATCAGCTTGTTAAATAGGGCCACTTAGTTTTTATTTTAATTTAATCTGTTATGTACACAACATTGTGTTTATTGTACTGTATTCCCATCCTATTGTGTGTTTTTGTTGTTTTAGTGCTTCTGAGTTTTGGTGGACAAGTCAATTTCCGTTTGGGACTAATAAAGTGTATCTCATCTCGTCGCGCTTAATGTAATGTTTTTCCTCAAAGAAAATTAGCGTATCGTTTCTGTAAAAAAAAATCTAACAGGGCACTTCCTTAACATGTGGACTGAATTCAAAACAACAACATGCACAGAATATTTAGCGGTGATAAAGCTGGCAATAAATGTGAGTCGTACCCCATGCAGCTTCATGTAGAGGCCGCAGGCATTGCAGACAGGCTCTCCCTCAGCGTTACGACGCCATAGCGTCGTGGTGCTGGTGTGGCAGTTGGTGCAGCAGAGCCCAGCTCGCCTGGAGGTGGTCTGCTGTAAGGGGAGAGGGATGAGCCGTCAGGAACCAGGTCAGCAGCAATCAAGACCAATGGAAACCCACATACTTATTACAGGCACACACATTAAAACATACTGTACACATAGCGTATTAAGAGCACGCTTTCATTTCATGAGGTAATATAAACGCACGTACGGAGATTGTTCTTATAGACGGGGGATGTTAACAAATTAAGCAGATCAATGAAGCTAAAAATAAAGCTGTACACTGAAGAAAATCATACGCATTTAAATATTAAATTTAATTAATAATGTGTTTATATTCATTGAAACGCTGGGTGATTTAAGCAGAAACAAAAAATATATATGTGACCCGCTCTACGAAAATGAGTCTGATGTGGGAAAAATATTAATAATTTTCTCAGAAAAAGAATTTGAGTCATTCTGAGAACATTTTTTTTTTTTCTTCAGTTTTTCAATTGACACAGCAGTGCACTGAAGATGTGACAATAATGTGCCCACAACACAAAGCAACAGAAGTAAGAATTAAAACATATTCTCCAGAGTATAACTCGACCACACTGTCCATAATCATCAATATTACATGTTTGCTTAGTTACTAGGTTGCAGCCAATTTTTAAATATATGTATTAAATACTTTGCTGCCACATATAGATTCACTAAACATTTAGCATCTATTAAAATGGGCCTCTCTCATATGAGCATGCCCTCCCCTCTATAGCATCTTGTTATTGGACACTGGAACACTTCTCAGAAGAAATGAACGGTAGTTGATCATGCTGTTTTTAAGCCTGCTGCAGTCTTGCTAAAAACAGACACCCAAGGACAAGGTCACTGAAGGACAAATAAAAACAAAAAACTGAAATAATTCACACCAGCTGCTCTCAAGAGCCTGGTTCCTGGGAAAGAGGAATCCTGTCGAACTTGCTCTCACATAGAGCTGACCTTCTTGATGAACCTGTTGCCCTTGAATGGAATATTTCCCCTTTATTGGTACCTTCAAGATAGTAAACTGGTTTCCTAGAATTGTATATTTATATATATATAATGTTAAATCCATGATACTTTTAATATCTTTTTAATATTTTAAGACCGTTTAATATGAAACAATTGCAACTGCAAAATATTTACGTTTTGTGAAATACTGTTTTTAACCGTTAAATTGTTATTATTATTTTTTACATTTCCATAAGAAAATGTAGGCTATACCGCAACCAACAAACGAACAAGAAGCCTATATGATCCACGCCTCTGATTTTGTGGTATAGCGTTAATAAAATATGCTGTTAGGAATTTTAAACTTACCAGGCGTTTCTGTGGTTTGATGAGAGGCCGGTTGATGCCGTTCATTTTATGGTACAGGCCACAAGCGTTACACAGGTAATGTCCGGTGCCATCTCGCCGCCACAGAGGGGTGGAAATAGAACCGCAGTTCACGCACTCGCGCCCCTCACCTGGTATCTCATCCAACATTTCTAAGAGCAATGACAGTGGAAATTAGTCAATCATCCGACACAATTGCTATAATTACAGCATTCTATAAAATGAAATAGCCTACATAATTCTAATTTTGTACGCAGTTGAATTATTAACTTATTTGGTGTGAACAGTGTTGCCTTTCAGTTTGTTCAGTTTGCCTTTCGGTTTGCACGCTGTGAAATACACACATTCAAATGTATGATTTCGAATGGGACACAAAGTCAAGCATCCAAAAAACTGTAAATTCTTTATGAACCTGAATTTGTGTGTGTGTGTGTGTGTATGTGTGTGTGTTTGTGTGTGTGTGTGCAATTAATTCAGCTGAATTTAATTAAATCTTTCCGCATTTTCCATATACTACTTTTTTGATTATTAAAATAGGCCTATATAGTTTTAGAATGTGCATTGCTTGATATCGCCTGACAAGCAATGACATATTTTATTTCAAATAAATAAATACATATTTTCACACTGGTCCTCATCGTGTCCAACATAATGTGTATTGCGCAGATGAATTAAATTGGGTGTTACTGAAAATCTAAAGTCAGTTCTAACATACATTTAGGTGGTTTATGGATTTTCGAGTAAATATTCTGACGGCCAAATCCCATAGCAGTTATTTATTAGATTAATTGCTAGTCCGTAAATGTAGTAAGGGAGTTGTCTGAGTTTTAACACTGTCTAAATAAAAATTTGATTAATTTAAATTACTGCGATAATTACATTGCCCGCTGTTGCCGTACAAACATTGTCGCCAATATTTTATTTTAATGACGACACTCTTTCACTCACTAAAAACATAGTGTCCAGGTTATTTTCATTATGAGTTTCTCAGAGAGGAAAGTAATGCCAATCATATCACGCATTTGATTATTTATGGTTCTGTGTGCTGTCCGCCTAATCTCGCTTTATATGCTAAGCAACCGTTAAAAGTTTACGGTGTTATTTTACATAGGCTACAAAAACGACTCCAATTGCAAAATTTGCCCATACATGTACGTTTACATCTTCAAATTTAAGGCTGTCTTGGCACATCGCTCTTGTTACAAAAAAGAACCGAACTTCGGTTAGAAGAAAAAAAAAGTTATTGAACTGTTTATTACGGCGACTGGCAGAGCACGGGTTATAGACTAGCGGAATGCGGGACCTTATCAGCGTTAAAGATCCAGGGGGACCGAAATCAATCAAGCTACTGACATACGACGGCCTCCTACAAATGATTGTTAAAATTCCAATTGTATAAACCATAGACGTCTTTCTTCTTCTTCTTTCTCTTCCTCTTCCTCTTCTTCTTGTGATTGATATTGTTTATATTAATCTGTATCTCGGTGATAATAATAATAATAATAATAATAATAATAATAATAATAATAATAATAATAAAAAGAAGAAGAAGAGGAAGAAGAATAATAATAAGAAGAAGAAGAAGAGTAATATGTGTTTGGCCTATACATCTAGACAAAAACTTGCATTATTGGGTGCTTACGAGTTTAGGCCTACCAGTTCATCATCTGCTAATATCATATATAAGACATATCTACTGCATTTTTTTGTGTTTTTTATTTAATTTGTATGTGTTACACACAGAACCTTCAGAAAACGCATCCAAAATTCAGTACGAGATCCTTCACCTAACGGTTTTGGGTTGCCTGTCCTATGTGTTAACTTCACATTAAATGTGAATACGACAAGTATTTGTATGGGGCTTATTAGTTCACATATAATGTGTTCGGGCACTCACGGTTAAACATGTTTCCTTTGTGTCTGATCAAGGTGACAATGGCTTGGATCAACGGATGTTTTTCGCTTTTTCGCTATTGCGAGTGTGTATTGTACTCTTTCATCAGTTCGCTTAAACAAAAACAGACTGCTGTTGAAAATTAAATTAGCATCTTAATTGAATAGGTAACTAAGCCCTTCATTTAAAGAATGTGGATTGTAAAAAAAAAGGTAATGCTTTACACGGTTGATTGAATTTGGTCCTGTTAGGACTGATGCAATTGATAGTGATTTGAAGGGCTGTTCAGATGAATAGCCTCGTCAAATATGAAGTAGTTTACTTCAATAAATAACTTACAACAATAAAATCTTTGATCCTGTCTGCATTGAAAACCACCCCCTTTCCACCATCTCGCACGCATTTCTCAATTAATTTAAGAAGCATGCCACAACAGTTCAGAACTATATAGGCTATATAGAGAAATAAAAATAGCATGCTAGAAAAAAAATAATTACCAAGCTTTGTAAAATACCCGCAGATGATGCTATAAACTTGTGTTCGGTCGGGAGTCTCTATGGTTGTGTGTACTGCCGCGAATTAAAAATACATGTCTACATTGATATTTCCAAATGTTCTTAGCCAATTAAAAAGTAGGCCTACGAACTTTAAACAGGTTAAGTAGCCTACATTGTGACATGGAACATTTTAGCTAGAACCTGGACATAAGTGTTCAATAGGAACATTTTGGTGATAATAGCCTATACGCTAATATGAAACTGGACAAGCTTATTAAATAATCAGTCTCGGTTAGGCAGTCTATAGAAATTAAATAATAATTAGCCAACTCACATTTAGAAACGTGGACTAGAATAATTCATTTTTGTATTTACCTATTTTTACTAACACCAATTTCCAATGTCCAATGCCCATATCTATTCTGAAAAACGAATAAAATAACATAATATAAGTTTTGCGCTGATACACACCCATGCTGGACCTCCTGCCTTGCAGAGCTCCTTGCCTTCCCTGGAGGCTGATCATACCGCTCTCGAAGTGTCCGGGTGTCCAAGAAGTCGCCATCTCCGGGCTCATGTACGCCGCATACGGGCTCGAGTAGGACCCTCCGACTGAGCGCACCAGAGAACTGCTGTACTGATCAGCCCGCCCGCCGTTACCCAGAACGAGCGGGCTCTGGTATGCTGCATCTCTGCCAGTACTGCTGCTCACAGGGGGACTGTGTGCATACGAGAACCCGGGGGGTGGGTGCGGGCTGCTTGTGTTGAACGACGAGCTCTCCGTGCCAGTCTGAGGCCAGCCATGGTGCCCTCCGAGGCCATGCGACTGATGAGCGGACTCGCATGTCTGCAAGTACGGAAGAGTCTGTAGCATGGCAGGTACACGGGTGGTGGGCACGTAAACCGGAGAACTGGCCGAGGCGTGGATGTAGTTTCCAGTGTCGTGCGCATATGGAGACTGGTTTGATAAGGCCAAGCTTTGATACATTGTGGCGCCGCTTATTCTTGCCTTCTTGTAATTATGGTATGTTAAGTTTGAATCCAAGGACAAAATAGATCAAATAAAGTGATCTATATGATAACTTCCGCAATCTTCTCAGCTGTTGTGATGAAATTTGAATAAAATCTTCTGTCCTTGACCGTCGACCGGGGCACTTCCACTCCTATTTAAGAAATGCATAATTAACACCTTTCCCCATATATTTATGGAATATTCCCATCCATACCCTCTGAAAAATAATTGTAATAAATATGACCCGATCTAAGTTAGGTTGTAGGCCTTTAGTTCAACTACCTTCTCAAGTTTGTATCCCCTTCAAAATTTTAACTGAATTGACACAGTTCAAGTAAACGTATATAGCAACAACAATACAGCCTGCGAAAACATTCAGGACTATCAACGATCCCAAATTTAATAACAATAAAAAGCATATGCTATAGCGCTATAATAATAATAATGATAATAATAATAATAATAAGAAGAAGAAGAAGAAGAATAAGAAGAAGGAAAATAAGAAGAAGAAGAAGAAGGAAAATAAGAAGAAGAAGAAGAAGAAGAGAAGAAAAGACGAAGAATAAGAAAAATAAGAATAAAACTAATTATCTAATGGCTACGTTGCTATAATTGCCATCATATAGCCTAATTATCGTTTAATTTGAAAATAGTGTTCGTGATTTCTCATATCGTCGTTAACAGATACAGAACAGCTATCCCTGATATACGACTGTTATATTATCAAATCACATCGACTATCAACGAGGTAAGAAAATTAAGAGACACTTTAAGATAGCTGAGTCATATCACAGTTACATATTTTTATCGTCCGTAATGCAAATCACATAGGCTTCAAGCATTGATAACTGTGTGCATAAGACTAATACGATTTCATCCCAAACCCCCATAGTATTATCTCACCAGATAAGGACAGTCGGTTGATAAAGTTGAGTAGAATTGATACAACAGCTCAGAAGCATGGGACTACTCACGCATGAAGATCCACAAAAGTAATCACCGTTTAAAAAAGTGTTCCAACGACAGGATGCAAACAATTTTATCAAAACAACGGAAATTCAAACGAAAAAAACAAACAAAAATCCAAATTCCGAATAGGCGCTATTCGCCTTTCAGCCTCATGGAACTCTTGTAAATTGTAACTAGGCTACCCTTCTAAGAATCTGAAGATAGCTGTTGCCGCTGATAATCGCAGATATAACTGCGCACTGATTCGTCCTCGACTGAGAAACTTTACTGCGCGTTATTTGTATGCCCAGGACCACGTGACGCACTACAAGGTAAGACACCGTACTTGGAGGGAAAAGAGGGATGGGGGAAAAAGAGAGGAAAAAACTGTCAACCTGAAACAAGGCATCGTTGCTGAATTCGCAGTCTCTTTCTTCCGTTTGTTCAAGAATCAATAAATGTTAACTTTTAAAAGTAAGTAAGTAGTAGGCTACTGTTTCACCTTAACATGTCAATATCTTAAATCAATACATCTTGGACCCAACAAATGGGACATTTTGAACATCAGTCTATTATTCGACTATTGCATTTTCCAAGATTCATTTATCTCTTATCAATAACGATTTAACGCGTCATTTACATTATTTAACTGTTGACTAGCAGGCTGTCTTTTGAAATACTATTAAATCAACTGAGGTTCTTGAATTAGAACGAATTCATAGTCCTTAGATGTTTTGAATGGGTCCTCCAATTAAAAGAACGCATAAGGTAGGTCATGCCTATTTTTAAACACTCCTCTGCTGTAAAATCATCCCCCACTCCGAAAGGGAAAGTTATGTTTGGCTTTATGGCCAAATAAATCGAAATGAGTTCTCAATAAAAGCGCATAATGATAAGAGATATGACTTAGACAGGGAAATGATGATATGACAATTATCAGAGGAATTACTGTTGATTTTACATACTGTTATTGTAGCGGTATTGTTTGGGTGGTTTGTAAAACCGCAGACATTTTACGATAAATATGTAAAGATGCACATTAACAAATGATGGACACTTTCGTATACACTTTTATAATTAAAAAAACAAAACAGCCAAAGAAAAAAGCCATTTACGCGATTTGCTAGAGGCAAAGTTTGACAGTATCGTTTTAAGATAAAAAAATGGCTATTGACATAAGATTAATTTTAAAGGTAAAATTGGCACCTACCCGAGCAGTCTCGTTGTATAACAGTGGGCCTACATTCGTAACGAAGTGTATAACTTACAAAGTGTCTTACATTGGTAATAACATCGCCGACCAAAGTATTGTATTGGTTTTCTAACATTTTAAATAGCTTATCGTCTATCTTTCAGTTAGACAGGTTACAGATAGCGCGATTAATAAATTATATTTAACCTGTGAACTCAGTCTACGGAGCGCTCAGAAGCTAAAGAGAAGACAATCAAATTAACTGAGAAGATTCTGTCTGTTAAATGAAGGCACCCTATGTTTAATCACTGGAGAGGGTTCAACGATTCGGCTCTTCTTTTCTCTGTTAATTTTCTACGACCGCCTTATAATCAAGGACAAATTCCGTCGCCAGGCAGTCTGTCACTGTCGATATATCTTAAGTGCCAACCCAACATTTTTACCTTATCTTTAGCATCTACCCATATGAAAATACTATGCTTCTATAAAATGTAGGCTTTCTCGAGCAACCTACTGTAATATGTAGTATAGTATATCTCCATAAATTGCATTTTAACTGCATGATTGCACTATATCACACACGCATATTACAGTAGGCCATATAGGCCTAAGTAACCAATGCGACACAGGCTAGTTATGGTTAGGCTAGTTAACATCATGTCTACTATTTTTAGGAATAAACTATCAGGACTTAATGCAACGTTTTATTGTTGAGTAGGCAATAATTTGAGTCAGATGCAAAATGCTTATACGTCAAGTATATGAGATCATGACAGAACAGTGTTTGAATGCATAAATCAATACATAAAACCCAATTAAGCGTGAAGTGCTACCAAAATAAAGGGTTAAAAGATCTAAAAGAAAAAAAGTAAACTACAGTGACTTGGGCCGGTGAATGATCCTCTGTCGACTTGGCGACGCAAGGACTTAATGATTCAGCAGAGGTGTAAATTCTGTTCCGCTTCAAGCGTCACGTGTAATCTCTCTCTCTCTCTCTCTCTCTCTCTCTCTCTCTCTCTCTCTCTCTCTCTCTCTCTCTCTCTCTCTCTCTATCTCTCTCTCTCTCTCTCTCTCTCGCTCGGGATTTACTGAAACTAATCTTGACAAATTAAAATGCCAAACATTACAAAAAATGTGGTTTAATTTGCAACAATATTATATTCTTAGAACAGAATATTTAGGCTAAAGACATGCTCTGATTATGCTTCATTACTGTGATATTTTGAAAATGCTTCATGATTAAGAAGGTGTTTTTCTTGTTTTCCACGTTAATGCGTCTATCAATTAGCATATTTCTAAAACACCTGGTATAATGGAAATACCATATGATCAAATGATCCAAGTAGGCCACTGTTACGATCAGCTTTAAGGATAAAATGCCGTAACCCCAATAACAGTATATGAAGACTTGACATATTAGGCAATACTTCACGTAGGCCGAGATTTGTCTTTCTGGATCCTGGTTATTGTAACGTTTTGTATAAAACTGTAAATTCAAGAATACTTGTATGAAATCCAGGCAGCATTACATTCTTTAAAATGTATTTTTAAAATGTATTGTCTATGTGAGAAATAATGGGAATAACGTTGACAATACTACAGTATTATGGGAAGATTGACACATGGAACCAAGTGTAGCCTATATATATATATATATATATATATATTGTTTTGTAAATATAAAATTTGTTATATAGGCTACCCCCCAAAAAAAGAATCAGTTTCACCGCATTAAACCCATACTACATGTATGGACATTATTGTGTTGGGAATGTTTTTTTCTCGCATTAAACCGATGTTTATCCCATAATTAAACTAAATAGCTGTTTATACCATTATAGAAATCTGACCACAATATAGGATTCTTCAACATATGAATGAACACACACACACACACACACACATTTGTAACATGTTGGCTGCGGTCCTATTTTAC